>CM037872.1:39929319-40529319 GCA_021292105.1 Anadara kagoshimensis | reverse complement strand
ACGCGTTTTCACGCTGTACAACAACACTAAAGCGTAGAAATGCAAACTGTTTACAAAATGATATCATCACAATATATAATCTTTGAAGTGGTGATCCCAATGCAAACATATCATAAATTTTGCTATAAACAATATTTCAGTTGTTTTTTCCTCTCAGAAATGTAGTTGTTGAAAAAAAAGAAGAAAATCAATGATGTTTAACTTACTGTTTTAAAGTCTCCCATCAAAGTCTGCGCCAATTTTTCTTTGTGTTTCAGCAGGGTAGATAAATGTGAGATGACTAGTTCTCTAACAGCTTCTCTAATCTTCACAGCATTATGTATCAACAAGGGTAACACAAGTTTACTCCATCTTAATGTTTCGACTTCCATTTCAGCAGGTACTTGTTCCAGTAATCTATCATATAAATGACATACGGTTGTAGTGAAGTGGGGCCTCGGTGGACAGGTGGTCTAAAGCTGGCCCTTACGGATCACAGTGGCTTTCACCGCTTAAGTTTGAATCTCACTTTGAATTCAGCTTCTACTGTCTGTGTGAAAAAGTTTGTCAGTTACCTTGCTAAAGATCTGTAATTTTCTCCAGGCACTCCTATACAATACCCGAACTGTCTCAATTTAAGTGAAAGATTCTTGACTGGGGTGTAAAACGTCATTATTCCATTTCAGTCTTTATTGAAGTGGAAATATTTGGACAAGAGATCAAGGTAGAAATTCTCAATTTAAGAGTTGCAAGTTTGAGTTCCAGTTGGTTTTCATGCAGAAGGATTTTACAAACATAGTGCCCATAATTCTTCAAAATCCCAAAAATGTTACAGAAAAAATAATCTGGAAACTATCCACTAATATGATTGTAGCAACTAATTAGTAAGTTATGTACAATTTTTGTTGCATGCCAAACATAAGAGTTTGCAGGAGGTATAAAAATTTCATATGAACATTCTATGGGGGTGGGATCAGAAAGGAGGGATGTCGTACCAAGACAATATTTCATATACTATACCTTTTAATAACATTTACTGCTTCATTTTCTACAATGACCGTCTGTGATTTCCATTTGTCAATCGCATGTTCCAGACCACACAACAATGAGTGGATCTACAATTATAAAGATTACAAAATTACTATTTTTAAATGATTTGAAATGACTTAACAAGTTTTTCAGAAATAAAGTGCATCAACTTTTAAGACAGTATTCCAATTTAGGATTTCTAACAGGGGCCATTTTTAAAAATTTGCATCTGAAACACCATAACATTAATATTTTTTCTTTCATGTAATGTTAAATATTGGCCTACTAAATCAATAAGAATGGATTTTTTTGGGCAAAATATGGGATCAATGACTATGCTCCCTTCTAGAATGAACATTACATATACTGTATGTTAACGAGAAAGCGTGAAATGAATTTATTTAAAACTCTACTCATACTAAAAGGATGGACCAGGGTTGACCCACAGGTATTTTTGTGTGACAAAATCATCATTTTGCCAATAGCGCAATATCACACCTTTCAAATTGAACACTATTTGAGAATACCTACATGAGGTGATATATGACTCTCTGATATTTTCTGTTTGCTAAGACACCATAAAGCTCTGGTACAGGTAGTTTTGTTCTCTGTCTTCAACACACACTGACACAATACTGAACAAATAGATGCTGCCTCTTCCTTGGACAAATGCCTAAAAACAGAATGAGTTAAAGATGAAGACATAAATATAAACATGGAAAAAATTCAATGACCAAAAATATAGTATCAGGGATTTATCAGGGTCTTTTGGGAAAAGGCCCTAAACTAAAAATTGGGAAAAAGTTTCATTTTTTTGCTCATTTTGGGAAAACTTCGACATTATGTCAGAAGTCGGTTAACTCACGACCTCAGGAATCCTTTGATGTAGAAGCGGTATTTTTATCTTGCTTTGCAGATGTTGTTTTCCGATAATCTAGAATCTTTAACTTGATTTTGCTGATTTGGGGCTTTCACAAAATTTACTTTTGTTTTCATTTAAAAACAACACAATTTCCTAATTGGGAATTTTCTCAGCTGATTTTGGGAAAAAATTAATGTTTTTTTCATTGGGAATGGGGCCGAATTTCGGCCCTAAATAGGCCCTGATGAATCCCTGAGTATACAAAGAGTTTTTATTACATGTGTACTGCAAATCTGCTACTGGGCTCAAATAAAATATTTCAAACTACTTGGCACTGAACCTGGTACCAGAAATAAGGTGTTGTGTACTCAGCACTAAGTGGAAAGTAGCTGTAACTTAGGCTAACAATAGAAAAGATGTAATATTACTTTATGTACTTTGTTATTTCAATATTTTATTTTAACAATTCAATGCAACATCTGACAAAGTAATCTACTCAGCACTAGAGTGAGTGTGAAGAAAATTCCACTCTTCAATAAGCAGTTTCAACATAGTCACAGGGATGAAGATTAGCAGGGGCCCAGTAGCCAATGGCTCCTATAAATCAGTCTGGGCCCCTAAATGTTAACCCATTTGACCTATTTATTACTATTATAACTTCTTTTCTGAACTGAACTGGGCTTCTAACTCAAAATTTGAGTTAAGCTTCTACGCTGTAGTCAGGGTAAGTAACCCAGTGTTTTATCCAAGGTCTGCTACTATATTTCATACTTTCACCGAGGGCCTTGGTGACAGAGTGGTCTAAAGCATATAATCACTAGGGCCTTGGTGACAGAGTGGTCTAAAGCATATAATCACTCTCAGGACAAATCCTAGTGCGAGAATGTTTGTCAGTTTGCTTCCCAAAAGTCTGGGGTTTCCTCTTGGCACTTATAGCAGCAGCTGAAAAATCTATCAGATCTGATGAAAATGTTTAACTAACCTTGAAAAATCTAAGTCATATAAACAGCATCCCGTTACTTGTAAGGCTCCCTGATTGATCTCTGCGATATCATCCATGATATCCTTGACAACAACCTTAATTATCCTGGAGACATTTGTGGCAACATCTAGGCTAAATAAGCTTAAATCATTTCCTTTAACATGACTGAAAATAAAATATAAAGTAGTATTTCAAAATCATTTGAATCCTATGTGCTTTATCCAAAATAATGGGTCACCTTTAACATAACTCAACTACAGTCCAACTTGTGCTAGCGGCCACTTGTATACAGCGGCCACCTGCCTATAACGGCCATAAAAAATCCCCCGACTAGCTTTGTTCTTTATTTAACCTCTATATAACGGTCACTGTCCAACGCGGCCAGCGGTCACCAAATTACGGTCAATTTTCGCCAATTTACCTGTCCGTAGCGGCCATTTTGAATAATAAAAAATCCGGAACTTTTCGGTATTTTTCGGTTTAAACCGGAATAGAAAAAAATCAAAACGAAACCGGAAATTCCCATCATGCAAGCGTAGTGTAAACAACCTGTATCCAAGCGGCCATATTGAGTAATGCTTATTTACTAAACATATCGCAAACGTCAACTCGTCTAGTTTATTTCTATAGCTGATATGATTGTGATTTAAAAGACTGTGTGAAATTTCAATTGAATATCTCTTGATTCGTTACAATGTCGGGGAAATCCCCTCGTACAGCATTGACATTGGAGCAACGTGTAGAAGTCATTCAAAAATCGGAAAAAGATGGATTAAGTGCAAGAAAATTTGCTGATTTATTTGGTGTCGGTTGGACTCAGATTAATCAAATTCTGAAAAGAAATAATAAATCTGAGTTTGTGTGTTTGTACGCACGAGAGTGACACTTCAGTCTGCCAGGTGATTGAAGATAGTGTTAAATCCTGGCAATTTTGAATAAACAAATATTTTAAAAGAGTATTGAATCTTTATTGTTTATCTTTCATTATGTCAACAAAGAAAACAGCATAGAGAAAAACCAGCATACCCTCAAAACGTTTTATGGCTGTCATCACAGTATTGTTGACCCAATTTTGATTACACACCTGGCAGGTGTAGCTAGCTAAACAGGAGGTGCTTACCCCTCTGCAGCAAACAGTCTCACTTCCCTGGTGGAAGTTCACATTATATCAACAAAGAAAACAGCATAGAGAAAAACAAGCATACCCTCAAAAAGTTTTATGGCTGTCATCACAATATTGTTGACTCATTTTTGATTACACACATGGCGGGTGTAGCTAGCTAAACAGGAGAGGCTTTCCCTTCTGGGGCAATCAGTCTCACTTCCCTGGTGGAAGTTCACATGTTTTACCTAACTTATCAGTTTCAAAGTTTTTTAATTTGCTTCTGGATTGTGATTCACACACGGATTAGTATACATGTTTGTTTACAATACAATTCATTAAGGCAATGTGTACCAAGAATAATATGTGTCGAAGCAGATTCGGTTTGTCCTTCAGAACCTGTCTATAAAGGCCACCTGTCTATAAAGGCCATTTTTCAAACTTCCCTTGGGTGGCCTTTATAGACAGGTTCGACTGTAGTTCAGCTGTTCCAAACGCCTTTTCACTTGGTCCGTTCATCTTTTTTAAAAATCCTCATCTAAAAGAGTTTGGTGAGGAGTGTATTTTTGTGAAGTTTTCTCCTCTTCCATATACCTACTACATGAAGCTTAGGAAGTGGATTTTTTCTGAGGTGTTAAGTGTCTTTTTCTGAGGTTATCTTTCCCCATTCCTCTTACATACATGATACAAGAAGCTTTGTAAAGGAGTGGGGTTTTCTGAGATTTCCACATTTCTGTTTTCTAAAACCATGTGCAGATTTTAAAGCATATTTAAATTTATGAGACTTATGAAGTGTTTAAATTGTGAAGAGTGCCTAAGCAAAATCCATAGCACTTACTTCAACTTTGTGAAGATTACCTAAGCAAAATCCATAGCACTTACTTCAACTTTGTGAAGAGTACCTAAGCAAAATCCATAGCACTTACTTTAACTTTGTGAAGAGTAACTAAGCAAAATCCATGGCACTTACTTCAACTTTGTGAAGAGTACCTAAGCAAAATCCATAGCACTTACTTTTTTGTGAAGAGTACCTAAGCAAAATCAATAGCACTTACTTCAACTTTGTGAAGAGTACCTAAGCAAAATCCATAGCACTTACTTTAACTTTGTGAAGATTACCTAAGCAAAATCCATAGCACTTGCTTCAACTTTGGTACTTGATAACATCTGCAAGCAAACATCACATCATGGACACATGTTAAACATGTACAACAACCAATACATAAATAACATTACATTTGATATTTCTTCTTGTATAATATAGAATTCTTACTTGACAAATATTGTGTATGCCTCAATTTTATCTTCTCTTCCAGACGTTGGTGACTCAAGTGTCAACAAAATGGAAGTTAAGTTACCGTCACTCATGTTGGACACAGCAGCAATAACAATAATCAATTATAACCTGAAACAAGAGGAACAACTTATTAATGGAAATGTCAAAAGCTAAAGATAATATAGAAAAGTGCAAAATTTCTACTCAGTGACATCATGTTAAACCTGTGCATATCTGTTGTATTTGCCCTGCTCTATCAGCCATCAGGGATCATTTCTGGGACTTTTTTTTAACAAATATCTTTGGAATTATCATTAACTAACAATTAAACACAACTTAATGATGATGAACTTTATAAAGTCCTCCTAGTTTTAACAGACTTTCTGGAAGAAGAAAGCTACAGTTTTCCGGATATGTGTTATCGGTTTGTGTAAAGCATATGGGCTATATATTATAGTCAAACGTTGAATTGGCCAGCAAATTAGGTATAGAGTTAATTACTCTACAATTCCTCTGTAGAGTGTTTTTTTTTTTAATTGTAAATAATGGACTTATATAATATATATATGTAAAAAATGTGTATATGTTTTATTTACATTATGTTACATTAGTTATTGTTTCGTTTCTTGTATTTGATGTAATTATATCCTGTACTAATAAAGTCTATTTATTCACAATATCTCTAAAAAGGAAATAAAGAAAGAAAGAATGAATGAATGACTGGATGAAGATTTACTCTTAAAAAACTTGTTAGCGTATTCTCTGGTATGTTGTGATAGAGCAGGTTAATTCACATTGTGATGTTTAACAGTCCGAGTCAGTGCCATTAGTTATTTCAAATATCAAGTGATTAAGTGCAACTGAAACTTGACACATTTTAACCAGTCAGTGCATCAGTTTTTGTTTTTGTTTTTTTTTTAAACTTTATCTTTAACTTATACTATGTGACTATCAGTGACCGATATTGTTAAAAACAGTTTGCAATGTTGTTTAATATATCCGTCAAGACACATGTTCATCTTGGCCGTCACTGCAATAGTTTAGGAAAAGTTTATTAGTTGTGGAGGAAAGAGTTTGTTCAACTTTTTATCCTACATGTAACTATTCATGCATGATCTTGCAACAATCAATCATTTGGCATATTTAGCTTCAATCTGTACAAAGCCAAAAAACAACAGACACACAGCTTTTACTGGAATTTGGCAACAGCAGCTAGGTAATTATTTCTTGCACAAATTAATAAAATTCCAAATTTTAAGATTTAGAACCAAATACTGTGGTCACTTCCAACATTATCAAACATTTTGTATTGGCGAACGTTATTTACACTTAAGGCCGTATAATGCAGGTAGTAGGCTCGCGTTATTTACACTTACGCATGCGCAATACGATAACTAATATCAGCTGTATAAGGGCAAGGTTGTGTTCAATGAAGTATATCGGCTAATATATCGAGAACACTTTGCGATGAATGGTTACATAATGTCATATGCCATTATTATGTAATAAAAAATTATTTAATTATTCAAAACATGGTACTGTTGATAAATATTAAATTAATTTAATTATTTATATGACGTATAATAACTGAACATGTTTCCATATCCCACGACGGGGACGTGGTTCTCACGGGACTATTTGATTAGTTATCCATCACAATAATTTAGAATTAAAGAGAAAATGAGAATTTTAGAAGCTTTTTGTAATAGTATATAAATTAAAATGGATAACTAATATATATGACAAAATTTATGGACAATTAATATCTCTGAAGTTACACAAAGAGAGTGGATCTCACGAACAAAGTCGCAACTGATCACCTCAGAAATTTACTGTACCGGTCCCTACAAATTCACTTCTAAAATAATTACTTAAAAATTACTAACAAATATTAACACATTTACAAGAAATTTAAAATTTTAGATTGCTGTTCAGTTTCACAAACGTCACTGCAAAAATATTTTGAATCAGACTTTGCTAAAGACTCAATGGGCCCAGAAGTTATACAAGAAACATAGTACCATTCCCCACAATTTCTACCATTTCAGCTGTTTTCTGATCGTAGATATTTCTGCAACGGCAATATATTTCGATTTTTTGCTGGACATGTTTGTAATGTTTCATCGATTTGGCTTTAGGAAATGTGGAAATGAGCTAAATTCTTGTTGTTCCAACCATTTAACCAGATGGGCTCTCATTTCTCTCTGATGGGAAAGAAGTTGCAGGATCTTTTCATAAACAGATAACATGACTTGCAAAGAAACACAAGAGGAAAAATATCAGGAAGTTTAGTTTTAATCAACATTTTGTAAATTCCTGGTCACCACTTGTACTTAACAGGTGATAACAAATTGAAGCCAGTGACGGATCGGCAAGTGTCACTAAATAAACAAAGTAATTAACGGCCGGTGTTAATTACTATGAGTAGAGTCAGATGATTATCTAAGGTGTGAATGCAAGACCGTCTAATTATCGGCAGGTAAATCTGTGTAATATCGGAGTGTGTCGACACTGCCCGAGGATATACTAGTACCCAGGTGACCTCCCGATTTCATTCATGGGACAAAATAAACATTGATGGACACACAATTATTGTAAAATCCGTAATAAAATATAATAAAAGTTACTTTTTTGTGTTGTTTATTTCATAAAAAATATTTTTAAAAAGTGTTTGTTGATTAATAATCGCGATTCAATGCACAATATAAACCGTCGGAGATCATCTGTTATGAGCAAATTACGCGACTTTTAAATCAGTTAATCCCAAATATGTTTGAGTTTCACGATTATAACAATATATCCACTTAAATTAAATTAATTTTTGTAATCCTAGTCAAGAATATTTCGTGTCTGTCAAGAATATTCCTTGTTTTGTCATGAGTACGTTTTCTCGGGAAAAATAGATCATGGTGCCTAATAGATCGTGAACACGAGTAGGGGAACAAAATATTTCAAAGATTTTTGTTTTAAGTCAAATTTCAAATTCAAATACATTTCAAAATAATTCCCATCTTCGAAAAAAAAAATGCATTACCATACTATTTATTTCTCCAAAGTCAGTATTAATTGGATCCCATGCAGCATCCCATGTTCACAGATCTATGCCTGAGCGGTGAATGAATTACTCAGTATCCTGTGTTCACGGGTCTTAATTGGATTAAGAGATTAACGGTATCCCGTGTTCACAGCCTTATTGGAGTATGGAGATCTATCGAACACAACTCATCAAGTAGTTGCTCTTTAATTCCTTTTGACAATTCTTCTATAAACAGGTCAAGTACATCTATATTGATTTAAATTTTAAACTTTTAAAAGATGAATTATTATGTTCTCATCAATAATAATAATAATAAAATAAAAAATAAAATCAATTATTAGAGGAAAGTAAGAATAAATTGCTTGCATTAATTTTAGTTTGGTATCATTTAAAAAAAAAAATACAAAAATTCTGATTTTTTAAAAAAAAATACAAAAATTCTGATTACTGGTCGCGACGCGTGTTGCAATCAAACCTTTTTACATTTAAGGATCAATTTACCATAAATGGTTTCATTTAGTTTGACAGTTTACTTTACGTAATCTCATGTATTATTAGACCGATATACTTCAGCGATCACAACTAAAGATCACGGGACCACAACGTTGCCTGTATACAGCCGATATTAGTTATCGTATTGCGCATGCGTAAGTGTAAATAACGCCAGCCTACTACCTGCGCTATACGGCCTTAAGTGTAAATAATCAGTCCGTTTTGTATTTTGTCCATGTTTACCTGTCATTTAGGGAAATTACAGTGAACATGATGGCATGTATTCTGAGTTCACAAAAGCTTGCAGAGAATTCCTTTCCCACTTGCTGTTGGAGAATTTAATTTATTTCAAAGTTCTCAAATTATAAATTGGGTAAATCTGGGTAAAATGTACTGAAATAAGTTGTCCAAGGACGGATGTCAACATGAAGTATCCTCAAGTGCTCTAACTTCGTGGTAGCGACAAGTTCGTGGCATTTTGTTTATACCGGATATCAATCATAGGAAGCACATCACTGCGCATGTTCAAAGTAAAAAGGCGCCATAAGTGTTCAACTTTTCATTTTTGTTAGAAAAATTTTAAAATATGTTTGAAAATTACGAAAATATGTAAAATTATCGGAAATTTTAATTTTTAGACAAATTTTACTATTCCCAAATTATTCTTGAACTATCTCATTATTTTTTCGTCACATGTAAAATAAATCAAGATGTAAACTATGTCGTCTGCAAATAGAGTCTCTGACTTATTTATCCGATCCTGGTTTGAAACATTTAGTACCAGGTAAATATAGTTTTTAATGAAATCAAAAACGTGTGACACTTACGCCATTTTCAGTAAAATATATGCATTTTTCACTATATAATATGATGTAAAAACGGGTGTAAAAACGAGGTCAATTGCTCATGTCATACCGGAAGTGTATGATCGCTTTTTCTTGTTATAAATTTTATTTTTTAACAAAATCTATTTTAAATCTAAACTAGACTACTTAAAATATTTTTTTTAGAAAAAATCAGTTTTTTAGAAATTGATCACGTAAAATCACGTGATCCGGGAGACCTCCCACGAACTTTCCACACATTCTTCAAAATAGCATATAACTCGAGGGTATTGTTTACAAACGATGTTTACCGGTATGTAACGAAAATAATCGAGATTATTTCTGATTTTGAAACTGATTTGGCAAGAAATATGAAGTAAGACTGAAATGGTTATTGTTTGCTGACGATTGCCCATTAATTTTTTGACACAAACAGTGCTTCAGATTGTTTTTACAGATAGTGGGCCACAAGGGCCCACCAGGTCCAATAACAAGGGGTCATTTCTTGTTATAGTGGGTCATGTTTTGCCACATAATTAAATGTTATGCCACGACCACGTGACTGAAAGTGAAAGTCGGCACTTGACATCTTCATATAATGCACCAAAAGCGATCTTGTCATCTGCTAAATTATACTTTGTTAACCTTTACGATATATTTTAAACTCTTTCAACTCGATGATTCATTTTATGTGCATCTACTTCTCTGCGCTTTGTGTTGTTTTAAAAAATGTGAATAGAGTCGTCTGCATCTCATAGCCATGGTTGCCGCTAGCATATTATATGAACGACAACGTCCGAGGTCATAACAAGTTTTATTACGAGTTCTCCCCTTTGAATATTAATGTTAATAACCGACGCATAGAGCGAAGAGAAGGGGCTTGTCGGGAGTCCTGTCTACATGCTGATTATGAGATAAACAAAGATGCTAGAGATTTTCCGATAGAAAACGAAAACAGAAAGTCAAATCGGAATACCGCATGGAATCTAATCTGTAGTTTTGGGAAGAAATTATTAACGATCAATTTGGCTAAGAAAAACCATGCGCCACGTGGACCCATTAGAAGAAAATGTTATGCGCCATTTTTTAAAATAATGCGGGATTGGCGCGGGCGCACCGACAATCTGAAGCACTGCACAAACTGTTAGTACCACGAACTTAGGACACAGGAGGATCTGTATCCTCCAGTGCTCTAACTTCGTGGTAGCGTCAAGTTCGTGGCATTTTGTTTATACCGGATATCAATCATAGGAAGCACATCAATGCACATGTTCAAAGTCAAAAAGGCGCGATAAGTGTTCAACTTTCCATTTTTGTTAGAAAAATTTTAAAATATGTTTGAAAATTACGAAAATATGTAAAAATATCGGAAATTTCAATTTTTAGACAAATTGTACTATTCCCAAATTATTCTTAAACTATCTCATTATTTTTTCGTCACGTGTAAAATAAATCAAGATGTAAACTATGTCGTCTGCAAATGGAGTGTCTGACTTATTTATCCGATCCAGGTTTGAAACATTTAGTACCAGGTAAGTATAGTTTTTAATGAAATCAAAAACGTGTGACACTTACGCCATTTTCAGTAAAATATATGCATTTTTCACTATATAATATGATGTAAAAACGGGTGTAAAAACGAGGTCAATTGCTCATGTCATACCGGAAGTGTATGATCGTTTTTTTCTTGTTATAAATTTTATTTTTTAACTAATTCTGTTGTTAATCTAAACTAGACTACTTAAAATATATTTTTTAGAGAAAATCAGTTTTTTTAGAATTAATCACGTAAAATCACGTGATACGGGAGACCTCCCACGAACTTTCCACACATTCTTCAAAAAAGCATCTAACTGGAGGGTATTGTTTACAAACGATGTTTACCGGTATTTAACGAAAATAACCGAGGTTATTTCCGGTTTTGAAACTGATTTGACAAGAAATTTGCAGTAAGACTCAAATGTTTATTGTTTGTTGACGATTGCCAATTAATTTTTTGACACAAACTGTTAGTACCACGAACTTAGGACACACGAGGATACACTATGGGCTTAGTTGTGATCATGATGGGCACGTCTCAATCATTTACAGTAGGAAGTCAAAAACGAAACCAGAAAAACGAGCAAGTTAACATTCTGACATATCACAAAATATAACATTATGATCAACCAGTTAGGTTAGCATGTCAAGTGCATTCTTCTATTTTTAGCTGCGTACACAAATCGATGTGCAGCCATGTAAACACAAAATGAATTTCCGCGAAAATCAGCGACTTGTGACTTTCTTCCTGAATTGAGAACAAACATATGGTTCACCTGAAACGATCTATATATGAATGTAGCTGTTCCAATCTTATTTAAGACTTCATACAGTTACCTTGGATAAAATTTCTGTTGATTTTGTTTTTCATCTTACACTGCAGAAACTTTCTTTCCCGCGAAATGGTAATGTACAGAGCCAATTGTTGACCATTGATTGGTTGATTAAAACGGAAGTGACGACATAACTGATCGGCTTCTGTTCTATTCAGGAATTCCTTCCTCTTTTTAGAGACACCATAATTGTGCCTCATCATTGATGAAATTTTGATTTTCTCATTGTGATGTCTATATATGTGATTAAATTAATTTCCAATTTGAGAAGATATTTTTTATATTCTTCTGAATTTATGATGAAACAATTCGAATCTCAGACAATGGCGTAGCTAGAATAAAACTTCTATTTAACTTTTATTCATGATGAACGTGATTTTGATAAGCCTGGTGCCAAAAGCAACACACGGCGCACCTACCTTATAGGGTTCGGGGGCATGTTCTCCCAGAACATTTTGAAAAAAATGGACAATTTGGTGCATTTTTATGCATTCTAAAACAGTATCTGCATGGGTAATAAGAATATTAATATTAAGTGTTTGTCTGTATTTATTTAGACAGAGACAGTGATACGATCAGCTGTACTTGAATCAAAAACATTATATGCAAGCACAGGATTATTGGCTTATATGCACGCTACGCCAATATCAGATCGGTGAAAAGCATTATGTCATTACATCATAATTATAATGCACTGCCGATGCCCCAATAAAGACTTCAAATAATGATTGACCAGTGCAATAAAGAACACGAAATAATAAATAAATAAATAAATAAATAAATAAATAAATAAATAAATAAATAAATAAATAAATAAATAAATAAATATAAATAAATAAATAAATAAATAAATAAATAAATAACCGATCTAGTTTTTATTAATTTTAGTTAATTCTTGCTGTATGCGCATCCACGTGACGTTATCTTCAATGTGTTGAAGGCGGTCACTATCCAGGATTATACAAACACCCGACTTTTGACGTGCACTGGTAACCGAGACACATATTTCTGCTTGCAAGTTTTTGCATCACGAATCCGCCATCAAAATGTCAGTATCTTATCTTAACGTGACAAGAGGTTTATGTGGTAAAGTTGTCTAAGGAGCGCTTAGAACTGGACCGAAGTACATGTATAATTGAAAAAATCTTGACTGGTGCGTAAACTGACGTTTTGAGATAAAGTAAACGAGGGGTCGAAATGAGCTGCCAGTGTTAAACTTTCGACAGATCGGTGTTGTACTCTAAACGGTTATCACAAAGCACGAATTTACCGCGCCCTGTAAATGCATTTTTTAGAACCACGAATATTGAACACCACGAAAATAAATAATATCACAGTAGATAATATAATTATCTTACCTGTACAGGTAACACAACATACGGGAAGCAATACACAAACACACCATAAATAAAAACCAAACTGACAAAATCAACAACTAAGGCATCATGTTAAAATAAATAATGATGGAAAAAGCAACAATGGAATAACCGCAGCAAATCAAATACGGAAGCCTTGTTACGATATATAGTAATGCACTGTAGATATATAGAACATTTATATTTTATATATAGGCAAACAACATTGACCTGTCAGCTTGACCTTTTATTGGAAATATACATATAGGACGATACACACAATACAAAGGTATAGGATTCGCAGTTAATACACACACAATACATGTGTTTACTCTGATAATAGTAACAGTATTCCCGTTAAGCATTTGTCTCCTTACACATCAATGCACTCGTCAATAGTAACTATTTAAATTTAAGGTCAAGCGAACAGGTTAAACTTGTTTGTCTTTTTTTTAAATACCTGGATGTTAAATGTAGTAATCAATACTCACTACACAGTGGTATTGCAGTCACAATTATATTACACATGTGCAAATGTATATTTTGTCTTGTCTGTGTTTGAAGAAATTACGACAGATTCAGTAATTGCCATGTGTTAGATTTTTCTCTTTTTGTCATGTACTAGTTTTTTTTTCATATTACCTTTCTCTCTCTCCGATGCACAGTTCGAGAGAAATAGGATGTTCAGAAGTCCGATAACTTGCAATCAGTGGCGTAGCGTGAGCCTGTGCAAGGCTTGCACACAATTTTTATGAGAATTTTTAAGTTATACAATCTGTCATTTAATATAGAAGGAAAGAAAGGGTTATAAAATTTAAGTTAGCGGAAACGTTTTAATTCCTTATCATGTTTACTTTTATTATCTATATTAATTAATATATGATATGGAAAAAAAATAAATCACAACTTGTGATATTTTTGTTTTTCCATGGTGTGATCTCGGTGGCTACGGCCATTTCAAATACATGTACATTTTTCAACTATATCAGTGTCTTTGTTTGAATAAAAATCAACAAAACACAGAATTTTCATTCTCTTTTACGACATTGATTTAGAATGCAGAAAGATACACCAAATTGCTCCAATTTTTTTCAGGGGAACTTGTCCCCGTACCCCTAGTGTAGACGCACCAGGCTTGCAGATTCATTCTTTTCTAGCTACTCTAATGGCAATGTGTCATGTCATGTCTTGCTATTTTTGATACACATACTTAGTTTAAACAGTATTTATTTGATAAATTTAAATACAATAGATATAACATTATAAATAATTAATTAATAGGATTCTGGAACTAGAGAATATCTCTAATATTAACCAGTCTCCTTAAACAACTTAAACGTCTAATAAAGGTGTATAATTAATTACATAATATAGTAGTAGTAAAAATGGTAATAATAATAATAATAATAATAATAATAATAATAATAATAATAATAATAGGAAATTGTGGTAGATAATAATAATTATAATAATAATAATAATAAAATTGTGAATAATAATATAATAATAATTGTGAATAATAATAATAATAATAATAATAATAATAATAATAATATAATATCGGTGGAATGATTATGATTATAATATTACTAATAGTATAAAAAAATTAAATTGTTATAATAATAATAATAATAATAATAATAATAATAATAATAATAATAATAAAATAATACAAAGTGTGTACATGTGCAAAAAATAGATGCATGGGTGTATTCATATATCATTGAAAAATTCATAAAATGAAATTAATTAAATACATTTGGTGTGTAACAAGTAATTAATATGATAATAATATGATTGACAATGGTAATAATAATAATAAAGCCATGATATGTTGAATATTCATAATACAATACTTTTTACTGTTTTTCATTAGCTCAAAACATGCAGCCTGTATTATGAATAATAATAATAATAATAATAATAATAATAATAATAATAATAATAATAATAATAATAATAATAATAATATATATGACAATGGTAATAATAATAAAGCCATGATATATTAAATATCCATAATACAAGCTACATACTTCGAACCAATGAGAAACAGTAAATAGTGTTAAGTAAAACGTTTACTTTTTAAAATGAATTCCTGTACTGTTAGAAATATTATTTTATTTTGTTCGAAGGACAAGGTAGGGTCACCAAACAATAATTTTTCAACGGTTAAAACATATGGAAGTGTAAATATGGTTGATGTTCGAATATGTCTAAAATTTTGACAATATAAAAGAAAATGAGTGTTGTCCTCTATTTGACCACATATACAAAAGGGCTCTGGATCTAAATGTTTACTATATAAATGATACTTTAGAGAACTACATTGTAATCGTAGCCTTGTGTGGAGTATTTGACCTAATCTTGTCCCACAATTATAGAAATTTGGAACTTTGATATGAGAGTTAATAAGTTTCTTAAAAATTGGTAAGGAGTTATCTCTTACATCGCTTGGTAAATTATTCCATTCTGTAATAGTGTAGGGCAAAAAAGAATTTTGATAAAATGAAGTTTTACATGATATGTTTCGAATATTTGGGAACCACGCGTGTTATGCGAATGAATATCGTTTTGTGAAGGTGGGATAAGCATGCGTAAATATGGAGGGGCTAGATTATGATACATTTTATAGAACTGGACTAACTTATGATTATTTCGTCTTTTCTCTAAAGTTTCCCATCCTGTTTCAGAATAAAGCATGTGTATGCTAGCGATGCGCGTTGCACCAGAGACAATTCTGGCGGCTTCTAAATTTACTTTTTCTATTCTTAATTTTAAATTTTCTGGTATGTTTCCCCACACAACATCGCTATATTCAAGTAATGGTCGGATAAAAGTGAAATATATTTTTTCTAAAACATCCCTTGATAAAATAAATTTATATTTTCTTAAAATTGAAAGACGTGAATTGGCTTTTTTAACAATATTTCCAACATGATAATGCCATGAAAATTCAGAAGTGAAAAATAAACCAAGGTGCTTATGTTCTTCCACTTCTTGGACTAATGTGTTTTCCATGTAAAGGCAGGGGTGAAATGGTTTTCTATTTTTTCTGGAAAAGATCATTGATTCTGTTTTTGAGGGTTAAAGGACACTAACCATTTTTTTGACCACTGGTTAATTTTTTCTAAATCTGCATTAAGCATAAGGGATGATTGGGTTGGGTCATCAACAATACAATAAAGAGTAGTGTCGTCTGCAAATAAACGGATTTTACAATTTATATCCATTACAATATCATTAATATAAATTAAAAATAATATGGGACCTAATATCGATCCCTGTGGAACTCCAGCATTAATATTCAACCAACCAGATATACTGTTCCTAATTACGACTCTACACTTTCGATTACATAAATAACTTTCAAACCAAAGAATGAGTTTACCACAAATTCCAATAGACCTTAATTTTGCCAGTAATCCTGAATGCCAAACTCTGTCGAAGGCCTTGCTTATATCACAAAATACGATTCTGACTTCTTTACCCATGTCTAGTGCTTTAGTTATGTCATTTGAGATATCTAGTAATTGACAAACAGTAGAGTCACCATTTCTAAAACCAGATTGAAGACTAGTAATTATATTGTTGCTACACAAGTAATTGTTTAAGTATTTGAAAACACATTTTTCAAACACTTTACCAATGATATTACAAAGAGAAATAGGTCGATAATTACTAACAATACTAGGGTCACCTTTCTTATATATCGGTGTGATATTAGCAGTTTTCCAACACTTTGGAAAGATAGATTCATCTAAGAGTTTGTTAAAAAATAATGCAAGGGGCTGACACAATTCATTACTGGCATATTTGAGAAGTCTGGGATTGACAAGATCGGGACCACATGCTTTAGATACATCAAGACTAAAAAGTATTTGTTTAACATCATCACTAGTTACTGATACATTGTCAAGAATTGTGTCGGGCATATTTAACAAAGGGACATTAACACCACTATCATCTATACTTGATTGTTCACAAAAATATTCATTAAGTATATTGACTTTATCATCGTCATCCTCATAAACAGAGTTGTTATATAAAAGAGGCGGTATAATGTCATTTTTGTTACCTTTCATAAGTGTTTTAGCAATGGACCACCATGATCTAGAGGATATATTATTGGATTTCAAGTCATTAGCTAATTTGTTAATATAATTCTGTTTTGCGTTTCGTACGGCAGTGACACATTGGTTGCGCAAACGTCTAAAAGCAGCCCAATGGTAATCAAAATTTGTTTGTTTTGCTTTTTTGTGACAACGATTTTTTTTCCTTATCAACCGTTTTAAATCATATTTGATCCAGGGTTTATCATTATTTCTGATAGTAACAATCTTGTTAGGTATACATTCGGAAGCAACTTTAAGAATAATATCGGAGAGCTGTTCTGCTGATTCGTTTAAGTTATTATTTAGAAGGTCATGTTCCCAATTGATCTGTGATATTTTTTCTCGATATAGATCATAATTGCCATTTTTAAAGTCCCATACTTTACGTGTGAATGTTTTAGGTTGAGGTTTGATAATGTTTAGAGTAAGATATATAGGACAATGATACCTTGTGTGAACTTCATAAAAAGGTTGTCCTACAGAACACGTTTCAACAATGTCATTATCATTTATAATAAACAAATCAATTAAAGTTGCTGAATTTTCAGAAAAATTTGTGGGTTCTGTAACTTCTTGTGAAAGATTAAAATTGTCTAAAATATGGCGTATATTTCCATTATTACACCTTAATTGATCCTCATTAAAGTCACCAGTTATTACTAAATAATCATAATTACAATCTGAAGCAAGTTCGATGGAATATTCGATATCTTGCCATGAATCGTTAGCATCTGGGGGTCTGTAGAAAGCACCAAGTAAAATAATTTTTCCTTGATTCTTAATTCACACCATACACATTCAATATTATTTACATGTAACTCTGGTCTTGATTTAACATAAAGATAATTTTTGACATAAATTATGACACCTCCACCCATTCTATTTTCTCTATCACACCTTATAGGTTCATGATAACCATTTAAACATATGTCTGTAGATGGAGTAGATGTATTCAACCAAGTTTCCGTAAAAACGAGAATGTCACAAGTGCTTTCCAATGTTTCAATTAAATCAAGTTTTGGTTGTAGACTCTGAATATTAAGGTGCAAAAATGATAGATATTTACTAGACAGGATACTACTAGAAGATGAAATTGTGGATAAGTCCGATGTGGTAGGGCCTGGATTTGTCTCAATATCACCCGATAATACCAATAATATCTTAAGACAAGACGTCGTTAATATAAACAATACACATCGAAGATAAGTGTATAAAATATATGTAACAAATGTAAGTAATTTAAATCGTGCATAGTATGACGTATAGACTTCATCTTAGTTACAAATATTATATTTGTAACCATGGATGTATAAAGATATTTAGTCAAACTGTAGGCTAGCTTCGAACACATTGGAACTAAAATGGGTAACATTGCGTTGCAAACAAAACTGCAACATACAGTATATAAAGAGACAAGTAATATTAATAATTTGAAGTAGGTGCCAACCATTTTAGTAAAAATGCTAACACAGGGATAAAAAAAGTAGTTAAGTTAGGTAATGCAATGTTGCATCGCATAGTAAGTGACATGGCGTTATATGACATGTTAAACTGACCAGTTCGTAATCTATGACACTGTGACGACACTGGCATTATGTAATACCCGGAGGAAACCAGAAAGAGATTTGATACAAACTGGCCTGTTTACACGAAATACTTAAATTTAAGTTCTGGATGATATTGTTGCAATAAATTAGGCAACATAGGATACACATATAATACACCCATGTGTGCAAGAAAAGATAAACAAAGCAAACGTAGAACAAAAATTGGAAGAAAAAATGATATAAAAAATGGGAAAATAAACAAAAACTGAAAACAGGAGATATATACATGTGAATGGTGTTGTATAACTATAATAGTTAAGACACATACACATACACATACTTCATACCTAAATAAACGGCTGGGGCATACAATCTCTCTCTCTTGTTTCACTATGTTCCAGATGTGTAATATTGTCATGTCATGAGCTATTTTTTTATACAAAAGCTTCATCCCTAGAGCATATTCTCTCTCATGTTTCACTATGCTCCAGATATTTGATAAACATGCTTCATTAATATGTTTGAGCTTTGTATACTGTTGCGTTTACTATACATTACCGGATTTTATCGATTTTTGTGAGAATTTTCTACATGAAGTTCTATATAGATATGTGTAATTCAAGACGATCATTTATATAGTAGTAACACGCGACAAAGCATTAATCAATATAGCACGATATATCATTCATTGTTGGTGTCAAGCGTGTTGCAATATTGTACTCTATATTATATATATACTAGTAATAGTATATTATTTTGAGAGAGAGAGAGAGAGAGAGGAGAGAGAGAGAGAGAGAGAGAGAGAGAGAGAGATTTCTCTACACTGGAAATTATTTTTAATCACATATGTTTGAGAAAGTATATTAACCAATTTTTAGCTCACCTCATCTGCAATTCAGATTTGTTCGTGGCGTTGCCATGGCTAACATAACTAGGTGAAGGTCATCTAGGTGTGCAAAAATCTTAAAAAATCTTCTTCTCGGAAACCTACTATTGGAGAGAAAAATCTGATGTGATATTTGACTTCTGTAGCGTCTTAAGCCTAAAGTTTGTTCATTTCGTGAAATTCGGGCAAAAATAGGTTAGGCTTTTTTAGTTTAATTTGAAAAAAAAATCGTAAAATAGTTAAATTGTTATATCTTGACTACTTGAATAGATATTAGTTTTGACATATACTTGTAATTACCTTCAAAATGAGGTCATTGTCATTCGGACAAAAATAGTTTTCGCGTTTTTGCGTTTAATTTGGAAAAAATTGTAAAATTGCGTTTAAATGTTATATCTTGACTACTTGAATAGATAATGGCATGGAGTTTTTAGTTTTGACATATACTTGTAATTACCTTCAAAATGAGGTCATGGTCGTGACCTAATATTTTATCTTTGTACTTTTTTATTATTTTGTAAACCATCAACTTTTTGTATAGGCATATATATACGAATAATGTTAGTGTTGATGTAACAATCATTTTGACATATAGATGACGGTCATGGGTTCAAAGGTCAAGGTCACAGATGCAAAACAATACCCAAATGGCTAAGTATCTGGAGAAGTATACACATTTATATAAGAAAATTGTAGGTATTGATACGGTGATCATTTTGATATATAGATGAAAGTAATGAGTTAAAAGGTCAAGGTCACAAATGCAAAACAAATACCAAAATGGTTAAGTATCCGAAAAAGCCTAAAATCTGCACTACATATATATTGAGGTTTCAGTATTTGAAATATATCATCTAGCGATTACCGAGTCAGGTGAGCGTATCAGGCCCAATGGGCCTCCTGTTAAATGAGCCGCTGATAAAAATTATATTTCTATGATTACTGTACACGCATCAAACGCTTTTTAAAATCTATAAACAGATTAAGTCGGTTTTCGATTTAGCTGATGTTTACTATATGATGAATTCCAAAGACTTATCATAGATTATCCTTATGCTTGTTTCTTACGAATGTGTTTGTAAAACATTTCAGTTTCATTCTCAGTATTCAATAGCAATGTCGGTAATCATTTTTATGTGTGATATTTAAAAAAATTGCAAGTTGGCTCCCAATGCCAGTTTAATTGACTTGTCTTTAGTATGATAATTGTTGTAAATTTTAGATAAGCGCGGCACAAGTTGAAGGGTCATGGGTCACCAAACTTGAGGTCGTCAAATCCGAAATCAATAAATTCATGCCATGTCTCTGCATGGACTTAAAAAACACCAGAAAAAGATACCAAGTAGACCCAGGTGACATTAGATTATAAGATACAAGTTCACGGTTGTCTGAACTTGAAATCGTTGGGAAAATGCCCGCATCCTGCATGGTATAATTCTTAAATACCTATCTGGGATCGAGGTTAAAGCACTTTTTACCGGCAGATGTCGCTGGTGTCAACAATTCTCACTTGGATGTCATCACAATAACAGCACAATGTTAAACTAAGGGTAAATATATTTTCTATTGTAGCATGACAAACAGAGTCTATGGTGTATAAAATACCTTAAATAGTTTTATAATTCTAAAAAAAATCTTGTAAAAAGACGACGGAAATCAGAGTGAAATTAGTGATAGAATGTTGGCCTACGTGCTTCTCATCCCTGACCCTGACTGGTCCCTACTGTAAATAATCACTCGCACTGCGTAGCTAAAATGCTAGCTTCTATAGTTCTTTCATCAAGCATTTGACATTTATAAATGCAAGCCATTAGTCCTTTGTAAGAGACTTGAAACCAATGCCCCGTGTCATCATCATGGTAGACATGAGTGCAACCTCTTAAGCTGGTTATGTCCAAAATCAAAAACAAACATACTAAAAGCAAAGTATGAAACTTTGGAACTGACAAGTTAGGTTAGACACGTGAACTTCCACTAGGGAAGTGAGACCGGGTGCTCCAGAAGGGTAAGCACCTCCGGTTTACCTAGCTACACCTGCCACCTGAGTAATCAAAATTGTGTGAAAGGAGCATGGAACTATGGTACATCGAATATATCCAGGGCAATCCTGGATACAGAGACATCAAACTTATCAACAATATTAATGAATTATTCTTGACAGGTTAATAAAAAATTGTAAGTGGTTATTGCCCTGTACGTGTCAATAACAAATGTGTTATTACCACATTTGTTTATACCCGTATTTTATAGTTACATGTACAAGGGTTTTAAAACTTTATGATTGACTATAAATACATCAATTTAGTGATAACTATATATAAGTATATTTAATAGAAATTTGACATGTTTGGGTCAAATAATAGATTATTTTGATAACAGATATATATGGTTTTAGATTTGCCATTTTGTTTTCGTCATACGGTTGGATTGTTTTTTGCAGTTCATCACAATCAAAGATCGATTATCAATCATTTAGACAGCAGCTTTTTGAGAAAATATCAATAAAATTTTGTTTTAATTCAAAATTGGATTATTTAATCCTATTCAATCGATGTATGAAGTTACATGTGTACGGTTATACAGGTATAAAAAAATATGTGGTAATAACATCAGCCATAAAATATACATACTGTACCACAGTTTTATATCGGTATGAGATTCCATGGCCCTGTACAATATGTACATGTAAAAGTGGAAGTGGCATCTGGAACAGTTTTAACTTCATTCTTATTGGTAATTTAAATTTTTAATTTCAGAGAGGTAACTAAAACAATAATAAAGTAACCTGAACTTTACAGAATTTAACAGCCCTACAATGGCAGCAGCTCGGGTAAGTCACTACATACATATTGTATGTTACATTGCACTTACATAACCTAGTCCCTCATCCTGCTAACCACTGTGGAAGCTAAGTTACGGTATAGTGCTTGTTCTGAAAGTTGGAGGTCGTGGGTTCAAACCCCAACCCGGTCTGACCTAAGATTTGAAAGTGGGTGGTGACTGTTCTTTCGCCAAGCACTTGGCACTATGGAATGAAAGTCACTGTTATTCAGGGCTCAAAGTTGCGACTAAATTAGGAGCCATGGCGACCAAATTTTTCCATTGGCGACCAAATTTTACTCATAAGTCGCCAATTTGGCGACTGCTCTTCAGGAGGTTCAAAATTATGGATCATGGCAGATTCCGTTTTTCTATTTGTGCTTTACATCTTGATAAAGTGTTTCCAGCACTCCTCAGCCGGCTTTGTGACTTATAGAGGGAATCTTTCTATATGTATATACGAAATGTCAGAAGTGTACTGAATAGAACAGTAATCATGGCTGGGAAGTGGCTGTCAATGTGTATTGATAAGCTTTTTCAAGGCAAGTACATGTGATGCTCCGAAAAAGCAGGCAATATATCCATTACCTGATGATTGATTGATAATAAATGTTTGATATTATACAGTATACAATGTTGTTTTAGATTATTTTTAGGATAAAATCACATTAATTTTATTGCCGGTGCCAAAACTGCTAAAAGCTGGCGCTTAAAAGTTTTAATTGGCGCCTAATATTTTCATATAAGAACCAGCCTGGCACCTAGAATCAAAAAGTCACTTTGAGCCCTGTTATTTCAGGTTGGAACTAAATGTTCATGGTAGGTGTAGCATGATAAAGAAAACTTCTTTATAATGCCATCAGGGCAACAAACAAGAAAAATCTCTGCACCTTCGCCTATAGCTGGGGATGGCTCGATATAAGTGAAATATTCTTGACTGAGACGTTAAACACCATTACCTTAACTCAACTCCCTCATCCTGCATACATATAATTATAAAACCTGAAGGTGTTAGACAGGATTATAATCAATTAATTGTTTGATCAGTTAACCAGTATGTCAACAGACCCTGTCACTGTCATTTCCTTCTATCAAATAGAAGGGTCTCAGTGGCCGAATGGTCTAAAATGCATGCTTGGAGTCGCAGGTCACAGTACCTCACCATAACCTTTTAGGTTGGAATCCCAATGCGGACAGATTCTAGTGTTAGAAAGTTTAGTTTGTCATTTCACTCTGTGTATGTTGTTGGTTTTCTTTAGACACCCTGGTTTTCTCTCCCATCCATGAACTGACTTCCTTGATGTAAATGAAAGAATCTTGACTGGGGCAAAAATTTTCATTCATTGATAAAGCTTAACTATTTTGAGTTGGGGTCCCCAGATCACTTTTAAAGAGAAACTGCAATAGCAATTCATAGCAAGAATCTAAAAACATTTGTGGGTCCAGACAAATTTCTTGGGGCCATGGGCTACTGGGCCCCTGTTAATCTCAATCCCTGCCATTCCACTCCTTCCCTCAAATAGAATGCAAAAAGAGTAAACAAAGTTAGATATTTAGCAAAATTTGTAGAACCCTTTAACAGACTATTTTAGTTCTTATTTAACTTTTTATGAACAAAATCAACACTCGGTGGATATAACTTCTCGGGTGTCTGTAGGTGAACCTTTGTATTTCACAAAAAATGAAACTACAATTGTAAAATGATGGTTAAGTAAACTTGTTTGTTTGATCTACAAAATGTTATAAATGTTTTATCATGCAGTTAGTAGAGTACTCACTTTATACTTGGGAGGTTGTGGGTTCGAACCCTGGCCAGATCTGACCAAGATTTGAAAATAGGTAGTGGCTATTCTTTCGCCATGCACTCAGCATTTAGATATGAAAGTCACTGGGTCACTTTGAAAGAGTTCTTAAAAACTGACAGTCCCATATCACAGCAGTCATGGCATGTTAAACTGACAGTCCCATGTCACAGCAGTCATGACATGTTAAAAACTGACAGTCCCATATCACAGCAGTCATGGCATGTTAAACTGACAGTCCCATGTCACAGCAGTCATGACATGTTAAAAACTGACAGTCCCATGTCACAGCAGTCATGGCATGTTAAAAACTGACAGTCCCATGTCACAGCAGTCATGGCATGTTAAACTGACAGTCCCATGTCACAGCAGTCATGGCATGTTAAACTGACAGTCCCATGTCACAGCAGTCATGGCATGTTAAAAACTGACAGTCCCATGTCACAGCAGTCATGGCATGTTAAAAACTGACAGTCCCATGTCACAGCAGTCATGGCATGTTAAACTGACAGTCCCATGTCACAGCAGTCATGGCATGTTAAAAACTGACAGTCCCATGTCACAGCAGTCATGGCATGTTAAAAACTGACAGTCCCATGTCACAGCAGTCATGACATGTTAAAAACTGACAGTCCCATGTCACAGCAGTCATGACATGTTAAAAACTGACAGTCCCATGTCACAGCAGTCATGGCATGTTAAACTGACAGTCTGAAAATAGGTAGTGGCTATTCTTTCGCCATGCACTCAGCATTTATATATGAAAGTCACTGGGTCACTTTGAAAGAGTTCTTAAAACTGACAGTCCCATATCACAGCAGTCATGGCATGTTAAACTGACAGTCCCATGTCACAGCAGTCATGACATGTTAAAAACTGACAGTCCCATATCACAGCAGTCATGGCATGTTAAACTGACAGTCCCATGTCACAGCAGTCATGACATGTTAAAAACTGACAGTCCCATGTCACAGCAGTCATGGCATGTTAAAAACTGACAGTCCCATGTCACAGCAGTCATGGCATGTTAAACTGACAGTCCCATGTCACAGCAGTCATGGCATGTTAAACTGACAGTCCCATGTCACAGCAGTCATGCATGTTAAAAACTGACAGTCCCATGTCACAGCAGTCATGGCATGTTAAAAACTGACAGTCCCATGTCACAGCAGTCATGACATGTTAAAAACTGACAGTCCCATGTCACAGCAGTCATGACATGTTAAAAACTGACAGTCCCATGTCACAGCAGTCATGGCATGTTAAAAACTGACAGTCCCATGTCACAGCAGTCATGGCATGTTACAAACTGACAGTCCCATGTCACAGCAGTCATGGCATGTTAAACTGACAGTCCCATGTCACAGCAGTCATGGCATGTTAAAAACTGACAGCCCCATGTCACAGCAGTCATGGCATGTTAAACTGACAGTCCCATGTCACAGCAGTCATGGCATGTTAAAAACTGACAGTCCCATGTCACAGCAGTCATGGCATGTTAAAAACTGACAGTCCCATGTCACAGCAGTCATGGCATGTTAAAAACTGACAGTCCCATGTCACAGCAGTCATGGCATGTTAAAAACTGACAGTCCCATGTCACAGCAGTCATGGCATGTTAAAACTGACAGTCCCATGTCACAGCAGTCATGGCATGTTAAAAACTGACAGTCCCATGTCACAGCAGTCATGAC
The DNA here is from genome assembly GCA_021292105.1 of Anadara kagoshimensis. NCBI lineage: Eukaryota > Metazoa > Mollusca > Bivalvia > Arcoida > Arcidae > Anadara > Anadara kagoshimensis. The sequence goes on along the minus strand of CM037872.1, from coordinate 40,503,145 downwards.
ATGTTAAACTGACAGTCCCATGTCACAGCAGTCATGGCATGTTAAACTGACAGTCCCATGTCACAGCAGTCATGGCATGTTAAACTGACAGTCCCATGTCACAGCAGTCATGGCATGTTAAAAACTGACAGTCCCATGTCACAGCAGTCATGGCATGTTAAAAAACCCTCATTGTACATTGCTCTTGACTCTGCCTGAGCCCACTGTAAGGGTCAACATTCATGCCACTTCACCACTTTATGATTTATTATCTATTTATATTCAATTTGAAATTCTTTTTTAAAGCTGTTTACCAAGAAAGGTCGTGTGATAGCCTATTTACCAAACATCCAGGCTGCAGTCAAACATATAAGGGCATTCTCATCTTACAATGGACGAGATCATCAAACCATGGTTTATTCTACTGAAGATGATAATTACGGAATAGGTGAGTTCATAAAGAGTACCAAGGGAAGGTAAACCCAGTGCACCCAACCCTGGCACTTTCCGTGAATCCTTCCCTTAGTTAAGGCCTGGGACAATAAGAATCTTTAATTACAAAAAAAAAGATGGAAGGTTGATACATTATATGACATTGTGACTCCAGCCATTTTCATTCATTTATTGGTTGTGGATTTTTCTTTCTCAAGAAAATCCAATGTTTTTAATCTGTCATACCTTAATGTTTACAAAACAAACTACACACACTTTGATGTCACAATACGATTTGATTTCGATGTTAACAATTTAGATTGTGATGTGTATTGTTGCAATTGCAAACAATGTACTTTTTATGTAGCTTTACCATGAATGAGAATATAGTGGTGATTAGAGAAACAGAATCAACTATGTTTTGTGGTGAAGACATAGAAACAACCTTTAGATTGAGAGCTCTCCCATCCTCGGTACACCTCCATTTAGGAATTGCCCATGCTCTGCTTGTACTTTCACAGAAAAACAAATGACAAAGATAAAAAAAGTCTTGCAATGCTCTGACTGTTAGGTTTTCTGAATTCGTGTTGATATAATAATGTTAGTGTAAGATATTTACAACATTGGCCTCATCAAAAATCTGATTCTTGTAAATAACAGTCTGAATCATTATCTTTTTTTCTTACATTTCAAACATGAATTATGTCATGCAAATTAATTATGTCATGCAAATTTTTAAAAATAGGATTTAACAAGCTTGATATTTTTCGACACAGTTTTCTTTAAACCTTTCATTATATTACCAGATACTCTTAACTTGACACACACACATATATATATGCATATTTTTTTACTGAAAATTGAAACACATCTTCTTTATAGTTTTTTTTTTTCAAAAAAAATTAAAACTGTCAGTTAAACATAATAGAATATAATTATAATTACCTGTATGATGTCTTAATGTACATGTAGATAATATTTTTTCAGTCTGTTGAAATTTTTTTTAATAATTAGAAAAATGAAATAAATGTACAAGAGCTATAAATAATGTTATAAAGAGGTCTATGCTTTCTTTCTTTCAGCTCTTAAAGGTATTGAATTTTGATTTCCAATTTTATGTCTGCTTCAAATTCATTTATAATTATAGCTTGCTTTATTTTTTTACCCAAGACATGTACCTAGATATTTTTCATTAGATATTTTAATATATAATTTCTGTTGTATCAGCAAGCAACTTGGTTTTATTTATTGACTGCTTTTTAATATACATGTAATATATGTTACTAAAATAATCCACAATCTTTAAGTACTGTATCTTTATTTCTTTTCTAGTTTGGAAATATCAGAAAATACATGTATATACAAATTGTTTTATCATTTTTTGAATTAAGATATTGGACTGAAATTACTCTTCATAAATTTTTGATAAAATTAGGTTGCTTTTAAACCAAAAACCTCAATCAAGACAAAATGACTTTTACAAATTAAACAGGGTGTTTTATGAAAATGTTTCCTGACTTTTAAGTCTAAATAAATAAATAAATAATTTTAACTCAATTAAATTCTTCCATATGTGTTTCTTGAAAGGTATCACTATATATTTGTATTGATTTGTGTCACACACACACACACATGTCACACACACACACACACACACACACACACACACACACACACACACACACACACACACACACGTTTGTATGGCACAGCACAGAGTACACATTACCCGGTACATTGTTGCCGAGTTCATGATTTTAACTGTGATGTTTGAAAAGCAAATCATTGGTATTTATTGTGAAAACATGTTCTGAAACACCCTGCAGAAAATGTAATATATATTTAAAATTTTAACCGTTATGCATAGCAAGTGCAACAGTCACTTTTAAAATATTTGTCACTGGTGAGGAATTGTATTCCGAAACAGCCGTCTAGTGCTGCAAAATTATAACTGGTTCAGTAATAATTACAAAATGGTTTTTGAATCAAACAAATTATAACATTTATGTGATCCAGGCTGACCAATCAAATATATTTATTTGTCCAGAAAGTGAGCAAGGGGTGTCTCACTTAGGTACTTTTTTTATCGTTAAATGTTGATTTTGGTACAATTTCCATACAAAAAGTCAGAATTTATAATACCTTTAAAAAACCCGTCGAAATGGGAAAAATCAGTCTAATTTGACCTTTTAATTTTATCTGTCTGTTTATGCGTTTTCATGGTACAAATGCTTAAAAAAAACCCTAGAAAATCTGTCGAATTGGTCATCCTGTAACTCAAAAATCTAACCCAATAATGAATTAAGTACCACAGCTGAAAAAGGACTGTAATATTTATGGATATATGGTATCAATGTAATAAAGCAGAATGATTTGTAACACACCATAGGATACAGTACTTTATATGCACTACTTGTAGTATATCAGGCTTGTCAGTAATGACAAACTCAAAAAGAGACAGCAGGGGTTTAAAATTGAGCTTTGTAATATAAATGGAAGGTCCAGGAACTCTTGCTTTATTTTTGCTAGGTCTTGCATAAAGTTTTGAAAGTCCAATATCAGCATTGACAGGTCCATTTGAATTATGTTTACTTATCATAAAGAAAAAGGAGTATTATTGTGGTAAAAAAAACCAAGCAGGTTGCACTGGCCACTTGAAAATTTAAATTGGTGGCCAGCTGGCCACTTAGTTTTGAAATCCACTTTGAGGGATGCTTGGGACTTAATTTCGCTGTATTTGCAATTGACTTTATAGCTTGAAATTCAATACCAATTGAATATTTTCATGTAGTATTCATTAAACTTAAGACTTTGATAATCTGTATAGAAAAATGTGTACACTGGCAACTGCGCTGTGAAATTTTATACCCTGAATAAGATTGAGTGTCTGAACAACGAAATTTTATCCCCTCAGAATTAAACAACTATACAGTAGTATTAACCTAGTAAAAACTGCAGGTCCATTGGGCTTTTAGATTACATATCAAGGGTCCCTATATCAATAGGTCCTGGACATCAGGCCTAAGGAATTTTGAACCCCTGAGATAATGTTGTGAAAGTTTGTCTTTACTGACAGGTGAAGGGTCATACACATATATTATACTTATATTAGTAGCCCAATTTACAAAATTGGTAAAAATATAGTAGTCCGTTTGAAAGTAATTTTCACAAATTTGCTCCAATAGGTAAGTTATTGAATTGATTTCTTAGAAATTAGCAGTCAATGGTAATTCTTTTGGCTACCAGGAATGGAAACAGCCATTATTCTTGCACTTTTAGTATGCAAAATGTATCTACCGGTACTCACTGGTGTACACAACACTTTCAAAATTTATTAATGTCACCACAGTTAGAAGTGAGACTCTATCAGACTGTCATGAAAAACAAAAATACAGATAATGTTATAAAAGAAACAAAGAGGTCATATTTGTCCCATAACTAAATCGTCTTCATCAAATAGAGCTTATCTTTCATTCTGTTATTACTGCATGAGCATGTAATATTTTCTGCTATATAGTCATTTTTGTACCAGTAGGCTTATTTCCTCTTGATTTGTAACCATAGGATTATCTCCCCTTGATTAGTGAGCACAGAGCACAGTTTCTGAAGACTTGTTGTTTGTGAATTTAAAGTTTTAAGCATTATTTAATGTAAAGTCAGTGATGGAAATTTAAGCCAAAATTTTCAACGAGTCTGGTTATTTCAACATTTTCTATGTCAGGTGGTATACCGCCGGCTATTGAAAAAGTAACCAGTCCTTCTCAAAAGCTACCAGTCTCAGATTGCAGTCCCTCTCAAAAGCTACCAATCTCAGACTCCAGTCCTTCTCAAAAGCTACCAGTCTCAGACTCTAGTCCTTTTCAAAAGCTACCGATCTCAGACTCCAGTCCTTCTCAAAAGCTACCAGTCTCAGACTCTAGTCCTTCTCAAAAGCTACCAGTCTCGGACTCCAGTCCTTCTCAAAAGCTACCAGTCTCGTACTACAGTCCTTCTCAAAAGATACCAGTCTCAGAATGGTTATTTCCAACACTGGTAATGTGTGAAAAAATTGAATGTGTAATCAGATAGAGATTGGAATGTCAGTAAATGTTTGAGGAAGTGTTTCATAGATTGCATGATGGTAGACTTTAGTAAATGTGTTTGGTTTCTAATCTAAGCAACAATTCTGTAATTTGATTGGTTTGTGAAATTACCATTTTATAAAATCTTGTATTCTGGATTGTTTTTTTTTACCACATGAATATGATGTTTTCATTATTTTTCATTAATTTTTGGACTTATTTGATACACAATGACTGGTAATCTTGTACAATCAACTCTTCCTACAGTATCAGGGTTAGGTCTGGCTCTCCAAAAGTTTGAGCCTAAACATTAGCTTATTTTAAAATTTAGCAGCCAATTTATATGTTAAGGAGCCAGTAAAAATAGGAAAAATGACAAAAATGTCAAATAAGTAGTTCTTTTGATCTGCTGAATAAATCTTTTTGATTATCAACAAACTTGCATTACTTTTTCATACTTAAAAAACTAAAAATAAATTTAAAAAATCATCGATTTTCATCTGCCTTTTATGGAAATTTATATAAATTTTAGAGCAAACATTTTAGCCAAAAGCTATTACTTGTAGCTAGCAATCATAAAAATTAGCAATTGGCTAAATTGGCGAATAGCAGAGCTAACCCTGTGTATAAATTGATTGATTTAAAACTTTCTGTGGTTGTTTATTACCATATGGTGATAGTCACCCTCTGTTTTATTTATACTGCAGAAATGTTCTTACAAATAAAAAAAGTTCTGTATTATTGTCTGACAATATTTACATGGTTTGGTTTCTTCTTCTGTAGGAGTTGAGTTGAGTAATGGTGTTTGGCTTCCCAGTCAAGAATATTTCACTAATATCGAGACGTCGCCAGCTAAAGACAAAGGTGCAAAAATGCCTGTGTTGTACTGATGGCATTATACTGCAGGTTTCTTTATCATGCCATGCCTACTGTGACACAGCAGGACCTCGTTTAATTTCTGCGGGGATACTAGTAAGTTCCCATTCGAAAGAACTGACTTTCATTTTGTATTGCTGAGTGCTTGGCGAAAGAACAAGTCGCTACCCACTTTCAAGTCTTAAGTCAGACTCTCTTCTTCCGTAGGCTGTCATTGGAATTAAATCACAAGTAATGTTATAATCTTTGATAAAATGACGAAAGTTCATTGTCTTGGACAGATTACATTTTTGCAAAAATCAAACAGATCCACATTGTGCAAAATAAACCATGGACAGATGGTTTACGTCTGTAACTGTCGGTACAGATTATTCTTAAAAAGAAAGAAGGTCGATCCAGTGTCTGTGACAAATACAGAGTACATTTTATTTTTACACAGGCAATGATAAAACTATATCTCTTCTCATAGTCTAAACATAAATAAAATACAGGTTTCATGGTAAGTGGAACCAATAGGTTGCTCTATAGCACTCTTGTCAATTCTATAATGACTGTAATTGTTATGGACCCATTGTGTCTGATATTGATATCCGTAAACTAGCTTTGTACACTAATAAATACAGATATATGTACAATGTTTCATAGGTAATTGTTAAACTTTATGCTCAAAGCTGCTTCAAACTTTTTTAGACATATTCTGCCATAAATATAAGAGACTGAAATAATTTTGCATTTATTTCTTACAGATGGAAACACAGTATGGCCAGATTCAAATCTTGGACCCTTAGCTCCTAAAGATAAGAGATTCCCTCTCCCTGGATCTGTTGGTCCATCCAGACAAATCTTGGGATCCACTTCATTTCCGCTGTTGCCACGCCAGGAACCGGTCAATCCTGAAGAGTTATTTCAACAGTTATCTGAGGAGAGACAGAAGACTGTCATGGATAACTTAGAAACAACTGTTAATGAAGTAAGTAATATTGAAAAATAAGTACTGGTAGTTGAGTAATGGTGTTTAACATCCCAGTCAAGAATATTTCACTTATATCGCGATGTCATGGTTCTTTAGTGTGACAAGCCCACCGTGACACAGAACCTCGTTTATTTTAAGTTCCCATCCGAAAAACTGTGACTTTCATTTCATAATGCCGAGTGCTTGGTGAAAAAACAGTCACTACCCACATTTCAAGTCTTGGGTCAGACCCGGCTGGGGTTTGAACCCCACAACCTCCCACTTAGGGAGCGAGCACTCTAACAACTGAGCTACCTCAGTGGTTAAATATTGAGAAACAAGTCTTGGATCTTAATAATTATGTACCTCAAATGTAGAGGGACATAGTGTTTACTCCATTTCACCCACCAACATTTTGTCCTCCACTTTTCTGGGAACGATTTAATAGATCTTTATGAAACTTTGCAGGAACAACAATCTTTGGATGGAGTAGATTTGGCTATTCGTATTTTGATCATGCACATGGTTTTGGATTTCCTAGTTTGAGTTCATTTTGGGGTACTCCAAATGGCATTCCATTTCAGTTATACCTAAAGCTTGTAACTTGTTTCAGCCATTATAGCATGACATGCTATGACACAGAAGAAATAAGAAATGATAAAAAATTGGTGTATTTAAAGCAATGCCACTTGGCAGATCCTATTGTGAGAAGTTTAGCATGTTGCTTTCTCAAGTTGGTGGTTCTCTCTGCATACTCTGGTTTCCTCCACCATGCTTGAACTGACAGTCTCCTTATAAGTGAAATAATCTTGATTGTGGTTTAAAGCTACGGATTACAGCAACTTTCAACACCTGTCCACTTAGATCCAAATGTGAAAAAGTTTGTCAGTTTGCTTGCAGAAGGTCAGTGGTTTTCTCTGGGAACTCTGGTTTCCTGCACCATCCCAGAATGACTGCCTGGATATAATTCAAAGAATTGTGAATGTGATGTAAAACACCATTACTCCACTCAACTCCTGACAGGTTTTGTTTCTCTCTCCGTCTTTGTTTAGTTAACCATTTTATTGTCTGTATTTTCAGCATGAATCAGAATTTATGTCGTCACCCTCGCCATCAGATCTGCTAGAATGTGTAGCCCAAGATTGTCCTCAAATACTCCGAAGAGGTTAGTATTACTGATACTGTCAATTGACGGATCACCGGCCATGCCCACAATGTTATGACAAAGGCCAGGCATGCTTGAAATTCAAACAAAAAGAATAAAAAATCAGTAAGAATTGTGCCATTTAATGACGTCACTGACACTAGTAAGTCATTAGTTGCCATGGCGCTGCTTTTGTTTTGTAAGTTGGCCAATGTCAGAACATAAAAGACATGTCCGGCGATACTTCAATTGTCCAGCTAACATAGACATCAAAGAATAGTTTCTTGATTGTTGTCAAGTCCATTTCATTCTGTTTTTCCTTCTAAACAACATGTCAGATGGTGATCTGGACCTAGTTGTTCGAAGCTTGATTAGTTTAATCAATGATTAACACAAATTTAAAATATCAACAAAATCCAAAGTATCATTATTAAATCAATATTTTTTATAACAATGTTCTATACTTTGATGAAATTGTATCCATTTTTGAAATTTTCAACGTAAATTTCACAATACATGTATATTAGAAATTATGCAAAAATCAAATTTCAACTAATCAATCGATTAAATTAATCGTTTCGAACAACTGGCCCCAGATGTTATCCATATTCTGGGACCACAAGGTCTAGAGTTTTGAGGTATCATCACCAAACAAGAATAAAGTTAGAAAGACTCTTAAACACAAATTAAACTAACTAATTATGTTAATGTCAGCTTTATTTGTTACTGGTATACAATTTTATTACATGTATAATGCAAAAATCTACTGGCAATTCCAATTATTTAACAATTAATTAATCAATTAAGTCTTTAATTAATGTGTAATGATATTGACATCACTCACTGTATCAAACACCTTTAGTATAGTCTGTCCTACATCTGATGACAGATTGTTTGTAATCACAGACAGGTTAAATAAACCAATATAGGTGTCAGTAGGGTAACACGGTACATGTATAATCACACATTATTTATTAAAACTACCATAATATTAAAATAGAATTGCTGTACACTTTGCCATCATATCACAGACGAACTATAATCTTTCTATTTGACTATTTCCAGATTTCCAAGAGCTGTTTGTTGATCGTAATATAATGGATGGTCCGTTAACAGTTATTACAATGTGCCATAAAACAGAGAATGATATGTCTACATGGAGTATGAATGTAGAACAAGAAAGAGAACAGCTTCTAGAATCAGTAAGTTACTTAGCAGTGATTTTGTTTGCTTAAAATTACTACCGAATAAAGTTAGTTTTTCCTGGGGGAAAAATCACTAAATTTTCTCAAGTTGATCACTAAAAATCCCAAAACAACAGTGATGTACTAGATAGTGTCACAATATATAATATTTATGCAGTGAGGATCCTAGGCATATCATTATGCAGTTTACTGTATTTCAGAACTTCAAATTTTCCCAATTTAAAAGGCAGAAGGTAGTTTTTAAAAAACGAACAAAATCACAGTTGATATCAGATGTCAAGTTTGATTTCTCATTGATTTCACCTTTAGTAAGCCTTAGGTATTTTAATCTTTCCATATGAATGTGGAACAAGAAAGAGAACTGCTTCTAGAATCAGTAAGTTACTGATATCAGATGTCAAGTTTGATTTCTCATTGGTTTCAGTAGAGTCCGAAAGGCGCCAAAAGTTGTCTGCTATTTGTTTGAATTTGGATTAAGTTTGTTGCTTTCTTCCAGTAACTTTACATTTTGTGAATATTTTTTTGCAGTACATATTACTGAATATTGGATGTTTACTTGCCTAAACTTGTCTTCTACTTAAAAATTTACTGAAGGTCTTAATTTTCTTTTTTGAATAAGGAGTAGGGGTAATGGGATTTCACACACACACACACCCCCCCTTCAAGGTTCTTTCTTATATGAAAATTGTTAGTTCTTGGATGGTTGAGGAAACCAGAGTGCCTGGAGAAAACCATTGACTTCTGCAAGAAACTTTCTCACTTTAAGATCTATCTTAGAGCAGGATTCAAATCTAGGCACTGTGATACCTTAACCCACTTTAGACCCCTCAGGAAGAAAATTTACAAACTTTCTCATACAAGGTTTTTGTTCCGAGTAGGATTCAAACTTAGGCAGTGTCCGAGAGGTGCTGTGATCTGTTAGAGTGTACTTTAGATCACTCACACTCTCAGCCACCTAGCACCATTCTTGTGGAAGAAGGGTGCATTTTGTTAAGTTTCTATATACATGTAGTTTAATTTCGCGTGTATTTATTTGGTGTTAAAGGAAATTTAGACATATCTGCATAATTCAATTTTTGCATTTTTAAATATGCATTATAACACAATAAGCATTATATAATTTTTGGTAAGTATTAATTTTAGCGCAAAACAAACAAATATGAGATAAGCGAAAATTAGTACATCGTGAAAATAAATATATTTATAGTACATGTAGATCAGGGGTCCGGAAACGGTCATATTTGCCGGACATGTCCGACAAAAAATTATTTTGACCGACGTGAAAAATCGCCAGTCGGACATTTTTTGTTTTCGGACATTTTCAATTTTACAACAGAAATATTAAACGGACAAATCAGTTTTCGGTCCGACAAAAGTAAACTACCGCTAGTCTGTCTGTCGGTCTTTTAAACGCTACCTGACTTCACTAAGTGTATTGTCCTTACCACGCGTTTACCTGTCAACAACAGTAAGATCTAATAATCAGGTGATTGTTTATTAATCAGTAAATACCTGTGGACTTAAGTAGTCGCGTGCCGCGTGTCTTTTTCTTTTGTTTCCCAGTCCGAATCATTATCACTTTCTTTAAACGTGTGTTTGTTTAAAAATAAGTGCATGGTCGTAACTGTGTTGATTACGGAAGCCATAACGAGTGTCGGTCAAGGGTGACGGTTTGTCATCAAAGAGGTTCCACGCGGGGTGTTGAAAATTACCTACTACGCGCTTTGTGACTGTTTCTTTATTAATAAATAAACGCGATTAAATTTTATTTTAATAAAAGTTTCGGCATTAATATCTTTCATTCACATAAATATATTGGAACCTCGTCAAGCAGTTCCCGTTATATCGTGATTCGTGATACCTGAATTCCTAATTTAGAACATCTCGCGCACAGGGGCCAGTTTCATAATAAAATTCAAAAATACCGATAAGTATATAAAAAAGAGTACCGTAAAGGGGAACAACGAATCGGATCTTTCAAGTGTAGGTGCTCCGACAAAACTCTACATTACTGTTTTAATTTGTGTCCGATCATCGTGATCTTGGTGTCATTTTGTTCCCAGATAAATATTCTTTAAGTTGGCATTCAATTTTTGGACATAATTTAAAATCTAAATAAAATGTTCAAACGGAAAACACAGAAAAACAGTGTAATTTTGCCCGATGTAGCTAAGCCCGTCCATGTAAAAGTAGCTTAAAATTGGCATTACGCTCATGTTTTTCACTACCAGCGTCCGTGTCAATTACAAATGCTGATGTGTATCGAAGAACTAAATAAAAAGCAATAAATTTCAAAGGTAACCGTTACTCACTTCTAAATCTACAAGCTATTATATCCTATTTTGTTCCAACGGGGACCAACTTTCCTCTATCATGCCTCCATCTTGTTATTATATATGCACTTGTTTTAAGCTGTGATTTGATTGGTTAAAAATATTTCACCCCCTCCGTTGGCATATGTAGAATTTTGTCAATATATCAAACTTTCTATCAAAATGACTTTATAACAATTTATACTTAAAAAAGAAAGATCAAATAAGTTAATGTAAATTCATTTTCTTGAATTTTCATAAACACAGAGTAGATTGAAATATTTTTAACCAATCGAATAACAGCTATAACACATGCGCGGTACATGCTTTATGTATGAGCTCAAAATGGAGGCATGATAGAGGAAAGTTGGTCTGTGTGGGAACAAAATACGATATAATAGCTTGTAGATTTAGAAGTGAGTAACGGTTACCTTTGAAATTTATTACTTTTTATTTAGTTCTTCGATACACATCAGCATTTGTAGTTGACACGGACGCTGGTAGTGAAAAACATGAGCGTAATGCCAATTTTAAGCTACTTTTACATGGACGGGCTTAGCTACATCGGGCAAAATTACACTGTTTTTCTGTGTTTTCCGTTTGAACATTTTATTTAGATTTTAAATTATGTCCAAAAATTGAATGCCAACTTAAAGAATATTTATCTGGGAACAAAATGACACCAAGATCACGATGATCGGACACAAATTAAAAAAGTAATGTAGAGTTTTGTCGGAGCACCTACACTTGAAAGATCCGATTCGTTGTTCCCCTTTACTCTTTTTAGCTCACCTGAGCCAAAGGCTCAAGTGAGCTTTTCTGATCACAATTTGTCCGTTGTCTGTCGTCGTCGTCGTCGTCGTCGTTGTCGTCGTAAACTTTTCACATTTTCGACTTCTCCTCTGAAAGTACTTGGCAGATTTCAATGAGACTTGGTCAGAAGCATGTCTGGGTCGGTGCAATTCAGATTTGTTCGTGGCGTTGCCATGGCTACCATAACTAGGTCAAGGTGACCTAGGGGTGCAAAAATCTTAAAAAATCTTCTTCTCCGAAAGTATTGTTTGGAGAAAAAATCTGATGAGATATTTGGCTTCTCTAGGGTCTTAAGCCTATAGTTTGTTCATTTTGTGAAATTCGGTCGAAAAATGGGTTACGCGTTTTTGCGTTTAATTTTGAAAAAATCGTAAAATAGCTTCAAATTGTTATAACTTGACTACTTGACCAGATAATGACATGGGGTTTTCAGTTTTGACATCTTCTTGTTAGTATCTTCAAAATGAGGTCAAGGTCAATTGTGAAGGTCGTGACCTAATTTTTTTTACCTCTGATTATAATTATTATCTCGAAAACTATAAACTTTTTGTATAGTCATGTATATTAGAATGTTGTAGGTATTGATACAACGATCATTTTGATGTATAGAAAAAGGTCATGGGTTCAAAGGTCAAGGTCACAGATGCGAAACAATACCAAAATGGTTAATTATCTCGAAAACTATAAACTTTTTGTATAGGCATGTATATTAGAATGTTGTAGGTATTGATACCACGATCATTTTGATGTATAGAAAAAGGTCATGGGTTCAAAGGTCAAGGTCACAGATGCGAAACAACACCAAAATGGTTAATTATCTCGAAAACTATAAACTTTTTGTATAGGCATGTATGTTAGAATGTTGTAGGTATTGATACGACGATCATTTTGATGTATAGAAAAAGGTCATGGGTTCAAAGGTCAAGGTCACAGATGGGAATCAATACTGAAATGGTTAATTATCTCGAAAACTATAAACATTTGTATAGGCATTTATATTGGAATGTTGTAGATATTGATACAACGATTATTTTGATGTATAGAAAAAGGTCATGGGTTCAAAGGTCAAGGTCACAGATGCGAAACAATACCGAAATGGTTAATTATCTCGAAAACTATAAACTTTTTGTATAGGCATTTATATTAGAATGTTGTAGGTATTGATACAACAATCGTATTGATGTATAGTAAACGGTCATGGGTTCAAAGGTCAAGGTCACAGATGCGAATCAATACTGAAATGGTTAATTATCTCGAAAACTATAAACTTTTTGTATAGGCATGTATATTATAATGTTGTAGGTATTGATACAACGATCATTTTGATGTATAGAAAAAGGTCATAGGTTCAAAGGTCAAGGTCACAGATGCGAAACAACACCGAAATGGTTAATTATCTCGAAAACTATAAACTTTTTGTATAGGCATGTATATTAGAATGTTGTAGGTATTGATGCAACGATCATTTTGATGTATAGAAAAAGGTCATGGGTTCAAAGGTCAAGGTCACAGATGCAAAACAATATTGAAATGGTTAATCAGTTGAAAGGCCAGCTTCCAATATGGCTGATTTTTAATCACTTTAGTCACGTGACTTTCAGTTCAAATTTTGGTACGCAATCGGAAATGGTAGTAGGTCTCGAAATTTTAAGTATACTATTAAATGGGATCGTTATTACTTGAAATTACCAAATATTTTTAACAACAAATATTTTTCCCTTTAATTTATCTAAAAAAGAACCAAATATATACAGAAAATTACGAGAAATACGTCTTGAAAGTGGAGGTTGTGTCACAGCTGTCGGCCGACGATCTCGCTTCAGACACATTTTTTGAAAATATTAGGGCGAGTGATGGGTTCTAATAATTATTTTCTAAAAATTTATTCATTTCTGAACACATTCATATAAAAGACATGTCCGAAATCGGTGTGGGATGCGATTCTGTCAGTTGAGAAAACGGCAGGTGTGGCTCCTTTTGCGGGGTTTGTTTCACATCTGTCGGCCGACATTCGTGCTTCAGACACAAATTATTAAATATTAGGACAAGTGATGGGTTCTAATAATTCAATTCTGAAAATATATTCATTTCGGAACATATTCATATGAAAGACATGTCCGAAATCGATGTGGGATGCGATTCTGTCAGTTAAGAAATCAGCAGGTGTTGCTTCTGTTTTTGTTTTGTTTTTCGTATGATGATTATCTCCCTTGTTTACAATGTCTCTCGCATGTATGCGAATAAAAATAAAGTGATTTTACTGTGTCTTATTGATTGATATTTGTTTTAATGTAGGGAAATGTAAAAAAAAAAATAAATAAAAAAATAAAAATAAAAAATAAAAAAAATCTAAAAAAAAATTGGCTTCATTTAACATTTTAATCTTAATCAAATAAAATTATTTTCCATGGGAAATATTTCTTCAAATTTGATACACAAGAGAAAGTTATATAATTTTCTTTTCAGTGGTGTCATGTGCTGATTTTAAATTTTTATTAAAATAATGAATTTAAAATCAGCATATGACAACTAGTTGCTATGTGCTGATTTTGAATGCAGTATTTAAATAAAAATTCAACAGCAGCACCATGACAGTGGAACAGGAAGAAATACTGTTTCCACACCCCAAGTTAATAACTAGAAATTAAAATCTCTTTCTATAAGATGGTTAGGTCAGTTTTACCGGTCGTAACAGTTAATTCTTTAGTATCTGTGGTTCATTTTTTCACAGATCAAGTGCTGCTGGTAGACTTTTTGCAGCTAAAGTACTAAAGCAAATTCTGACTGTCTCCAAAATGACATGGATCAAGCTTAAGTTCATGTATCTACCTTCAGTCCAGAGGATGCTTCATGTCTTTTGGGTAAGGAGTAGAGTAAAAGTCAAGATTCTTTCACTATCAAACATATTTAGAGATGGGGAGAAAACTGTAGAGCCCAAAGAAAACCAACGACATTCCACAACAAACTGACTAACTTTCTCACACAAAAACTGTCCTGAATGAAATTCAAAAAGTTGAAAAGTAAGAGGCCATGCCCCTACCAATATTTCAAATGTTATGTTGGACAGGTGCCAGTGTAATGCACAAAAATAATTGTGCATTTATTATGTCAATTAGCATTTATTTTTCCTTAAAGTAATGATAATTTTAAAATGCAAGCAAAACATCTTTATTGACATTGTACTGTGTGTTGACCATGTAATGTTATCTGCAATAAAAAAACAAACAAACGTAGTCATTGTTTATTCTGTAGTCTCTGTCTTGTTTTTAGCATAGCAATAGCATTAATAATATTTAATCTACAAATAAAAATGTTATCTATGAATAATCTGAAAATACAATGTTGGCAAATTTGTAAATAAAATTTGAAATATGCATTTCACCTGTCAATAAATATAAAAAAAGTTATCTGTAAATAAAATGAACTAAAAATTAACTTGTACGAATGCATAATCTGAAAATAAACTGTATAGGTATTGGTAATCTGAAAATCAACTGAAATGATTATACATGTATGATGTCTATGTTTCCATTCCTGGTAGCCAAAATTGCCATTGGCTACTAATTTCTGAGGAATTCTTTCAAAAAGTAACCTATTTTAGCAAATTTGTGGAGAGATACTTTAAAAAGGACTATATTTTCACAAATTTTGGAAATTTGGCTACTAATTATTTCAAATTTATGGAAACCTAGTGATGTATCATAAAATCATATGAAAATAAACTACACATATTCTGCATTCTTGAAAATAAAAAAGAAATTAATTAAAACAGAATAATTTAATGTAGTACCAGTATAACATCATTCACCACACAAGAATGATACTGTGGGACTGTTAGACCTAGCCATGATGTGTGCAGCAATGATCCATGATTTAAAGTTTGGCTCAAATTAAAATACAGTAAAAGATATTTACATAGATTCTTGCACAATAAAAGTGAATGGGTTATATTGTGATAAATTTCATAAAAAGCTCAAATACATGTACATGTATCAACTTTAAAAATATGAAATGTTTGAACAGTAAATCTAATACATGTAGTACAAGAATCTTTGTGATCCATTTCTGAATTTTCTGTGTTATCAAGTATGTTTTTGCTGGTACATCCATACTTGCTGTGGTTACTGTGGAGAGAAAACATTCAAAATTAGCATCAATGTTTTAAAAACCTATTTATAGGTATTTGTAGCTGTGGAATCATCAGCAACAGTAGCAGTAGTGATAGCTGAAGGATCTAGAATTGCATTAATTACAACTTTTTTGCAATTTGTGCATTTGCAACCTGTACCTCAATATCTGCCAACACCGTCACCAGTTTCTGAATAACTCAACTGAACTTTGGCATTTAAAATCCATCTTCAACCCCTTGAAGTGGCAAAACTTTTCAAATTACTAAAAAAAAATAAAAATAAAAATAAAAAAAATTAAAGTAATTTACAGTCTGAAAAGTGTAATTGAAAACATTTTATGTAATTTTCCTTATCATGACTTCTCTTTTGCAAACTTTCTGAAATTTAACAAACTATAATTATGCTCTTTGTCAGCCTGCCTACCTGTAAATATGTGATACAACTGCCAACTTCTGATCTGAAACATTAAAATCACAGTTTTAAAATTTGCATGCACTGCAGCAGTTAAATCAACACCAGATAATTGTTTTTCAGATAGTTTTCTAGCAAACTGTCCCTCTTTTGACTCTAAATGTAATGAAAGTGTAAAAAAAAAAATCCAATATCAGCTGATTTCTGAGTCACATAGTGACTACCAGACTACATGGGGCCAGCTGGGCGATCTGGATGTTTGATTTTCGTGGGATTTTTTCTACAAAATTGAACTAAAATTAAACAAAATGTTTAAAGATTATATTAAAAACACACCAACAAATATCTAGAGTAAAAATAAACAAATTAGAAGATGTCTAGACGCAATAAATAGCAAGTTTTGTTTTCCAAATCATCGGCACGCAGGGTCAACTTGACAATCTTCCTGTGCATTAACCGGTGCGAGTGATGGTTTCTATCCGGTATCAAAATGACCGGTGTTCTAAATGCTACCGATTACGACTATAATTTTTAACCCAATCGGTGTGGGATGCGATTCTGTCAATTCAATTTACCGGGCATAAACTCCGAATGCACCGCCCACTTGATTTTGACCTTTCACGATACCGCAGTTTATGTCTATGATTCCAGCATTTTAATTAGTTATAAGGAGTGTTTAATTATTGTGATCGTCTAGAAAAATCAATTTGCTATCAAACGGATACAAATATATATATAGTTTAAGTTAAAAACACCATTTAATTAATGATTTATTGCGTCAACCCTAAAATGCAAATTCTTCGAGGTGACGACAAAGCGCCATCTGCCGACCAAATTTGAATTACCCCCCTTGAACGGCCCTGAAGATTAAATCGCGGGTTTAACGGAAAAAATCGAAGCTGGCCTTTCAACTGAATTATCTTGAAAACTATAAACTTTTTGTATAGACATGTATATTAGAATGTTGTAGGTATTGATACAACGATCATTTTGATGTATAGAAAAAGGTCATGGGTTCAAAGGTCAAGGTCACAGATGTGAAAACAATACCGAAATGGTTAATTATCTCGAAAACTATAAACTTTTTGTATAGGCATGTATATTAGAATGTTGTAGGTATTGATACAATGATCATTTTGATGTAAAGAAAAAAGTCATTGGGGTTTAGTATTTACGTTTACTTTAAATCTATCAGCTAGCCATTAGTTATCAGGTGAGCGTATAAGGCCCATGGACCTCTTGTTTATATACTTATCGGTATTTTTGAATTTTATTATGAAACTGGCCCCTGTGCTCTCGCGATAATGTTCAAATTACAATTCGTGTATCTTCGGAATACGAAAATTCCCGATTGTTAGTAAACAATATGGCGGACGTGCAATATCAAGCATCGTGGACAGTAACAAATACTGATAATAACAGCATATCGCGGAAGCTTAGAAAAGCAGTAAACAGTAAACGTCTTAGTCTTGTAACAACGCACATGGATTAAAATTGGCAATCGCGTAAGCTCAAAAAAATAGGTTGGTTTGTTTGTCAAAATAAAATAATCCACAACATGCACTGCACGCATAGTCAGCCCTGTGCCGACGACCTTTTTTTTTTTTTTTTTTGCTTGTACAAAATGTCCGACGGGCCGGACCGAAATTTCCGAAGCCCTGATGTAGATATATATTTCTCCTATGTTATTCCTACCAGTTTGGAATGTTGCAGTGATTTTGTTTGCTTAAAATTACTACCAAATAAAGGTAGTTTTCCCTAGCCTAGGGAAGAATGACTAAAATTTACCAATTTGCCCACTAAAATTCCCCAAAACAACAGTGATGCATTGAAAATTAGATCTAGCTGTCCTTATTTACACACAGATTATTAGATAGTACCAAAGTATAGTGTCTTTGCAATGAAGATACTAGCTTTTGTCATCATATCACAATACAGTTGGCTAGATCTCAGAATTTTAATTTTTCCAATCTTGAAGGCAGAAGGTAGTTTTAAAAAAATGTAACATAATCACTGCGTTGGCAATGTAATTGTCACTTTTCTGTCACGCTCCTTTGTGGAGATTGTATTTTGTCATTGTCAAGTTTGCACAAAATGCACTTCTCATGAGAAATTAATTACTGGTAAAATGGCTGAAATTTGTATTTATTTTCTAAATTTTAGTTTTGAAATGGCCCATGGATTATCAATAACCAAAGCTCATACAGTTCATTTTTTTTCCCTTACAGTTTGTTGAAGGTGCTACATTTTTTTGTGAAGCTTTTAATGGTGAAGGATATTGGGCTGACTTCATTGAACCTGAAAGTGGAAAACCGGTAAGTAAATACCATTCTTACATCTTTTGGAGTCTTGATTTTGTTTGCCTGATGGTACATGTAGATCCCTCTTAGCAAAAGACCACTACGGTAGCCAAGCTGGTAGAATGCTAGCTCCATATGTGGAAGGTTATGGGTTCAAACCCCTGCTGGGTCTTACTACGACTTGAAAAAATAGCGAGTGACTTCACCTATAGTTGGTGACGTCTTGATTTAAGTGAAATAGTCTTTGACTTGGATGTAATTCAATCAGCCTTTGCAACATAAATGAAGTGGATTGATGTGGGAGAAAAGGTTTTCTTTCTTTTCCTGCCTATTTATAGACAGCATTTTCATACACGATGTTTATAAATATCTCCTTAATGTACTTTTAAACAAACCCATACTAGCACAGCTTTGATTAAATAGAAAGTTTTAAAACTTGTCCTCAGACGTTTTTTTATTATTACCAAACAGCTAGTAATATCTCGATACAAGTTAAATAATTTTAACTTTGAGTTTTGTACTTATTCTTGATTTAATTTTTATATTTTTTCAGTATTTTGGTTCACACACAAATGCTGTGATGTTTGAAACGGATGAAAGATACAGGAAACTGGGATTTACAATAAATGATCTCGGATGTTGTAAAGTGATAAGCCACCATCTGTGGGGTACACACTCGTACGTCGGCTGTGTTTTTACAAATGCTCCTTTAGATAATCCCATTGTGCAGAATATTAACATAGACAATGCTGTTATAACAAAAACTGGGAAAACCTAAATGTATTTTTTGTTACCTAGGCAATATTTAGAAATATTAAATAGATCATTTTATCTTGCTTTGATTTAATTTTGTATGCGTAATACAACAATTTTATACATGCTTACAACAACAGAAAGTCAATGCTTTTATTTAATTTGTATGCATAATACAAAAATAATATGATAGGCAAACAACTTTGACCTGTCTGCTTGACCTTTCATTTGCAATATTCGTATAAGAGGATCTCCCTACCACATGGGTAGTGTTTGGGTTCACAGTTAATATACACAGTGTACCTAAACATGTGTCTTACCTATACATAAATGTACTCACCCATAATAGATATATAAATAGAAGGTCAAGCGGACAGGTCAATGTTGTTTACCTATACATGCCCCTACAACAACATGAATGAGTTCAATGTTCATGATTAAAACATTAGATGTTTATAATATTTGAAGAGAGAACCTGAGTTTATCTCACTTTCTGTTGACCTTATTTCTACAGAAATCCTTATTGTCATATAATAAATAAATAACAGTATGCACACATGATAATCAATTTATAGCTAAGTTGAGCCAAAGGCTTAGATGAGCTTTTATTTTTAAGTCTGTAATGTATTGTATAAGTTTCCACAAGTTTTAAATTATTGATGTCCAAATTTCCAAAATCTGTGAAAATAAAGTACATGTACTTTTTAAAGAATTTCTTCCCAAAGTTGCTGAAATACAAAATTTAGGTTACTTTTTGAAAGAATTTCTCAGAAATTAGTAACCAGTGTCGATTTTGGCTTCCAGGAATGGAAATTTAGCTTGCCTATCATGTGTAGACTTTTTATATTTCAATCATTTAAGTTTGATGATATTATTATAAATACTTTTAACATAAGCTGAAATAAATATGCAGTTTTAAAAAGCTGAGGGACAGTGGCTGCTAAATTAATAGTTTTCTCAGTCGATATATTTTAAGTTACACATAGAAGGTACAGAAGACCTATTGCCAAACCACAGAATGAATATTGATATTCATTTTAATTGTTTATGAACTAGACATGTTAGATGCCATATGAATGACAAAGTCATGAATCTTAACTTCAGTTCAGGGGGTGGGGGTGGGGGGGGGGGGGGGGGGGGGCTCTGTATTTTAACTTCAGACAATTATGATATATAAGATATCCCTTGGGCCCCATATTTTAACTTCAGACAATTCTGATGAGATATAATTCTCTTTGGTACTGTATTTTAACTTCAGACAATTTCAATATAAGATATCCCTAGAACCCTTTGTTTAAACTAAGACAATGTCTATACAAGATATCTCTGGGCCCCTTATTTCAGCTCTGATATAAAATATTCCTTGGCGGGCCTTTAGTTTAATATTTTAATTCTGATATAAGATATCACTTTGAGTCCCTTATATTAACTTCAGACATTAGTTTGTGTGTATGATTTATTTAAATGTACACATGTATTAGCTACAAGACTGCAGATTTTGAGGAATGAACTTTCAACTTGTATAACATGGCTTATTGTTGCAATAGGTATATTGGTATCATATGTTTGTTATTAAAGCATATTATTATTGATATAAAGTATGATTTAGTTATATAAAGTTGACATCTTTCATTATATTCTGTTGTCATTATTTTTGTTGTTGTCCCACAAAGCACTACAAGTATATATCAATGTGATGCTTACTATATGTCAATGTTATGAACCTTCCATGTAAGTCATGAACATTAGAATTAGAAAATTAGGCCATATAAAATTAATTTCTAGATTTTCATCCCCACCTGCCCGCTCTTTTTTGGCGCTTTCTGTTGTCATTACTATTATTTCTTTTAATTCTGAAAATAAAAAATTACCCCCCCCCCCCCTTTTGAAAAAAAAAATCCAAGTTGATGAATATCTAGTAATTAATTATATATGGCCTTAGCTCATTTGAGCCAAGTGGTTCAAAGTGCCTGCTTAAAGGATCACAGTGCAGTGGCTCTCAGGTTGGAATTCTATTTCGGATAGATCCATGTGCGAGTAAGTTTACAAGTTGGCCTGCCGAACGTTGGTGCCCCCCTTCCCTCCCCGTTTTCCCCACCACCCATGAAATGACCAACTCCATATAAGTAAATATTCTTGGTTGGTGTTTAAAATATCATTATTCATTTAATTTCAACTCCACAAATCTATATCTATCCAATTAAAAACTACAATTATTACTGTCGCTAATAAAAGTGTGTCGACAACTACGGTTGGGATGTCAGGGTTGAAACCCTGGTCAGGTCTGACCACAATAGTGACTGTTCCTCCGCCAAGCACTCGGCACTTAGAAATGAGTCCTCCAGAAATGATCTTGAAAACCGATGCCTGTTTCATGACAGGTGTGGCACAATAAAGAACCCTCCATATGCACATTGTCCTGTAAAGGTAAAATAATTTCTGCTTCACCTGTAGCTGGTGATGTCTCGATAAAAAGGAAATATTCTTGACTGGAACGTAAAGCCATATTCAATCTAAAATGGTGTTTATTTTATTGCTATACATTATAGTATTAACATTGTAAACTCTTATATTCTCCTGCTTATGGTATATTTGTTTCACAATCAATACCCTATGGTAGAGCCTGTTGTCGGAACTTTATACAACGAAGCAAGCATACTACAAATAATTGTTGACGAAAGGTTATTGCAAGCATATGACCTCAAATAATTTTATTACCGTCATCGCCATATTGTTAACAGGTTAAGTATGATGTCTTTTTCCAAAATTACCCTGGACAAATTTGACATTCCATAGTTCTATGGTCCTTTCATTCTTAATTTTGATGACGCACATGGCAGGTGTGACTAGCTAAACAGGAGGTGCTTGCCTTTTCTGAAGCACCCGGACTCGCTTCCCTGGTGGACGTTCACATGTTTAACTAAATTTGCCAAAATTTATACTTTGCTTTTGGATTGTGATTTGGACATGGATTGGTATGTTTGTTTTTGATTTGGTATCAATTAATTAAATGCTAACAACGACACGATTTTCAATTCTTTAACTATCCCTAACAGTTCTTTGAGAGACCTAACATTTGACCTTTTGACTTTTCCGAATTCGAAAAGTGACTATCGTCTCTCGTTAGTTTAAGGGTCATCTAAGTAGGAAAATTCTAGTGAGAACTATTTCGTTAAGGGTGCAATTATGAAATTAATTACACAGGTGTGAAGATTTATAAATAAAAATAGAACAAGAGCCAGAACAAAAAAGATCAGTGTCACAATCAAAAGAAGAAGGTGGAAATGGTTGGGCCACGTTTTGAGAATGGGAAACAACATCACGGTACGCAGGTACGCAAAACTGGCACTTACCTGGACACCAGAGGGGAAAAAAGAAACGAAGACGATCCAAAGAGACTCCAAAAAGAACCGCCAAAAGAGATTGAAAAGAGATTGTGGGGGTTGGGTCTACAATTAATGAACTGAGGCAACTATAAGGTAGCGACAGACAGAGACAAATGGAGATGACTTTTCCTCGCAGGGAGACGGAAATCATGAAGTCAAAGAAACGCGTGAAAATTCAAGTCTATTGAAATGATAACAAGCAAGTTCTCTAAAAAATAAATGATAATGATGACGTCGGTTTTCTTTTAAAATGGACTGTATATATTGATGGACTGTTTTTAAACACTGGCGCTGACTGTATACCAGCCCGGAGAAAATGATCCGGCAAAATCATGATACTGTAGCATGTTGCGTTTACAATCACGCCATCAAAATGCTCTTATTATTATTATTATTATTGACCAGTCTCCCCAATAATTATTACATTTCAATTATTATTTTGCACAACACAGGAAAGGGAACATACATGATAAATAATAAATAAATAAATAAATAAATAAATAAATAACTAAATAAATAAATAAATAAATAAATAAATAAATAAATAAATAAATAAATAAATATAATCTATTAACTTTAGTAGTAATATTTGTGTGCGTATTTTTACTTGTTTTACATCGGCTGAAGTAACTTGTAGCATTTTGAATTTTGAGACTGAAACTTTCGTATAGATACGGTTTCCAGAAAATGGAGGAAGTTACAGAAACAAAACTAGAACCACAGGTGCGCAACTTGGAACGAGGTTTGTAAATGTTGACATACTTTCGATATATTCAACACCTACATGTTAAAATTGAAGGTAAACAACATTTATGAATCAGAAGATATACCAAGTCATATACATTTTTTTCAGTCGGTAAGGAAGTAATAAGCTTCAGATCCCCCACTCACACAGGGAGACGTGTATTAAATGTTGTTGCACAGGGTTAGCCTACGTAGACTCAACATCAAGTCCCCGTAGCCAAGTACATGGACTATAAACAGATAAAGGCATTAGAACTTGCATTTTACTCATTTAGTTACAGTCAATCCTGTGTATAAAGGCCACCCAAGGTAACCAGTAAAAGTGTCTTTATGGACAGGTGGATGTTATATACAGGTTTAAATATCATGAAAAAACAGGAATTTGAATATAGCATTTTACTGGCCTTTAAAAGCAGGTGTCATTTAAGTCAGGGTTGACTATAGTTAAAATGGCTGTAAAGAAGTACTTACCGGTAGTCAGTTTAGGCAGGTTTGGCTGTAATTCAGTTAAATTTTCAAGTTAAATTTTTAAACGTTTCTATTTTAAGCATTTTTCATTACCGGTAATCCCAGTTTTGTGGATGATGGCACAGACTGTATCCAGCGGTTCTGGTGGGGATAGCGGCATTATCTGTAAGAGACTACATGGTGTAAAAGGTGATGGTAACAAAGCCAATGATGTTATATATTGTCATAATTCTGCAAAGCCTGTAAAACAACATGTTATATTCTTTGGAGGCGATGTACAGGTACATATATTCACAGTTGTCATTGTGTGTGATATTTTATTGTATTGAACTCAGTTTTAGACCAAATGTAATGATAGGAGTATAATTGACAGAGAGCCGGCCACGCCCACAATGTTCCGACAAAGGCCTGGCATGCTTGAATTACACACAAAAAGAATGAAAACTCGGTCTTAACTGTGCCATTTAATGACGTTACGAGTTTAATCTAGAACGGGCCCTTGAGTCATATAATTGCCCCTTCCCCAAATGATTTATTCACCTAAAAATTCTGTCTGTGGGGCAAACTGGCTCATCGTTTTGGTTTTAGTTGACTCTTGAGTAAATCTGGTTCTACTGTCATTCATTAATTGCAAAAAATAATATGACATACATGTACATTAATAAAGTGGTGTGCATGTTACAATGCTGATCTTTTCAAATGAAATGGGTCAAGTTATTATGTTGACCCCATTTTTGAAACCATGGCCCCTATTTTTAAAGGCCTGGGTCAGGAAGCATCCCCCTTACTACGGTTCTGGATTAAACAAATATTAAAAGAAGTCTTCATGGAAGCAGGTACAGTCAAACCTGTCTAAAGCCACTCAAGGGAACCAGTAAAAGTGGCCTATATAGGCAGGTGGCCTTTATTTACAGGTTCAAATAATGTGAATAAAGAACAATTGGGATACATTTCTACTGACCTTTATAAGCAGGTTGTACTTATATAGGTGACCTTTAAGGCAGGTTAGACTGTTCCTACAAGTTATGAAAGCTTCAGTATATTGTTGTATTAAATAAATTTCAGTTTTTCACTTTGTTTCAATGATAGGATTATAAAGAAAACATGGAAAGTCACAGAGATAATGTTCGCTATGTGGAATGGAATCTGGAAGAAACGGGCAGAATTCTCGTCAAGAGGTTTCCAGACAGTTCCATATACATCGTCAAGCCATATGAAATGTTCCTTAAGACCTTTAGTGTATATTCAAATTTTGCGGAGTTTTCAGAAAATGGGGTTCCTGTACATAGACCTGACTATGGAGGTTTATTACATCTGTGTAAGCTTTATAAAAATGCTGTTAGCATTATGGAGAGCAATATGGTAGATAAAACTTCAGAAAATGTACAACAGTCAATCGAGACAGAGTCATGTGATAAAGATGGTTGTTTCGAACAAATTCCAGTTTCATTAATAGGGTTTAGTAAAGGTTGTGTTGTTTTAAATCAATTACTGTATGAACTAAAAGAAGCGGAAGAAAACGAACAAATCAAGATGTTTCTATCCAATATCAATTCGTTTTATTGGTTGGACGGAGGTCACAATGGAAGTGAGACCACATGGGTAACGGACACTAGTATATTACAGAGGTTTTCTCAGTTTGGTTTTAATATTTTTGCACATGTCACACCATATCAAGTTGATGATCCAATGAGAGCGTGGATAGGGAAGGAGGAACAGAAGTTTGTATCAAGATTAAGAAAATTTGGTGCT
Source organism: Anadara kagoshimensis (assembly GCA_021292105.1). NCBI lineage: Eukaryota > Metazoa > Mollusca > Bivalvia > Arcoida > Arcidae > Anadara > Anadara kagoshimensis. The sequence goes on along the minus strand of CM037872.1, from coordinate 40,477,427 downwards.
AAGATCAGCGAGAAAAAACATTTTGCTGATGAGCAGCCATCAATAGAAAATCATTTTAAAGTGTTGTTAAACATTTAATTGTTGACTGTAAATCAGAAAATTTCCGTGTCCATTAATTATCGCAAGATTTGTCATTTCAAGATATCCAAATACATTTACTTTCCTGTTGTCAAATGCCATGAAGGTCAAATAAGTTCAAATGAAAACGATTTTTATCAAAATAAAATATTTGTAAAAAATTTATTTTCACATTTTGTTACTGTCGCAAATTTACACAATCTACAAAATATTTGCATTATTGGTTTCTCTGAAGTACGATAAACAAACTTTTATTTTTGCATCACCTGATGGTGCTGAATCAGACGCAAGTGATTTATGTCAGAATAAGATATTTTAAATATTTTTTTGTGTTTTTTCACTCTCGTGAAGTTACGCAAAAAATAAAGGGAATGCGAAAGTTTCCTGATTTACAAAAGTAGGGGAAAATCTGTTTTATGTTTACAAATCTCTTTTGGTCTATTACTTGAATATTATGTAAAATGCAGTGTCGAAATTGAAATCAGACATATAACTTCCAACATTATAGGCAAGTGCTCTACCAACTGAATTACCCAGACTGCTATAATTGTTTAACATCATGTCATTTATGCAGCAGCAAAATTTGTGAATTTGAAGGGTTTCACTTTTAAATATTCTTGCATTTTAAACTGTTTTGGGAATTAAAATACATGTGAACATTTATTTACAGAATTGGTTTAATAGGATTTTAGGACGTCCCGGTCAAGAAAATTTCACTAATATCAAGACGTCACCAGCTATATGTGCAGTGGCAGAACTTTGCAGTGCATTCAGACAATGTGCAGGGAGGGTTTTTGAATGTGTCATGACACAAGGCATTGGTTTTTAAGATCTCTTCCTAAGGACCCCATGACTTTTATTTCAAAATGAAAGAACAGTACTACTTATTTTGAAGTCTTGGTCAGACCACAGCCAGGGTTTGGACCCTGATCTCCCAGATACAAAGTACCATAAGCACTCTTGTAACTGAGCTGCCTTAGTTGTGGTTTAAATAAAGATGGGGTTTATTCTAAATTTTATACATTGTATTGTATATTTGGCTTTTAAGCTGTTAATTTATCAACAATGTCATTGAGAATGTTTATGTTATAATTGTCAATAAATGTTTTTATATACTTGTACATTTCTGGTTTGTTGTTTTATTAGGTGCATTTTAATTTGGTTGTAAAATAATAAATAAAAATAATAAATTGCTAGAAACCCCAAAAGTTTTGTAATTGTATTTTAATTAGCATTTTTTTTTTTTTTTTTTTTGGTTTTTAACAATTTTTGTCCTGGGGAAGTTTACGGATCACAGCGGTTCTCAAAGTCTAGGATGGAGTCGAGTTGAGTAATGGTGTTTAACGTCCCAGTCAAGAATATTTCACTTATATCGAGACGTTGGCAAAGATGCAGAAATTTTTCCTGTGTGTTGTGCTAATGGCATTATACAGCAGGGTTCTTTATTGTGCCAAGCCCACTGTGACACTGGATCTCGTTTGTTTCAAGTTTCCATCTGAAAATACCGTAATTTGCATTTTGTAATGCAAAGTGCTTGCTGAAAGAACAGTTGCTACCCATTTTAAAGTCTTGGGTCAGACCCCGCTGGGGATCGAACATTTGAATCCCACTCTGAACAGATCCCAGTGTTAGAAAGTTTTTTATTTCGCTTGATAAAGGGCCAGTGGTTTTCACCAGACACTCTGGTTTTCTCCACCATTCCAGAACTGACCATCTCAATATAAGTGAAATATTGACTAGGACGTAAAACCCAAATCAATCAAATACAGTTGAAAGTATGGCCCAAGATCTTGTATATGATCCCTTTTTACACTACATGGGCTCTTCCGTGTTTATAAACACTGCCAAAGTACCGCTGACAGACTATAAACATTACATCATTCCAATACACCATATATACATACCGGTAACGGTTTGGCAACTACTAGTCTATCACCAACAATGATGCCAAGAGTATGGTGATGTAAAGATACCATATGTAGACTAATAAACAGAAAGATGCAGTGTTCATTCTAGAAGTAGGCAACATGGCCACTGATCCAAATTTTGCCAAATGAACCCATGTTAAGGCCTTAGTTGGCCACATTTAACATTACATGAATAAAAAAATATCGATATTATGGCGTTTTAGAAATATTTTGAAAATGCCCCCCCCCACCCTGAAAAATTCTAGAATGAACACAGAAGTTGTGCTAAAAACAATAACAACAATATCACATATGGAACTTATTTTATTTTCAGATTCCCAGTGAAAAAAAGAGACTTGCTTAATCATTTCTTTCTTTTTAAGACTTCAATAGTTTTAAAACATGTTTAAAATTCACCGACACAAGCACAACTTTATTTATCAGGAAAATGTTTAAATCATTGGCCATGTGGCAGCATGTATACACAAACTACTTTGATCTGTAGGCTTGACCTTTGATTTAAATATTTATTATGGATGAATGGATTTTTGGGGTTGTTTTGTCTACATAATGGTAAAACTTAATCATGTACCTGGTGTACACATTAATGGCAAATCCTACTACCCTTTATAACATAACTCATATATTGGGTGGATCCTTCTATATGAATATTCCCAATGAAAGGTCAAGCTGACAGGTCAATGTTGTTTACCTATACTGGGCCTGATTAATCAGCTCTTCACAACATTTGTATAAGCATATAATGAACACTTGGTTATTAACATGTACAGCAAAACTTGTCTATAAAAGGGCCAACATATTCAGAATTTATACAGAACAACCAGTCTTATATAAACCTGGAATAAACCCAAAACCTGGACTAAAATGTATTTTATTGGAGCACATCATTACTATTGTTTAGGCCAAAAGAAAATAAATCTGTGTTTCCACTTACCCTCTTAGAAACATTAGGGTTGGTATGTAGGGATATTTTTTATTTCTTTTTTTACATTTATCATATGGGGCAAGGATACAAACTTTAACAATGCTTGTAATAATATTGTCATAAAAACTTTGGGGTAGGCATAAAAATTAAGGGTAGGCAATTAAGGGCAGGAATAAAAAGTTAGGGTCAGTCTGGATAGTTGAAACACATTTATTTTTCAGGCCTTAGTAAATTAACCTAATACAATAAATACCTGTATGTCTAATCTAACAAAATCTTTAGCCACGGGAGCCGTTTGGTTTGGGCAGTTCTTGATTCTACTCAACCGGTAACAACAGTTCAGGGCTTGCATCAGACTCTTTAAACTTATATTGTTCACTCTTGGATATTAAATAATTGTGATATTAAATTGTTCCTCTTCGTTTTCAGAAGGAAACTTTTTTTAAATTTGGTTCGACTCTTCAGACTGTGCTGAAAGTTCATTTGACCTCTTTAGGTCAAAGGTTAATTTCTTGAGGTTAAGAGTCAAATGGAAGTCCCGAGATTGCTCAGTTTGGACAGTTTTTACTGTGTTTATATATTTTTTGTATTTTACCTTTTTGTAGAGGACACGACCATGTAATACTGTAAACCCACTTTTTATTCATGTGAGATTAGCTTTTGTGTGTTTCACAATAACAAAATAATCACGAAAGATAATTGACACAAACTTAGTTTTTGAAAATGGTATTATTTATGCTAAATATTAAGCTATAGTCAGTATCACGAAAGTTAATAGTCCTTAAATTGGCTTGGCAAGAAAATCGCAAAAGTCAATATCTGTGAATAAAAGTTGGTTTACAGTAAATGTATCCAATATACATGTTGTAAAACTGTGTTATAATGCCACATAAATAGTTGTTTATATTTCCACCTCCCTTTATGCCACAGATTTCTAAAGTTTTGATATTCATTTTCCTATTTTTGTTTATTTTGCAATCAAGTTGATGGACTTACTTGTAATACTAGATTACCAGCTCCCTTTATGTCGGATTTTATAGTTCTGGTATTATGGTAACCAACCAATTTTACATAATAGTTATACAAAATTTTTAATGAATTTTTACAAAATAACTTTCTCTTAGGTTTGTCCATTTACATGTAGGTTTCACTGTATTCACAATGTATGCATATACTTTTGCAGGAAAACAACTTTTTAACGAAAGCTTGTTTTAAACTGCAGCATGTGCCAGATAGTTTGAATGTTTAAGAATTAAAAAAATTGCATTTATTTTATGTTGTATAATTCATTGTCAGCTGAATTTAGTGACTCAATGGTCTTTGAAAGTCCAGAATTATGCATTTTTTAAAGGTGGAGCTTCAGAAGCCCAAGTATTACACCTGTGAAATATATATAAAACCCACAACATGTACAGAAAAAAATTGAGTAAAAATCCCTTTTGACTTTTTTTTTGCCATTTACATTATTGCCACAGTATTTCACAGTCCTTAAATTATCATTATTTATTTATTTATTTACTTATTTTTTTTTTTTATTATTTTTTTTTTTTTTTCATTTTTCTCTATGTCTTTAGGGGTTAAAATTTATGTTTGTAATAGAAGGTTCAGAACCTTTTGACTTTATTTTTGACAGGTCCCACATAAAAGTTTTGAAAGTTCAGTATCAACATTGAAAGGTCCATGTGCTATTATGTTATTATCCTGTATGCAGTATTATCCTGATAAAAACTGTCAGGTTTTCAAATCAAGACACTTAATGTAAAATAAATTGGTCTTACTCCATTTTTCAAATGTTCTTTAATGACTCCATAATCTGATTGGACAAACAATGGATTTATATCAGTTTTTAAATGTACATGTATCATGTTTGAACATTTTTCTTGTAACAAATTAGATCTATCTTTAGAACCCCCCCCCCCCCCCCAATTATAGAATATAAAACTCAATATAATATCCCAAGGCTCTAATTTTTTTCTTAAAATCAGCTGTCAACGTTTGAAAGCTCTTGCCAGTTTTCAACTGTAAATCAGGAAATTTTTTATGAGAGTTAATTTCTGTGAGACTGTCATTTCAAGATATCTGTGTACCAAGTTTCGTGAAATAATGCTTCACAGTTTTGGAGAATTAGTGCAGACAAGAATTTCAGATGGATGGATGGAAGGAAAAAAGGACGAAAACTCTAATTAATACCCCCTCTTTCTTTGAAAGACAGGGGATAAAAATTGTGAATGATTTATTTTCGCGTCTTGATACTATCGTGAATTTACTTGACAATAATAAAAACACAAAAATTTCTTGATTTCCAGTAACACATAATGACAATTAAAATAAAAAAAGAAGTAAAACAATTTTTTATTTGCCAAAAGAATTGTCAAAGAACCCTGCATTACATTTCAATTTTTTTCTAAATCAATCCAATCTTTGAATCTTTGAACAACCCCCCCCCATCCCCCTTCCTCATCCATGCAAGTGTAGGTAGGCAAATTGATTCATGATCTTTCAGTTCTTTGATTACAACTTGAAATATTCCATAATACAAGATAACGAATGTCTCATGAAGATGATAAAGAGGACACTGGTGATGGCGACATGGACTTCCTTGGATCTGTCGATTTTTGTGCTTCTTCTTTCAAATGTTTAATAACCTATAAAATAAAAAGATGAAACATGTTGATTACATGGATTTTTTCTGGCCACTCACACGGTCATGGTAAAAGGAGCCATTCCAAATGCCAAAAAACATACATTTTCCCCAATTTTGTTGGTAAAAATTCCAAAATTGACCCTGCATATGGGTTAACTAAAAAGGTGACAAAAAAAAAAAAAAAAAACCAATGGTATTTTTCAGTTTTGCTTGTACATGTATACCATTTTTCATAATCTGTATTAACACACATGAGTATGATATGACGATGTGTATTCAATGTATGCCTGGTACAAGGGATGCAACTTGTTTGAAACAAGTATTAAAAGATGTCAAAATGAGTAAATTAAATTACTGGTATCTTTTTTATTTGTTCCCAAAATGAAGATTTTGTCAAATGATTTTTTTACCTGTGGCTCAGGGTATATGGGACTGTGAAGCCTACTAAAACCCTGTATAATTTATAATGTAGTTCAGTTCTGAACTAAAAATGTCATAAGAGACTTGATTTGTAACTCCTTAGTCAACATCATCATAAGCATCAGGGATAAAGCTAAACTATTTTAAGTCAGCTCATGGGCAAAGCTCACATCAGGAAAAAAGTTATAATGGTAATACATAGCTAAAATTTGTCAACTTTAAGGACCCTGACTTATTTTTAGGAGGCATGAGCTACTGGGTCCCTGTCTGGGGTGAAGCTTAACAATCCTGAATCAGCCTTGGGGGCCCAGAGCGCTTCAGAAAAATAGCTAACATTTAGGGACCCAGTCTTGTTTTTAGGAGGCATGGGGTAATAATTCCCTACCTGGGATGAAGCTTCACTATTTAGAGTTGCCTTGGGGTCCCAGCTCAGTTCAGAAAACAAGTTGTAATAAATAGCTAACATTTGTAAAATTTTGGGACCCAGTCTTAATTTTAAGAGGCATCAGGTAATGATCCCCTGCACGGGATGAAGCTTGAATATTAAGAGGTGGCCTCGGGGCCTAGCTCAGTTCAGAAAAGAAGTTGTAATAGTAATAAATAGCTAACATTTGTAAAGTTTAGGCCCCAGACTTATGTTTAGGAGGCATAAGGTACAAGACCCTGCTTATCTTAATCCCAGAGTTACAGATGGCACTTACAATTTTTTTAACATGCTCTAAAACTTTACTTCCGTCTTTGCCTTTTATGTCTTCTACTCCGTAAGGGGGTCGTATCGTAACTTCTTCCATTATTACAATATTTTTACCTTCCCATCTGGCTTCATTTATTCTGTAGATAAAAATTTAAATTATCACAACATTTGATCATAAAACTATGCAGTTAATCATGGCCAGGACCTTTTCTGACTTAGTCAGTGGCAGAGCCCATGGTTGTAGCAAATTGAATGTAAAAAATCTGAAATGGAAAATCTCAAAACTGAAATACCTTAACAAAGTAATTTTTAAAGAAAAACTCTAAATCAATTTTTTTTTCTCAAAATGATTTTGTATTGACATAGCTGAACTGACCATCGCGATATTTGTGAAAACATTTTAATTTTGGCACAACACTCCATTATTACTCTCCACTCCATTACCATTATTTATTTTTATCATTATCATTGCAATATTTGCTACTGATCTCTATAAAATATACAGATGAGTGAGTCACAGTATACTGAAAATCAAATGACGATAAGAATTGCAAAACAAACCTTGATGCTGACCAGGGCTCAAAGTTGTGACTAAAATAGGTAAACTTGTTTGGTATCATCCCTTTATTATATTTATATTCACCACTTTTAGCTACAATGGGTAATCTCAATGTGATATGACCCAACCAGGGTTACACATCAGGCTATAGATCAGACAACTACCATTTCCCTCCCATGGTAACTAACATTTTGATTTTGCGACAACTTTTTTGCTATGAGTTGCCAATTTGACTACCAATATTTGCATCATCAAAATCCAACTTGGACTGTTTCCAGTTAAAGTTTTTGGTACACTACTTTAAAGTATTTTAATGACCAAATAAGTGAATCAACTCTCACATGCTTTTCAAAGAAGGTTATGAATGTTAGTCGAGTAGGACATCTAGAAAAAAATTGTTTCATTTCTGGGAACTAAAATTGATTGTTCCCTTAAATATCTTTAGCCCTGCTGACAAATCAGTAACAGTAACGATGACACACACACAGTACAGGCCCGTTGAAAGTTTAACTGGCTGAATCGACAGCTAAACTTGGCCTTGGGTATCTTTATCTCAGCAACTATATCTATCTACTGACAGTTTTCTGACACTAGCTATCCATATATTGACTACTCGGCAGCCAAGCTTTAACTTCTTTTCCTAATCTCAGTCTTAAATTTGTAATAGTAATAAATAGCTAAAATGTGTAAATTTTAGGGGCCCAGACTTCAAGTTTTAGGAGCCATGGGCTACTGGGCTCTTGCTAATCTTAATCCCTGCACTTACGTTTTTACTATAGCATTGAAAACTTTTTGTCCCTCTGGGGTCACTCCTACACCAACGTACTGAACCTGTCGTAATTTTTCTTCTTTATTTGAACGTAATCTACTGTTAATCTGAAAATAATTATATGTATATTACTTTTTGAAATGATGAAGAAGAATCACATTTGACCCAGAACCAAGACTTTTTTTTCCAAAACCTCGAGTCAGCCCATTTAACAACAATTGCTACACAGCGGATAAAAAGAAATACATTTAGAACAACATTTTGTTTTTTGTCGAGTCTTACCAGTTCTTTAACAAAGGTTCCTAAATTTATAACTTGGATACATTTGTGACTCCTTTTTTTCAGAGCCAGAGCTAACCTTAACACATGCAGACAGAAAATGACAGTATTGTAGTTACTCATAAAATGAGCTATGTGTTTCCATTCATTGTAACCAAAATTCCCAATGGCTACTAATTTCTGAGAAATTCTTTCAATAAGTCACCCATTTTAGCAAATTTGTGAATAAATACTTTAAAAGCAGTTTTATTCACAATGTTTTGGAAATTTGGCTACTAATAATTTTAAACTTGTGAAGTCCTAGATACTGGGAACTATCTTACCTTTACTAAATTGAGGTTTGTTAGAGGCGGCGGTGGTTCTTCAGATTCTGAAAGCACTTTTACATCACTAACATATGATAAGTTTACCAGGCGTACATCATGAACATTAGATTTTCCACTAACTGGTGTTGATTCTGGTTACAAGTAGTTAAAGAAACATAATTATATTTTCAAGAGATCTACAGTAAAACTCCATTATAATATGCCCTCGATAAGTCTGTCACCTCATTCATTAGTTTTAAGTCCAGACCCAATGTAAATTTATTTTCATAATTGCTTTCATATTCCCCTATTTGCATGTCAATGTTAGAGGTCATGAGTCGCATGATGTTTCCAAATTGCAGGTAAATTTCTCATACAAGTACCAGACGACAGAATTTGGATGAAATCTTAACACAAATTTGAAGAAAACATATTACAGTTCCTAGAACTAGTAAGTTGATCACCATGCAGATATTTGTTTGCTGAGAGTGAGACAGTAAAATCAACTGCCGCCTCCAGTTGGAGGCAGTAAATTTCTGCATTTGAAAGGGGCGGGTTTTGTTTTCACACAGTCCCTTATCATCAGAAAAATGGGCTGTTGAAGATGGAAATAAATCAGTCTAATATAACATATTATACTTTATATTTTGTGATAAGCGAGAAGAATCAAAGATTGATTGTTTACAAATTATTGACTATGAAACAAACCATCAATACCAAAACCTTTGACAACACAGGATAAAAAGGGTTGTTCAAATTCTTAAGGGCATACAGTTCTTATAACCATTGCTGTTTATGCTATATGTATCAATTTACCATGACTGAACTGCAACACGAAAGGGAAAAATGCAGCGGCCAAACCAGGACCTTCCCAATACTGGCACTGAGCTAACTGGCCACCTATCGAGTCCGGTCCGCCACAGATCAAATGCACACAATAACAGATGATGTCTATGGAAGAACTGAAAACCAAGATATCTGCCATTTTATCTTTCAGAGATTGAAATCTACCATTCATTGATATTGCAACATTTTTTTTACCGGCACTATTAATTTACTTCTTTACTAAATGTACAGATTCGTTTCGTTCGTCTTTCTGGCAAGTATACCTCGTATATATAGAAATGCAGTTGGTTCAAATACGTTGAAAGTGATGTAATCTTGATCATATTGTGTGCTTTTTGTAAACAGATGAAACCAGAAGCCGGACATGACAGGTCGGTTGCCGGTCATGGTTTTCTAAAAATAAGGATACTGATTGCCAACATTTTGGTAGCAGCGTCAAAAGCGATAACCTCTCCCTGTATTTTCTGATTGTAGCATGTTGTACAGTGTACGATACTTCCTATACTGAAGTATTCGCCGTCCTGCGCCATATCAATCTTCATTTTCTTCTGACAACTACCATTGTACAGCGATGGATTAGAATGAAATAAAGCAATCTCATTGGTCAATATTAAAGTCTAAACATGATGATATCATAATAGAAAAAAATATATATTTTTTTTAAATCAGGACTTTTTGGATTTAAAAGAAGTTGTTGTAGTAGTAATCACAAAACAATAAGAAAATTACATTTATATTTGTAAACATAATATATTAAGTAGCGATTTTATTTTATCACTAGCATATTAAATTTTTGGTTCTCTCTTTTTTTGTAAATCCCTTCTCTTTTTAAGTGACGGCGCACCTCGGGAGAAGGCGGCTAATTTACGTATTGACCATTGAATCGTCTTCTTTTAGAAGTCTTGTAAGTGTTGGAAATCTTGTTGTTTTACAGTCACGTTGAAATCAGGACATTTTTAGCCCATATGCACTTAGACCGAACTATCTGAATTAAATATATGTCTCTGAGAGGAGGCGGTAATTTTTTGAAAAATCTATCACATCCATTAAAGAGCAGAAAAAATCAAGGGAAAATCCCTGCATAGTTTTTTTTTGTTAAATTGCCATCTTATATAAGTTGTTCAGTTGACATATTATAAACATTTAATCAGTTGACACATTATAGACTTTTGTTCAGTTCACATCATATAGGCATTCGTTCAGTTGGCATCTTATAGACTTTTGTTCAGTTGACATTTTTTAGACTTTTATCAGTTTTTTTAGTTGACATCTTAAAAACTTTTGTTCAGTTGACACCTTATAGACATTTGTTCAGTTGACATCTTATAGACTTTTGTTCAGTTGACATCTTATAGGCATTTTTTCAGTTGACACCTTATAGACATTTTTTCAGTTGACATCTTATAGGCATTTTTTCTGTTGACAATTTATAGGCATTTTTTTCTGTTGACATCTTATAGGCATTTTTTCAGTTGACATCTTATAGGCATTTTTTTCTGTTGACAATTTATAGGCATTTTTTTCAGTTCGCATCTTATAGACTTTTGATCATTTGACATCTTATAGACTTTTGTTCAGCTGACATCTTATAGACTTTTGTTCAGTTGGTATATTATAAATTTTTGTTTAGTTGACATCTTATAGACTTTTGTTTAGTTGACATCTTATAAACTTTTGTTCAGTTCACACCTGATAGACTTTTGTTCACCTGACATCTTATAGACTTTTGTTTAGTTGACATCTTATAGACATTTGTTCAGTTCACATCTTATAGGCTTTTGTATAGTTGACATCTTAAAGACATTTGTTCAGTTCACATCTTATAGACTTTTGTTTAGTTGACATCTTATAGAGTTTTGTGAGTTGACATCTTATAGACATTTGTTCAGTTCACATCTTATAGACTTTTGTTCAGTTGACACCCTATAGACATTTGCTCAGTTGACATCTTATAGACTTTTGTTCAGTTGACATCTTATAGGCAATTTTTCAGTTGATATCTTATAGACATTTTTTCAGTTGACATCTTATAGGCATTTTTTCTGTTGACAATTTATAGGCATTTTTTCTGTTGACATATTATAGGTATTTTTCAGTTGACATCTTATAGGCATTTTTTCTGTTGACAAATTATAGGCATTTTTTCAGTTCATATCTTATAGACTTTTGTTCATTTGACATCTTATAGACTTTTGTTTAGCTGACATCTTGTAGACTTTTATTCAGCTGGTAAATTATAAATTTTTGTTTAGTTGGCATCTTATAGAGTTTTGTTCAGTTGACATCTTATAGACTTTTGTTCAGTTCACATCTTATAACTTTTGTGTAGTTGACATCTTATAGACATTTGTTCAGTTGACATCTTATAGACATTTGTTCAGTTCACATCTTATAGATTACTTTAATTAGTTGACATCTTATAGGCTTTTGTATAGTTGACATCTTATAGACATTTTCTCAGCTGACATCTTATAGGCTTTTTGTTCAGTTGACATTTTATTTAGACTTTTGCCAGTTTGTTTAGCTGACATCTTATAGACATTTGTTCAGTTGACATGTTATAGGCATTTTTCAGTCGACATCTTATAAACTTTTGTTCAGTTGACATCCTATAGGCATTTTTTCCGTCGACATCTTATAGGCATTTTTCAGTCGACATCTTATAGATTTTTTTCAGTTGACATCTTATAGAGTTTTGTTCAGTTGACATCTTATAGAGTTTTGTTCAGTTGACATCTTATAGTTTTGTTCAGTTGACATCTTATAGGCATTTGTTTTCAGTAGACCTTATAGGCATTTTCAGTTGACATCTTATAGAGTTTGTTCAGTTGACATCTTATAGAGTTTTGTTTAGTTGACATCTATAGAGTTTTGTTCAGTTGACATCTTATAGGCATTTTTTTCAGTAGACATCTTATAGACATTTTTTTCAGTTGACATCTTATAGTTTTGTTCAGTTGACATATTATTGGGATTTTTTCATTAGACATCTTATAGGCATTTGTTCAGTTGACATCCTATAGGCATTTTTTCAGTCGACATCTTATAGAGTTTTGTTCAGTTGACATCTTATAGAGTTTTGTTCAGTTGACATCTTATAGGCATTTTTTCAGTCGACATCTTATAGAGTTTTGTTCAGTTGACATCTTATAGAGTTTTGTTCAGTTGACATCTTATAGATTTTTGTTCAGTTGACATCTTATAGGCATTTGTTTTCAGTAGACATCTTATAGGCAATTTTTCAGTTGACATCTTATAGAGTTTTGTTCAGTTGATATCTTATAGAGTTTTGTTTAGTTGACATCTTATAGAGTTTTGTTCAGTTGACATCTTATAGGCATTTTTTTCAGTAGACATCTTATAGGCATTTTTTTCAGTTGACACCTTATAAACTTTTGTTCATTTGACATCCTCTAGGCATTTGTTCAATTGCTAATACTAGGCCGGATGTTAAAAAGTAGAAAATAGACACAATAATTATAACGTCTTCAAGTAGTAAAATATATTTTATAAGGGTACGCCTACAATGTGAAGAAACTACATATGTAAGATCCAGTTTATAAAAAATGATAACGGTACTTAGCGAAATCAGGGAAGTGTTTTAACAGGATGTTAGGGCGATAAGGTCAACATTTCAATAGTCTGCCCAGAGTTACCAGACGAATTTTACATTTAATAATGGTAATTTTAACTTAACACTATATATACAGTCGAACCTGTCATTAGGAACACCTCTATAAGAATCCCTACTTTAAAGGCAAGTATAAATTCAAGTTACCCAAATTTCTATTGAACCTGTATATATAAGGACAACCTGCCCAAAACTACTTTTACTGGTTCCCTTAGGAGACCTTTGTAGACAGGTATGACTGTATATACACAATGTGTTTGACACTTGTTCGTAAAAAGAGGAGTGATGATAAGTAATGGTGTTTTTTTTCCAGTAGACATTGTTTCACTTTCGTCAAAGTGATCAGTGCATGATGGTTGAATAAACATGAAAAAACTACACTAAAACCGAACTGACATTTTTCTCACACTACATTATATCGAGACGTCACCAGCTATATATAGGTGAAGTGGCAGAAATTTTAACCTTTGCAGGGCGATATTGAGGGAGGGTTCAATGCCGTGACACGGGACATCAGTTATTAAGGTCTCTAACGAAGGACCCCATGACTTCATGTTTAAATGTTGAGTGCTTGGCAAACTAAATAAATAAAAATTCAAGAACTGTTAGGTGGGGATTTTTTGTGTCAGTAAATTTTCGCAAAAAGTGACTGGCATTTCAAGATAATCCGGCTTACTTTTATACCTGACAGGGTGATATCGATTATGGTCAGTATAATTACACATAAATTATACCAAGACGTATTTTATGTTCCCTTCTTAATGATCTAAATGTATACATCAACGCTGTTTTTCTTGGAATTTTTAGAAATATGGGGAAAATATACAAATTTGGGGAAAAACATTTTTCATGATAAAAAAACTTTATTTTAGCGACTGAAAGACATTCAGTGTTTATCAGAATGAGGATTTTAACAATTTCATTTTGTGAAGATTTTCAATACATACTCATTACATAATGATGCGACACGTTATAAGCATGTGTAAAATTATGGATGGCAGTGTACATAAGTAATTACCATATAATAATAATAATAATAATAATAATAATAATAATAATAATAATTTTATGATTTGTTTCAGCTTGATGCCGATGCCGCCATCAACACATGGAAGTAGATGCTATAACATGTGGAAGATGTATAGAGTCCGCCATCCAGGGAAATCTTAAAGAGTTTGATCATTTGATAGCCTCTGTGTCCTCATTAAATATACGAAACGAACATAACAAAACTATCCTGCATTTTCTCTGTTCTTTCGTACCAGGCTCTTTACCCTTTATTAAGCATTTGGTCAACAAAGGGGCCGATTTAAATGTGTTGGATGGTAACCACCTGACCCCCATTCAGGTCGCAGCAGAACATGGAAATGCGTCCATTGTCGACTATCTTGCACTTCTTGATCCAGTTTTAATAAAGTATAAAATCAGCGCTTTTGAGATCCTTGGAGCTAAAATAGGAACAGAAGAGGCCGTGGCGATATATTGGAAAAAGGCCTTACGGTTGAGGTCACAGGTCACGAATGAGGAAAGGTCAGATGTCGCCAAAGAGAAAAGGTCAGATGCCACCAATGAGGAAAGGTCACAGGTCACCAATGAGGAACAAGACAAACCTGTTGCCAAAATGGACAGTTTTAAATTATTTGGCATTGGAGAAATAAAAAACTTTGATGATTTAAATCGTATTGGAAGTTGTTTAATAAGAAGAGGACAATATTGTTTTTTATACTTGTGTAAAAATTTAGGTTTAGATCATCGAAATACACAATTACGTTTTTATCTTATTTGTCAACAGTACGATCAGTTAGCCGTATCCTACCAAAGTCCTGAATGTGAATTTATATCAAATGGTATACTCAATGTTTTGGAAAGCAAGGAGACCATATTTTTAATTGCAGCTAAGTTTTCAGAAATATTGTTGCGCTGGATTGGAGTATTGGTAACAAAAATAAACAGAGAACACGATCTGACCTATACAGATATTGAGAAAATATTTCAGCTTTTGGTTAATCAATTAGAAAAAATAGGCAAAACTCTTAAAGATGGACGGCCAAACAAATACATTACATATATATCCGACGTTCGAGTTGTATACAGCACAATGGCGTTATGTTTTGCACTGGAAAAGACTTTAGAAGAACAGCAACGTTTTCATCAGAATGTCAAGCGCTTGATTGCTATAGATCAAGAATACCATTCATGTTTTGGAACCTCCATTTTACATGAATCTGTTCCTAGAACTAAAATGCCATCAATGGTTTGTGCGACTAAAGTACCTGCATGTGAACTTGTGAGCTTTTTGTTGAAATTAGGCGTTAGTGTCAATTTATTAAACAGGAACAACGAAACAACGTTACTAAAAATTCTCCAACAGAAATACCAAACATATAGACTGCTTGGTGTCATAGACAAGGATCAAACATGGCTAGATCTTGTAAACATTTTGTTAGAAAACGGAACTGATATAGATATCCGTGACAGGAATGGTATAACCGCTTTAAGGCTGTTACATGAACTAGGTATACCAGTGTGTGAAGTCAAATACCGGACTTTACAATGTTTAGCAGCTAGCACTATAAAACAACACCAGGTTGATTACTCGGAGAAAGTTCCAAAACAAGTAGAAACTTTTATTAATCTTCACTAAAAGATCTGTACACATTCCGAGCTGTATCTGTATCATACGGTGGCTGATTGGGGTCATACAGGAATAAAAAACAAACATACTAATCCATGTCCAAATCACAATCCAGAAGCAAAGTAAAAACTGAGAAACTGGGTAAAACACGTGAACTTCCACTTGGGAAGTGAGACCGGGTGCTCCGAAAAAGTAAGCGTTTCCATCAACGTAACAATACCACGGTGGCTGAATAAGGCCATGCCGAAATGGGTATATAGTACCAGTTTCACGTGTGCATATAATAACTACGTGTACACGTAGACGTATCACACACGCGCGCTTAAAGATTTTCACGTGCACAAGTAATAGTTCTACTTACCCACGTAAAAGCTTTATATGTTTCCTGCATGACCTTATTCAGCCACCGTAGTTTTTATACATAGATGGAACCACTCCCTGATACATGTTCAGTAGAGAGAGCAGTGGTTTTGTGAATACTTGAATCCCTCTACTGTTTAGCCTGTACAACGTAGTTCCAACCCAGTACTGTTTTGATGAGGAATGAGTCCCTTAACAATTGTTCAGTATTGACCCTTTTCCGTTGATAACTTTTTGACATACTTTTATCTATAAAATTGTCCGAAATATACTGGTCAAGATTGTCCGAAATATTCTGGTAAAGTCTTTTTACCTAATTGATGTTATGTCTCTGTCTTGATTTCTTAAAAAAGGTTCTACATTAAAAGGTATATCTCAGTAGTTGGGTCGAATGATCTGCCTTATCTCTGATATGTTATTTTTTATATTACATTACGATAATAGCAATATAAAAATAAGATGCCATTGTTATGGCAGATAATTCGGCCTACTTATTAGTCTAAAGCGTGCACTTGCAGATCATATTGCCTCTCATCGCCTTGGTTCGAATCCCATCCGGGACAGCTTCTAGTGTGGATAAGTTTGTCAGATCACCTGGCCAAGGTAGGTGGTTTTCTCTAGGTATCCCATTTCTCCACCGTCTTTGAACTGACCGCCTCGATATAAGTGAAAAAAATCTTGACAAGGCCGTAAAACTATAGTAATGACTAAATAAAGTAATGGAATTAAAATTATACTTATAATAATAAAATAACGTACAAATTTTGATCATCAATATATATCATATAAACATGATATATGGCTTACTATAAAGTTTTAGATATTTCATACTTAAAATTCAAAACCAAGAAGTTAATTTTATAAAAAAAATACGAAAATCAATCTTTGAATTTTATGAATGAAATACGAAATTCACTTTTTGAATTTTTTCAGTCTTTTTAATGAACTATTGTTGTCACTTTTTAAAATTGGACCATACTAATATGGTTTTGAATTTACAGATCTTGTGTACGCAACACCTTGGTAGGATTAATATGCTATGGCGCGAAGTGTAGATGCGCTGTGTTGGATACTAAATGTAGGAGTTATGGGACTTTGACTATATTCAACATTATTATATGATCTATACAACATATTCGTGGCCTTGGTAACAGGAACGCAATATTCCAATATGCCCGTGCTATAACGTCTGGTTGTATTTTCCTCGGATTATATAAATTAGAATCTTACTTGCATTTGTGTTTATGTAATATTGAATTTATTAAACTCTGAATAATTTATTTATGCTATCCGCTAAGGCGGTGCAAAATTTTTTATTCAACTTGTTTAATAAATTCAATATTACATAACCACTCGTGTAAGATATTCTATTTATTTAGCATTTTCTTAACTCATCTGAAACCACTTGGCAGATTGCTTCGATAGGTTACTCTTTTCACTTTAACAGTAAGGAAATTTCTAATTATACTTCGATTATTTAATCTGCCACAGCGGGGTATTTGAACAATATATTTTTTACCGACCTGTCAAGTATGGCTTGATCCAGTCATTTTTACTTTTTAAATTTTAAAAAATTAATGTTGGGAGGGTGCAAATGGAAGTTATTCCTGAGTTTGTTTTAATTATTTCGTTTTTCGTGGTTTGAAGTTTTAAGTCGCCTGTTAGATTGGTTGATTATATAGGGTTTTACGTCCCAGTCAAGAATATTTGATATTTCGTTTTTGTATATCGAGACTTCACCAGCTATATCGGAAGTGGAAGAAATGTTAACCTTTGTCGTGCGCTCAGGGCAATGTTCAAGGACGGTTCTCTAACGTGCAACGCAAAGGAAATTTCTGTACATGATATATGTCTCACACGACGCATGTGACTTTGATTGGAAGGTAATTTATTCTCATTTGTCTTTTATAGATAGGTTTGACTGTATATATATAATTTCCGTGAGTGATATGGTCATTCGAGTTATTGCAGTTACGGAAAACATTTTTATACAGTCAAACCTGTCTATTAAGGCTACTCAGAGGAACATGTAAAAGTGGCCTTTATAGACATTCAAATAACATGAAAAAGGGCAAAGAGATACAATTTAACTAGCCTTTAAAAACAAGTGGTCCTGATATAATAGAGAAGGCCTCTAAGACAGGGTTGACTGTATTTTCCACTTGTAGATTACGTCAGGATTTTGGATGACGCGTATTTTATTATGTAATAAAAATTGGTATATCTGTAGTTAGCCAGACACTTAAAACAATGTGCTTGTTTTATTTAATAGTTTAATATTTCATATTTTATATTCGGCTGAACAGAGCGATTCATTCAGAACATAAATGGCGAATACTAGTGTGAAATAAACAATGGAATCGGTCGATTAGAGGTTAAAACAAAGGGGTCGATTAGAGGTTATAACAAAGGTTTTCTGTTCCAATATTTAAACATAATTTAAAGTAAAGAACTGTCAAAAGTTATAACACTAGGTTAATGATATAAACTTGATTAATTCGGTTAACGAACCGAAGCCGTGTGGCTGAAATGTGGATAGCCAGCGGCTCAAAAAATGCCGAAAAATAGATAGTATCTACGGAGACGCTTTTGAGATATAGCTATCGAAGAGTCGAGACGAGTTGTCGATTCGACATTAATTAAATTAATGTTAAAGTTTCGACAGATCTGTAGTGTATTTATTCATAAGTATTGCTGAAATATGCACGTATTTTAGTTTAAATACACAGTTTATTTGAACTTGAATTACCACACTTGAATGGTTTGTTTTGTCAATGCACTATCACATTACTCATTGTACCTATACAATCCAATCATATTCGACATAATATTTATTGATTCACATGTGTATTCGTTTTGTCTTGAAGTAAGGCAACGTTCTTGCGACATTACAATACAGACCTGCCTAAATTTTAATAGAAAAAAAACTCGCGGATATTTAAAGTGCTGAATCTGTAGCTCCTTTCTGTCCCTCGTTACCTATATCACGACAGCTTTTCGGCAGCTGTTATCTGTCAACAGCTATCCATATTTCGACCACTCTGTATCCGAGCCTCGATTCTTTTCCATGAGCTCAGTGTTAATCTTTCGACAGGTCTGTATTACATGTACAAAAAATCTTAAACTTGAAAATTGCGTAATTCAATACATAGTTTTAATTTGTTTAGTTTTATAAGTAACACGGGTTTTGAACGGATAAGAAGATGGACTACGGGAAGATTTTAATGTTATTGCTTCTTTCACTGCTGTCATTGATAGGTATGTACAAACTGTTTATTAATAAAATATTTAAAAAAACTATGATATAGGACACACGGAAGACAAACTTGTATAAAAGATAGATAAAGTTAGCTACCAGTACCTGGCTACTTGTAGAAGAAAGCAATATTAGAAACTAGTATAGCCAGTTACTTGTTAGAGAGAATTCGAACCTGCTGGTTTCTATGAAAATATAATCTATATATTAGCAACTTATTACTACCTACTTACGGATTTAGGAATGGGTCACTACTTTCGCAAAACTTTCTTGCATCATGGATGTAGTCCAAACATTTTATATATCTACGTAATATTCAAGACCTATTTCTCAGATATTCAATTTTCAAGTAAATAATAATGATGAAGTTTATTCAATTCTGCCTCTATGGATACCAAAAATTCAAACATTCAAGCTTCCATACGCACACAGAGCCTACACAAACCGGGGTTAGGTTCGGGTATAATTTCTATCATTTTTCACATTTAAGAGGAGTAGCTGGGTATTTATTTTTAAGATGTTCAACATTCAAGTATATCATGATGAAGTATTCAGTTCTGTGTCTGTAAGCATTAAATCGTCTATACGCACACATACACTTACACAAACGAGTGTTGGGTTCAATTATATTTTAACATTCAAGCTTCCATACGCTTATCGTTTAGCTGGGTATGAGCGAAGGAACGGTAATATCAATTTGGCCATAACAGAAGACTATGCAAGGGACATAAACTCAAATGTATGAAGTGTGTTGGCAATAAACCAACACTCAAACTATATGATATTCAATACAATAAAGACCATGTCATTGTGAAATTCTATCTTAGCAAGGTATTTAAAGAATACTCTACTAAGGTAACAACAATCATACACAAATAGAATCACGTATACCTGTGTAATTAGATATTACGAAATACGTCCTTATCCTTGTGACGTCTTCTTCTTCTTCCGTTTATTGAGTAGGCCTCCTCCTGGAGTGTAACACTTACTCAAGCATGAGATGGATGGTTCCTTTTAAGGCACTATTTACAATTAAAATTAGGAAACAGCTGTAGATTTAGTGGAATGTAGGATGGTCTACTGGTAGCCTATCCAGTAAGACCATGAAGTCTGCTGCTGATGGAGCTGCTGCAACCTCTGACGTACATTTAATATTTGAATTATTGTTGATGTTTTTTTTGGTTGTGTTGTTGTAGGTTATTTTGTTGTTGTTATTGTTGGTTGTGTTGTTGTTATTATTGCTGTTGGATGTGATATTGTTATTGTTCGTATTGTTGTAATTTTTGTTGTTGGTGATGTGTACGTGCGTTTGTGCCCTGCATGCATGCGTATGTCCTATATGTTTCGTATTTCACGTTGTAATTATTGTTGTTAATGATGATGTATGTGCGTATGTGCCCCACATGCGTGTGTATGTCCTATATGTTGCGTATTTGACATTTTGTTCGTATTGTTGTAATTATTGTTGTTGGTGATGGTGTATGTGCGTATGTGCTCCACATGCATGCGTATGTCCTATATGTTTCGTATTTCACATCTTGTTCGTATTGTTGTAATTTTTGTTGTTGGTGATGGTGTATTTGCGAATGCGCTCCACATGCGTGCGTATATGATGCGTATTTGACGTTAAAATGCGCATTTGTTCGTATTGTTGTTGGTGATAGCGTATGTGCCCCGCATGCGTTGGTATGTCCTATATGTTGCGTATTTGACATTTTGTTGGTTTTATTACAGACCAGATAGATGGAGTTTACCGGTCTTACCGGTACTACAGTTACTACTCTTACAGGTACTCGAGTTACCGTTCCTACTATTATTACTACTACAGCAGTTACAGTTACAGCGGGTCTACCTGGTAAGTATAACGTTCATAACAGCCTTATTACAGTAAAGACCTGTTGTAAGTTAAACAATCACCTAACGAATTAGCGCCGAACCCGCAGCCTATCTCGGCACCATGACAGCTTATGACCTATCGAACATTTTAATTACAAGGTAACAATGTTCCAACAAAGGCCCGGAATTGTTCACACAAAAAGAATGAAAACTCGGCCTAAATTGTGCCATTTAATGACGTCACTGACACTAGTGAGTCATTAGTTGCCGTGACGCTGCTTTGGTATCGTGATGGCGGCCAGTGTCGGAACATAATAGGCATGACCAGCGATACATCAGTTAGCGCTGAATCGGCAGCTTATTTCGGCTTCATGACAGCTTTTCGAAAGTTTAACAAAAACCCAACGAATTAGAACTTAATCGGCTTATCTGGAGCACCCGCCCTCACTTCCACAGGAGCACACGGACTTACATCTACTGGTACACCCGGCCTTACTTCCACAGGAGCACACGACCTTACATCTACTGGAGCACCCGCCCTCACTTCCACAGGAGCACACGGACTTACATCTACTGGTACACCCGGCCTCACTTCCACAGGAGCACACGGACTTACATCTACTGGTACACCCGGCCTTACTTCCACAGGAGCACACGGGCTTACATCTACTGGTACACCCGGCCTCACTTCCACTGGGGCACACGGACTTACATCTACTGGTACACCCGGCCTCACTTCCACAGGAGCACACGACCTTACATCTACTGGTACACCCGGCCTTACTTCCACAGGAGCACACGATCTTACATCTACTGGTACACCCGGCCTCACTTCCACTGGAGCACACGACCCGGGCTTACATCTACTGGTACACCGGCCTCACTTCCACAGGAGCACACGAGCTTACATCTACTGGTACACCGGTCTCACTTCCACAGGAGCACACGAGCTTACATCTACTGATACACCCGGCTTCACTTCCACTGGGGCAACAACTTACATCTACTGGTACAACCCGGCCTCACTTCCACTGGGGCACACGGAGTCTACAATCTACTGGTACACCCGGCCTTACTTCCACAGGAGCACACGATCTTACATCTACTGGTACACCCGGCCTCACTTCCACTGGAGCACACGACCCGGGCTTACATCTACTGGTACACCGGCCTCACTTCCACAGGAGCACACGAGCTTACATCTACTGGTACACCGGTCTCACTTCCACAGGAGCACACGAGCTTACATCTACTGATACACCCGGCTTCACTTCCACAGGAGCACACGAGCTTACATCTACTGGTACACCCGGCCTCACTTTCCTGGTGGAGGTATTTGACGTGTTTTACTCGTGTGTTTATTTGTCATCTCTCAGCTTATATACTTTTATTGGAATTTGAGCTGCTCTTTGGATTTTGATTTGGGCATGGACCAGTATGTTTGTGTTGGATTTTGATTTGGGCATGGACCAGTATGTTTGTGTTGGATTTTGATTTGGGCATGGACCAGTATGTTTGTGTTGGATTTTGATTTGGGCATGGACCAGTATGTTTGTGTTGGATTTTGATTTGGGCATGGACCAGTATGTTTGTGTTGGATTTTGATTTGGGCATGGACCAGTATGTTTGTGTTGGATTTTGATTTGGGCATGGACCAGTATGTTTGTGTTGGATTCTTTACATAAAATGATTTATTTAAGTAGCTTTTTTTATTCTAAAAATTAGTTCCCAACAGCAGATATATAGTATTTGGTGACGTGACGTGGTGATTTCATCAAATATAGCTAAAAACAATTTATTCTTGTCGCGCTATGACACCTTTGAGTTCGCGTTTTAACGCCTTTCTGTCGCGCTATGACACCTTTGAATTCGCGTTTTAACGTCTTTCTGTCGCGCTATGACACCTTTGAATTCGCGTTATAACGTCTTTCTGTCGCGCTATGACACCTTTGAATTCGCGTTATAACGTCTTTCTGTCGCGCTATTACACCTTTGAATTCGCGTTATAACGTCTTTCTGTCGCGCTATTACACCTTTGAATTCGCGTGATAACGTCTTTCTGTCGCGCTATAACACCTTTGAATTCGCGTTATAACGTCTTTCTGTCGCGCTATTACACCTTTGAATTCGCGTGATAACGCCTTTCTGTCTGGCTATAACACATTTGAATTCGCGTGATAACGTCTTTCTGTCGCGCTATAACACCTTTGAATTCGCGTGATTACGCCTTTCTGTCGCGCTATTACACCTTTGAATTCGCGTGATAACGCCTTTCTGTCTGGCTATTACACCTTTGAATTCGCGTGATAACGTCTTTCTGTCGCGCTATTACACCTTTGAATTCGCGTGATAATGCCTTTCTGTCGCGCTATAACACCTTTGAATTCGCGTGATAACGCCTTTCTGTCGCGCTATTACACCTTTGAATTCGCGTGATAATGCCTTTCTGTCGCGCTATTACACCTTTGAATTCGCGTGATAACGCCTTTCTGTCGCGCTATAACACCTTTGAATTCGCGTGATAATGCCTTTCTGTCGCGCTATAACACCTTTGAATTCGCGTGATAACGCCTTTCTGTCGCGCTATTACACCTTTGAATTTGGGTTATAATGCCTTTCTGTCGCGCTATAACACCTTTGAATTTGGGTTATAATGCCTTTCTGTCGCGCTATAACACCTTTGAATTTGGGTTATAACGTCTTTCTGTCGCGCTATTACACCTTTGAATTCGCGTGATAACGTCTTTCTGTCGCGCTATAACACCTTTGAATTTGGGTTATAATGCCGTTCTGTCGCGCTATAACACCTTTGAATTTGGGTTATAATGCCTTTCTGTCGCGCTATAACACCTTTGAATTTGGGTTATAACGCCTTTCTGTCGCGCTATTACACCTTTGAATTCGCGTGATAACGCCTTTCTGTCGCGCTATAACACCTTTGAATTTGGGTTATAACGCCTTTCTGTCGCGCTATAACACCTTTGAATTTGGGTTATAACGTCTTTCTGTCGCGCTATGACACCTTTAAATTTGGGTTATAACGCCTTTCTGTCGCGCTATAACACCTTTGAATTTGCGTTATAACGTCTTTCTGTCGCGCTATGACACCTTTGAATTTGGGTTATAATGCCTTTCTGTCGCGCTATAATACCTTTGAATTTGGGTTATAACGCCTTTCTGTCGCGCTATAACACCTTTGAATTTGGGTTATAACGCCTTTCTGTCTCGCTATAACACCTTTGAATTCGCGTGATAACGTCTTTCTGTCGCGCTATAACACATTTGAATTCGCGTGATAATGCCTTTCTGTCGCGCTATTACACCTTTGAATTCGCGTGATAACGTCTTTCTGTCGCGCTATAACACCTTTGAATTTGGGTTACAATGCCTTTCTGTCGCGCTATAACACCTTTGAATTTGGGTTATAATGCCTTTCTGTCGCGCTATAACACCTTTGAATTCGCGTTATAACGTCTTTCTGTCGCGCTATGACACCTTTAAATTTGGGTTATAACGTCTTTCTGTCGCGCTATTACACCTTTGAATTTGGGTTATAATGCCTTTCTGTCGCGCTATAACACCTTTGAATTTGGGTTATAATGCCTTTCTGTCGCGCTACACCTTTGAATTCGCGTTATAACGTCTTTCTGTCGCGCTATGACACCTTTAAATTTGGGTTATAACGTCTTTCTGTCGCGCTATTACACCTTTGAATTTGGGTTATAATGCCTTTCTGTCGCGCTATAACACCTTTGAATTTGCGTTATAACGTCTTTCTGTCGCGCTATGACACCTTTGAATTTGGGTTATAACGTCTTTCTGTCGCGCTATTACACCTTTGAATTCGCGTTTTAACGTCTTTCTGTCGCGCTATGACACCTTTGAATTCGCGTTTTAACGTCTTTCTGTCGCGCTATTACACCTTTGAATTTGGTTATAACGCCTTTCTGTCGCGCTATAACACCTTTGAATTCGCGTTATAACGTCTTTCTGTCGCGCTATAACACATTTGAATTCGCGTTTTAACGCCTTTCTGTCGCGCTATTACACCTTTGAATTCGCGTTTTAACGTCTTTCTGTTGCGCTATAACACATTTGAATTCGCGTTTTAACGCCTTTCTGTCGTGCTATTACACCTTTGAATTTGCGTTATAACGCCTTTCTGTCTGGCTATAACACCTTTGAATTCGCAATATAATGCCTTTACTTCGCCTTATTATTTGTGTTTTAACATCTTTGAATCCGCATAATTCGTTATAATGCATCTTTTCCAGGTTATTACGAATTCAGTAATTATGAATTCGTGTTATAACGTCATTGCATCTATAAATTATTATATATTACGTCTTTAGCCGCGATATTACGCCGTTTTGATACAAGAAGGCACTAGGCGTTGATACTATTTAGACTGCTATTCGTACATGTTATTTTCAGGGTGGTCCCTGTAGCAGTGTGCTGTTCTTTAGCGGGTGTCGGATTAATCGTTGGCTTCATCATTTGCCTCAAATGTTGTGTTGTTAACAAGAACAAGCCTGGCGTGGTTGTAACACCGACAGTAACAACAGTCAATACCGTTGATGGTGGCATGGCACCACCACCATATCAAGGTATCTCTCTCTCTCTCTCTCTCTCTCTTAACAGTGTAAATTGGGGGTAAGTGACATACGTAAATAGCGGGGACAATTCTATTATCTACAATTTGGAGACATTATTTAAGTGTATGGACATTTCTTACGCCCCCTGTTAACCAATACCTACTACCATCCTTTATTATAAATAATGCTTTAGGGAAGTCACACACACACACACACACACACACACACACACACACACACTCTCTCTCTCTCTCTCTCTCTCTCTCTCTCTCTCTGCGGTTGTTTTAACAGTGAATATATGATAGACAGTAGTCTATGTTAGTCTATTTAACACACACACACACACACACACACACACTATAATTTATATTTTATATTTATATATTTTATCAGGTGCACAGCCAATGTATACCTACGGACAGCCACCACCACCACCCGCATACGTCCCTCAGAATGGATCAATTTATCCACCTCCCCAAGGATCGTCCTACCCACCCCCTTCAGACCCGGCCTATCCACCTGGCATGTCTACCAAAACTTAAACATGAAAGGAAAGGGAGATGATAATTGCATCTTTTTTTTTAAATTACAGTCAAACCTGTCTATAAAGGCCACCCAAGGAAATCAGTAAAAGTGACTTTTATTATTATACAGGTTCAAATAATATGAATTAATAACTTTGAATACAATTCTACTGGCTTTTGTATGCAGATGGCCCTTATATAGAGGTGGCCTTTATGGCAGGTTTGACTGTACTGTGAAATCATTTATTTTTGCGGTGTACAATTTTCGTGGTTTAGAGAAAAATACCATTTTGTGGGGTTGTAAATTTGTGATTTCTTGTTTCCACTTTAGGTAAGTTTGTAATAAATAGTATTTTGTTGATTTGTAAATTCGTGGTTCTGACGAAAAGAACGAAAATTGGAACACAGTGAAAATTAAAACACAACGGAAATTGGAACACAACGAAAATAGGCACACCACGAAAATTGGAACACGGCGAAAATTGGAACACAACGAAAATAGGCACACCACGGAATTTGGAACACAACGAAAATTGTAACAAAACGAAATTTGGAACACAGCGAAAATTGGAACACAATGAAAATAAGAAAACACAGCGAAAATTGAATATTTCACAAAACATTTTATTGTATATAATCATGAAATTCGTGTATTTTGTTACTTATAACTTTGTCCTGTCCGTTATTATGGACCAGTATATTTTTGTATAGGGATCACAGGTGTTTATTTTTTCTTTATCATTGTGTTTGTATTAGCTACGAATTCTTACACATCCCATATACCCCCGTGGACCATTATATATCAATATTCCTACTGAAAGGTCAATCAGACAGGTCAATGTTGTTTGATTATATAGTATGCTCTAGATCTAACATTATTGCATCTGTTTTGTATAGAACATCAGCAAATATTATAAAGTAATCTTTTCTCCATGAGAAAAATGTAGGTCGGCGGCCATCAGAAAGACTTGTCTGTTGCACAGCCCTGGAGACATGGCGTTATTTATCTTTTAATTTAATTTAATTTAATTTATTTTGATTTTGTTATTTATCAATTTAATTTTAAAAAATTAATTATATTTATTAGATTGATCTTTTGTATTTAATTAAATTTATTAAGTTTTTATATATACATGAAAATATTTTGATTACGAGCGACAGGTCGTTTAACATGTTGTTATGTTTATAATCAACACCTGTCTTTTTGACAGAAGTTACTAGCGCGGAGTAGCAAAGATGAATCACGGAAATGAAACACGCATTTTTAGTAACGCCCGCAAATTAGATAATGAGAAGCATTTGGCGCGGAAAGACAACAAAGCCCTATTAGAGTGTATCAATCATGAATTCATAATTAGCACAATAATTAATTTTAAGTAAGCTTTTTGCAGGATCTTTTTAGTTTTTAGATCAAACAATATTTTATTTAGTTCATAAATACATAAAAATAATAAATTCGGGAACAAGCCAGGTGATTTTAATTAAAAAGGTAATCCCACCGGCCACTACAAACTGTTTCCATAGAAATTTTGACGCAATGACGACATAATGTCTATGTATTCGGCAGTTGTTTTTTTCGTGAAACATAAGGTGAATAATCCGATCCCGAGATTATTTCGCGCCAAACGTCACTGTAAGCGTACATTCTTTCCTGGTATAGAATTTTCGGTAATTGAAAACACAGGAATAAATCAATGGTGTAGCTTTTCGTTGAAATCTTTACAACATCGTGATTATTCCATTGTGTCATATTATAATTTTTTGAATATTTGTAAAATGACAAGTGAATGACTATGACAATTTGTCGGTCACATAATTCATTTAGAAATGATTCAATATATGACACAATGGAATAAACATGATGCTGCACTTAGTACACCGTAATGATTTCTTTATATGTTTTCATTTATAGTTTGAATAAAATGGGTTACTGTAACTTACTGTGTAATACTTTGTCTTAAGATTGTTTCTATTTGTGTTTTAGCTTATTTATTTATCTTCCGATTGTACACATGATTATAACACGTACATTTTAAGGAAAGAAAACATTAGGGGTCAGTTGCTCGAAGCCTGATTGTTTAATCAATGATCAAATTTGAATTTTGCATAATTTCAGATATATTGTGAACTTGGAGCTAAAATGTCGAAAATAAATAAAAAATTCCATCAAACTAAAGCACATTGTAATAAAAATACCAATTCTATAGTGATACTTTGATTTTATTAATGTTTTAATTTTTAGTTAATCACTGGTTAAACTAATCAAGCTTCGAGCAACTGGGTCCTGGGTATTTATTTCTCTTGGAAAGATGATTCCCTGACGGAAAAAATAGTTACACCACGGTCAGGGTCTGGTTGTTCAAAGCTCAACCAAACGATTAGTAAAAATTCAAAATAAAATTAAAAAATTAAAATTACTAATATTTGATTTTAAAATACAATTTTGACTTAAAGTACGTCTATCATCGTATGCATTAATATTTGAACAGAAATTTTAAAAAACTATTGCTTAAAACTCAAAATACAATTTTTGGCTAGTTTAACCAACTGGTTAAGCTAACGGAACTGAACAACTGAACCCAGGTTATTATTATTATTATTATCATTATGATTTCATTGTTGACTTGTTTATAATCAGCATAGATAAAGAATTTTATTTTAAAAATTAACACTTTGTTTTGTTTTGTTTTCTTTCTGGATTTTGAAGTACATGTGCCGGTACCTAGTTTCTGTGTCGAGCTTATTTCTAAAATTGGTTAGAATGGTCTTCTATGTTTTGGACCTTTATCTGTACCTTTTTTGTGATGTTACATTTTTTATAATGCACATACGTTTCTGCCTTGTCTTTTCCTAGACGGAGCCACTGATGCTATTTTGGACACATATGCTCTCAGTACTGTAGACGATACAATATGAACGCGGTCACCACGATAGAACATACGGTGGCTGAATGAGGTCATGAAGAAAAGCTGTCCACGTGCGAAAAATATTTTTTTGCCTGGACTCACAGCATCAGTTGCACGCTATTGTCTAAAATAAATACATGTATACAATCAAAACAAATGTGATTCATATTCGCCATGTAAAATAAATATGCCCAAAACTGCATTTTCTTATTTTCTTTCAAAAAACTGTCTGCTTGAAACAAAACAGACAGTATCAATTGAGGTACATGTAGTAAAGCTTGCACAAACATTCTTCAACTAAAATATTCCTTAACCTCTGACCCAGATTTCACAATTATTACTTAACTAAGATTTTCTTCAACTTAAATAAATTGAAATCTTAATCATTTCCTTATTTTAAGATTTGAAGATCGCTTCAAGTTTATAGGTACTCTAGCTTTGTTGAAAATTTGTATTTCGAGTTCCATAAAAGATTGTTAAAATTTGTTTAATTTAAGTTAATCGTAGTTAATTATTGTAATTAAACTGGGGCCTGGTAAATTTAAAATCTTATATATTTGATTAATTGTTAAGATATTCCGGAATTTAAGGTGTCACTAGAAGTTTTGAGCGGATCATTTCTAGTTTCAAGTATTGAAAAAAGTTTTATTGTGGTTCCAAAAACCTATTGAAAAAATTTGCTCAATGTAAGCTAGGGGAAATCTTTGGTAAGAAATGATTGTGAAACTGGAGCAAGTTGCTATCACGATTGTCGGGAGTTGAACGTCTACATGTGGCCTATCGGTTAATGTGCAGATCATATCATATTGCGTTATTTTCAAGAGTTTCAATACACTGTTAGTCAGAAGTAATTCGGGTTAGTCATGGACAGTGGCGTCATTCATCAGTGACGTCATCGTATTGTTCTGATTCAGTTGCCATATCAGCTGGGAATAGGTAGGGCGGTTTGTTTCACCTGTGCGCGGGGATAGTAAAAACATTGAAAAAATCGTTTTTCCGAAAGGCTAGTTTTAATTTATAGTGAATTTAAACAAAAGAAGACAAAAATGAGGATAGAATGAGTGATGACAGCGATATATCAGCGTCTGCCGTCCTTCAAGATTCCGGAAAATCCGTCATACGCTAGTGAGTATTGTTCTCAGTATGTAAGCCGACAATCAAGCTTGCTAGCGGAAGGATTCAACATTTATGGATCCCCAGAGATAAAATCAGATGAAAATAAAGACCAACAGCGCCTTCCGCCGATAAACCGTTTTCATGGATTCGGAAAGGGGAGTGGACCACCACTATGGGCCTACGGGACACCACAGCTTACCCCGCAATTAATTCAACTTGTGTTTGGCGGAAATGTGCCGAAGATATACGGTAAGCAATGGCAAATTGATAAAAACATTTGTAATTTTCCGAAAGTTGGCAAAAACTCACAGTCTGTAGATCGGAAAACTGAATTATGGTATCCTAAAAATTGGAAAAAATGTCAAGTGGATGGACGAAGAACTGAACAAAAAATATTAAATGCAAGATGGCGACAGCGGCAAATATTCGATGCCGTTTCTTTAAAGTTAAACGAAAATAGGAAACCTGCTGAAAATGTCTTGTTGAAAAAAGCCGGAACAATGGAAAGAGGAAAGCAAGCATATCTTGCGAAAATGGACAAAAATGCTGAGAAAATCAAGCAAAATCGTAAAATGCTCAGGCGTAAAAAGACTCCAAACCCGCCTATCGATGGACCAACCGATCAAGTTCAAAGTTCAAATCCTTCAGGTGAAGGCAATGTTTCAGATGTTACATGTGACCTTAAAACATCCGTCGAAAATTCCGATACTATGGATGAAAAACCAACCGAATGCGATGAAGTCACTTCTGCTGTTAAAAAGGAACCAGAGAGTGTTTTATCAGAGCCTTTGGATATTTCCGAAGGCTCATTTAAAACAGAAAATGCGTCGGAACCGTTAGATAACACGCTCACCGTGTCAGAGGAACAAGTGGTCACTACCGCGGAGGCTGAACAGATATTGGATATGGCAGATGAAAAGTCGACCATTGAAACTGAGGGTATTTGAATGCTTTCGATTTGAACAATTTCAGTATATTTTCTACAGACATTTGTAATGGCAGATGAAAAGTTGTCCGATAACACTTTGCGTATTTAAACATTTTCGGATTTAACAATTCAGTATTTTTGCAGACATTGGTAATGGCAGATAGAAAAGTTGTCCAATGAAATTTTTGGTATTTGAACATTTTTCGGATTAACAATTTTAGTTTTCGCATATATTGGTTATGACAGATAAAAAATCGTTCAATGAATATGAGGGTATTTAAACGTTTTCGGTTCAACTTAAGTTCAGTATTTTTCGCATCTCATCACTTTGGATTATCTTAGAAATATTTTAAATAACATTGATGCCACGTTATTTTAACGACCAATTTCAGTTTTAAGAGTGAGTGTCAATTTGCAGTCTTAATAAAGAGACTTTAAATTAAAAATATAAAATAAATGTACGTTATTAAAAATATTTATATTTTAATATTGGATTAAAATATGGATTCAAAATCTGTTTAAAATTCTCCAGAATTATTATTATTATTATTCGTATTTTCAACAATTTTCGATGCAACGGGGTTTTCCAGATTTACTCCAGACAACCCCTCCCACCGGATGCCAACGGGATTCCAGATAATTTTACGACTAAACCCTTTTGGAATTCCAGAAAAATGTGGTATGGATGACACTAGAATTTCAGAAAAAAATTCAACTGTCTTTGGAATTGGAATTCCAGGAAAAATATATTAATCTATAAAGTTTCATGGAAAAAATCTGATTCAGTTGCCATTGGGGGAAGGGATGTCTGGATTGAAAATGGAACATAGGACATTTGATATAACTTTTCCGCAAAAATATGTTTCCACGCGAAAAATCCCACATTATTTTTTTTTTAATTTCCCCAATATTTATATCTGTTGATTATCCGTTTCATTTCAATAAAATATTTTATAAATAAAAACAGATTTTTACGCATTAATATTTTTTCATTTTCGCAATATACCAGTTGATTTTTCCTTTCGTTGGAGGTGGAAGTGGTGATTTTTAAAAGTAAAAATTCTCTGGTTTTTTACTGGCCCGTTTCACAACCACTCATTATCTAATAAATGCATTTTTCTTAATTATAATCTCGACATTTTTGACAATATTTTATGAAACTACAAATAAAACCTTCAACATAATAAAAAGCTTAGAATGATCTCAAATTCACAAATTTCTTGAAAACTGACACAAGTTTTAAGATTTCAAATTTGATAGGTTTAATTTAAGGAAACCTTATCTGGGACAAATAACGTATATATGTATGATATTGGGTTACGGTAACCTTTGAAACGTCTTGTTTTTTTATTTAGTTGGTTGGTTGGTTGAATGTTTCTTAATGTCGTATATGATTCGCGACGAGAACTGCTTTATTAATCTCTATGGATTAATCTATGAACAAGTGAAGTGCGAGTGTGTTTTATGGTCTGTCTTGTACCAGAGCGCATCCGGGGCGATTTAAGGTGCTAGATCACCGAGTCAGTACGTCACAGACAAGCGTATCACTCCCCAGTCACGTTATACTGACACCGGATGAACCAGTTATATAAGACCAACGACAAGCAGAATTCACTTTCCCATATGTGGTCTGAGCGGTGAGAGACCCTGGATTTGTAGAGTGACGCCTTATCCATTAGGCAACGCGGCGGTCTCCGCTTTTGATTTAGTACTTCGGTCCACATCAGCATTTGTATTTGACATATACGTATAGTGATACAGTGCTTACGGCAGTAGCGGATCTCAGTCAGTAGCGGATCATTTTTTAGAATAAAGTTATTTTTTCCATATCATTATGAGAGAACAATAAAACTCGGATATATTTCTGTAGAGCTGGTATTTTTACTGAATTCTACGTTTCATTTGTGTTGATAAACGTCCTATTTTTTAAATTCTCGGCTTTTTAATGCGAATGTCACAAGCGTCTCGGTGACATGGATGTGATTTCCAAAACCTAACTTTCGATTTGACCAACGTGTTCAATATTTTCAAATGTAATTTGAAATGATTACAATAGCTCTTTACACTCGGTAACATGTCTTCTTTCACGACATAAACCTTTATTGAGCTTTACAGTTCATGACAATAAAAAATAAACCAGTTTATGCAGGGTGCAATTACGGCAATAACGGATCAGCTGCTGTCTACAGGGGACCTCTCGAAAGGCTAAGAAAAATATGGCATGTACCCATGGGGCTGTCTGGTGCTTTCAGAAAAATAATAGATTTTGGTGGGTGCTATTGGAGAACCAGTGCCTAGCTTCCCTCCATGGCCAGTACACCATGAGAAAGATGGGGGCATTGTCATGCCATGCCACTATCTTATTTATCATATGATAAGACCAGATCAATGGGCATTTTAAAGAAGCCATAATTGTCATGCTTGAAGGATAATCTGTATGAGATTAGAATATATTGAATAAATACATTAATATCCAACCCTATATTTTGTGTTTAAGACAATTAAAGTTTTATTCCGTTCTATATTTTTGTCTGGTAACAATTTTGGACCTGTGATGTACAGTGTACAATACCAATAAGTATAATTGTATGCATATACTGTCATTGAGTTGTCAAAATAAAATCTTCATGGACAAGAGTATGTCATAATATTTATTAATTATAAGGTACAATTATTTTTTTTTATTTCCTTCGCCATTTACTGCTTTTATAATTCAATATTCAAGACAATGTTGATTGACTTAATTTATCAGGGACTTTGCGATGATTTGTTTTTTGTTATTTATTTTAATCATGACATTTGTTGATATTACGAATAAAACTCTTTAATATTGTTTCATGATTAGTATTTTTTGCAATTGAATGATGGAAACTCAAACTAATGATGCTTTGAGTTGATCCCCTATCGTTTTCTTGACACTAGGTGGCGCGATCCGCTACTCACAAATTGATTCGTTACTGACGTAAATACATGGGATACAAAACGCGTGGATTGCCCATACTTATAGTCGGGCGATTTTTATAATCTAATGATAAATTGAAAGAGTGGAGAAATGTTAATTGATAGTACCAAAAAATTACAATCGGCAGTGATGTTTTTCTCGGAGAGCAGTGAATATTGCATTAATGATCCGCTACTGCCGTAAGCACTGTAGTGAAAAATATACGACCGTAAAACGAATTTGAAGCCACTTTTACATGGACGGGCTTAAAAGGATGATACCCAAAACGCCGAGCTATCCGCCTATAGGATTCAAAATTTAAAAGTATGCTGAATACATATTGATAGTGAAAAAACCTAAAGCTACTATCATTATGTAAAAGTTTATATGGTAAAAATCTCAGTAAAACATTGCATTATATGTTTAACTCATGTAATCCATTAGGTTTGTCTCCATAGAACTCAATACAAACATGGAACAAGTCAGGGAAAATCAACACGTTTTTTAATAATACATATAGAGCGCATGCCTCTCCATTAAAGATATTTTGAATATAAAAACTATATTATTTTACTGTTCGATATGCAAAGTATGGTTAATGGAGAGATATGCGCTGATACTGAATTTTGTAAAAATCAATGTTTAGAGAGTTACCCCAATATAACCTCTTAATATACCGTACTATACTCGTACTTGATATTAATAAACCTTATTGTCAACCATTACCTGCGTGGTGTAGTGGGTATACGTAGGTACCAGTAAGTCTTACGTTGTTGGTTCGAATCCCAAAGTTACAATTTTATTTTTCAACTTATTTCATTTTAATAAAATGTATATTTACGGCTTTATTTCTTTTTTTTTTTTATCTTACTTGTGTGTTAGAATTTAAATGCAATATTATTTTTATGCCACAAATAACATAACAGAAAGAAAGACATGCACGCATATTTGTTTTATACATACAGTATAAATAACGGCATTACAATTCATTTTAAGGCCACTTGTCATTTCCCGTGTGTTTCGTGTATGTTGAACACGTACTAGTAAATCTTTTCTAAGTGCATTCGCCGCACGAAGAAAGGCCATAGACGAAAAGTCGGGGTAGGTTTCATATGTGATGAATGTCACTAGCTGGACAAGAATGAATATCATGAACCTGCGGTTTGTCGAATAAGAATATTTTATAGTTAAAGTAGACAAATTGATTTCGATTATACAAATGGCCTTTCTGATGATGACTATTATACATTGACTGGACGTAGCATCTTGTAACAAAGGTTATATCAGTAAAGTCCACAGCACTAAGGCTAAAATCTTTGCGTTAGGACTGCTCTTGACAATGCTTAAAACTGGTCTTTATCATGAACTCTTAGCAACACCTTTTGTCTGAAAAATGCTTCACAGGTGTCAAGCATGCTCTCGGGTGGCTCTAACAACTTGAGTTTCTTGAATGCCTTCTATCACTGATTTCATCAAAATAAAAGTATGATGGCCTAAATCAAAGTATTCTGCTATGAAATCACACTGACAATAGACACAACGTATACGCATTATGACGCAAAACAAAACAAGTCATTGTGACACCTGAGTTTTTGTTTTTGTGCTAGCAAAGAAATGGCAATGACAGTGGCGCTACACTTTGGTACAGAATAACAAATATTTAAATTATATAGACGGCTAACTACCCAGTAAAGTCAGCTTCCACACACGTCATTATAAAAAGAAAGGAAAAATGTTACTCATATGCAACGTATATATTTACACAGAGATTTATTTGTACTTGGCCTCGAAGTAGTGACGGGTATAGAGGCCTGAAAAGGGTGTAACCTAGTTTCTTGCGTATATATTCCTATAGGCGGATAGCTCGGCGTTTTGGGAATCATTCTTTTCATGTAAATATTTATATAAAATTCAAAATTATGTCTAACAATTGAACATCAGTTCAATGAATATTTACGATATCAAGATCACAATGATATGACACGAACTAAAAGAGTTAAATAGATATTTAAGGAAACACATACTAGTGAAAAAACTGATTTGTTGTTGCCACTTACCCTTTTTATATACTATGAATATAAGTTTTGTAGATTTATAATAAATCTGGCCCTACGGTAGCTAAGTTGGTGGAGTGTTTGCTAAGTATGTGGTATACTTAGACCTTAAACATCTTGATGGGGTTTTACGTCCCAGTCAAGAATATTTCATTTATATCGAAACTTCACTAGCTACAGGTGAAGTGACAGGATTTTTTTTACCCTTGCAGTGTGCTCGGGGAAATGAGCGTGTTCTTTAACGTGCCATACCTACCGTTAAACGGGTATTGGTTTTTAATATCTCTCCCAAAGCACCCAATGGCTTTCATTTCTAAATGCCAAGTGCTGGCAAAAAACAGTCACTATCTTTTTTTCAAGTTTTGGTCAAACCCCCGGCCGGGGTTTGAACCCATGGCCTCCCACACTTTACCAACTGAGCTACCGTAGTGGTCTTGCACCCCATCGAATTACCCATTATGAATAGTCATTGTATGCATATTGGAGTTATCTCCCTTAGGCTGTATGTCATCCAGGGACCTGTGGTTGGTTGTCGATGGTGAATTAAAAATATTTCCTCTCGAACACCCGTAAGCTAATCTTGATCAATCGCCCGTCAGCAGCTATTATCCGTCTCTCGACAGCTTTTCAATAACCGGGTATCTATATGTATATCTTGGCCATTTGGCACCCGAGCTTATGATCTCCTTTTTTGTTAGTTCAGTGTTAAGGTTTTTGCAGTTTGTACTATAGCACTTACTTTAAGGGACTCTGCCATCCAACATCAGTCATGTGAATTATTGTATCGATTATTGCCGAAAATGCCACGGTGTCGGGATATTTTCAAAAGTTGATGTGTGATGCAGCCAACGAAAACCTTGGTAAACCTGCTGATGAGACGTTATACATCAATAAAATTTAAGTCAGTATTATTGAATGGGGTTTAACAAAAGACCTAAGAATATTTCACTTATACCGAGACGTCACAAGCTAAAGATGAAGTGGCAGAAACTAAGACCTTTGCACTACACTTAGGCCAATATGGAGAGAGAGAGAGAGAGAGAGAGAGAGAGAGAGAGAGAGTTCTTTAACGTGCCACTCCTACCGTGGCCGCGCGGGACATAGGTTTTTAAGGTCTTATCCGAAGGACCTCCAGACTTTCATTTCTAAATTCCGAGTGCTAGAAAAAAAAAAAAGAAAAAAAAAACGTTCGAAACGCTCGAAATTTAACGTCAAAAAAAAAAAAAAAAAAAAAAAAAAAAAAAATAGAAGAAAAATAAAAAAATAACGTTTGAAATTTAACGTCAAAAAAAAAAAAAAAAAAAAAAAAAAAAAAAGCGAAAAAATGATTATGGTGCGATTTTTGAATGAAAATTTAACTTTATATATTAATTTAGCGTTGTGAAATGTTAATTTGTTGATTGGAGTTTTATACCATGTCCATATGGAGGCGATCAAGATTCGAACCTAGGCGGTGAGATACAACGCGCGCTTTAAGACCACTCAGCAACTGACAAAAAGGCAGACGTGGTATTTTTATAACGAAGTTTTGTTAGTTGACATAATCTTTACATAAGGTTTAATTTCGACTTAAAGGCCTAAAATGATGGAATCAAGCCCTTCTTAATACATCTACATATGAAAAATATTTTTTTCAAGTACTACCAAATTAATCAACATATTATGCAATTAAATAAGGGGGTGTTGGGATGAACACATGTTTTTGTTGTTCAAAGTTTGATGGACAAAGCTGCAATTATATCAATCAGGAAAAATGATTATGCATCAACCCCCCTCTCCAAAGTGTAGTTTTGCCTTCAATGAGGGGCATTTTTTCGTTGTGATGCAGTCAATGACTTACATAATTTAACCCTATACATGTATCCTATTTTCGGACACCTGACTTAATCATTGAAAGGCAGAACAAATACTAATCTAAATGGCAGACAGAAACCCCGATCAATTTTCTCGTTCATACTCTCTCTCTGGTTTGCAAAACTGTCACGTATTTTAATGATGTGATTCTTCACGTCCTTTCCCTTATTTGTTAAATTTTAATTATCTGTGAGACTATGAAATCTCTCTCTCTCTCTCTCTCTCTCTCTCTCTC
This sequence comes from Anadara kagoshimensis, assembly GCA_021292105.1. NCBI lineage: Eukaryota > Metazoa > Mollusca > Bivalvia > Arcoida > Arcidae > Anadara > Anadara kagoshimensis. The sequence continues at coordinate 40,439,109 of CM037872.1, read as the reverse complement.
TCTCTCTCTCTCTCTCTCAGGGTTTGCAAATCTGGTAAAACTGTTTCGTATAATATTGATGTGATTATTTAAGTCTACCAATTTATTTGTACAATTTGCGTGATTACGAAATCGACATTGACAGAGAACCTATGACAGGCAACAAACATCCTCACAGTTTGATATCAAGTGCGAGTGTCTAACCTACTATCTCGCCCGTCTACTATAGCTGTCTATTTACGGAGGAGAGATGGCGAATCGTAAGTATTCTTTTGATATTTGTGTTCTTTGAATATCATTTAAAAATACAATATTGTGAAATATGACTTTTTCTAAGCGTGTTTAAGTGCAAAAGAAATGCAAAATGTTGTAAAAAATATAAATCGGTAATGTAAGGTGAAAATAGCTTTTATGTTAGTATCTATGCACTTACTTTCTGAGGTAAGTAGGTCATGTGGGGTCAAATTGTTACAGGGATATTATTATTATTATTATTTATTGAGATGTACATCTGGCTATATAGACCACACAAGTTAATTAAAATCTGTAAAATGCATAAACAGTTTTGAAGTGCTTTGATGTACCCATGTACATGTATATTTTCGGGGCAAAAAATAAGATGTTTTCATGTGTGTATATATAATACTGGGGGCAATAAGAAACATTTTAATGTCGACGAGTGTTATTTTGCCATCAATTTGAATCTCTCTCTCTCTCTCTCTCTCTCTCTGAAGAATCGCAATGTTGATCACAGCATGTATGCGTTCGTGTCAAGAACCACTATGTCTGTATGTGTCTGTGGTATAAGCACTGTGTTAAGCGCCACAATATATGTGTGTGTCAATGTTTAGCACACACACACACACACACACACACACACACACACACACACACCTATATGTCTATGTGTGTGAGACGGTGCGTGTGTTTTAACAGTGTTGTGAGGACAAGTGAGATAAATATATAAATAGCTGTGACAATGTAATGTTCCTTTATCTTTTACCTGAGTTTTTAAATGTAGAGATTTTTTATCATTGGTCCCTACCTGACATAGCTCTTCACTATTGTAAATATCTGTTTAAAAGCTATTTGGGGCGACTGATTTGACCCCCAAATCGTTGGTGGTGTCCCCACTAATGCGATCACGGAGTAATTAATGAAACGCCAGTGATTAAACGATAAGAAGCAAATTCTGTCAAAACTATATTTTCATATAAAATAGTTTAAATTTCCAATGACATTTTTTACAGTCTAAATTATTAATATTGAGGCGACCAGTTCAAGGATAATGGAGATTTTGAAAAATCGCAGTGCCCGCTCACATTAATGGTATCATTTGTCACTTTTTATTTTTTTTAAAATAATTAACATGTTCTTTGATCTGTCCCAAGAGGGATTCGAACCTAGGTGATGTGTGGAGGATTTTTTCGATATGTCATTCAATCATAAAATACATTCAAAAAATGCTATATGACCATTTTTTGAATGTATTTTATAAATAAATTTTAAAAAAATGGTATATGACAGATATATCACTGCGAGATATTTGTTTTACATTTATGCAGTTAAATAAAAAAACAAACATACAAATCCATGTTCGAATCACAATCCAGAAGCAAAGTAAAAACTTTGGAACTGACAAGTTAGGTTAGACACGTGAACTTCCACCAGGAAAGTGATGCCGGGTGCTCCGGAAGGAGAAGCACCTCCTGTTTAGCTAGCTACAAACGCCACGTGTGTAATCAAAATCACTGTGTATAACCGCTACCGGAAATTGGTACCTGTCGAAACCAAATTGCTACCATTTGAAGCGAGCGGTGTTGTCAGTCAAGGTAAGAAAATCCAATATTGCTAGATTTTGAGGAAGTGTGCCATGACGAACTATTTGCAATTTTATTGCTATGACATAGCACTATACATACACACACAACTTCTTAATTTGTTTGCTTCTAAATACTTGAAAAACGTCTGAAATCAGGACCTGGTACTTCCATTTATTGACGTCTGCCGACTTCAGCATGTGCGTATGTCGCACAGGTCCAATATTTTGCTAATGTTTTGTTGTGAAAAGGACACAAAGTAATAAATTATGCGCCCGAAATCACCAGTTTCAGTAATTTAGTCTTGGTAAGAGAAATATTTGATAAATTCAAAATGCTCCGGTTCACGGCGACTTGTGGGGTAAACAAATTTGCATCACGGCGTGTTGCTGGAAAAGTTTCCGGCGAATTGGTAATTCTGGTGAAGAATGTTAATTTTTCAGAAGGGTTTATAGGAGTTTTTGAAACACCACAGACAACCAAAAACCACAGAAAGTGAATAAAATTACTGTATTATCAATTAAGATAAGACCCGTTAAATAAAATGGCATTTAAACCAAGTTAATTATGTTAATTCAGCCTTTCTAATTCCACGTTGCAATTTTCAGCAATTTGTGACGAGACCAAGTTTTAGAATATAAACTTTTCAAGAGGTAACTGAGTCTTGTGCAAGTGAGTGTATAATCTACTTATACTAGCCTAGCAAAAGTCAGTTTCAGAATGCTATAGTTAAATGAAGCATTGTCCCGCAGATATATATATACAACACCCACTGAAACCATTATCTTTTCTTTAAGCCAACCAGTTTCCATAATTCTTTAATGCGGAAAGTCAAGCGAAGTACCCATAGTGCACAAAGACAAAACAAACACACTAAATACGTCAAATAATAATATTAATCGACACAGGATAAAAGACACCATTTTTCGTGAACCAAAGGAAAGGCTCAACACGATAGACGAGATGGCCGCAATCAGATACTTTATAATTGACTGATTGATTGTGATTGACTGATTGTTTGGGGTTTTACGTCCCAGTCAAGTTTATTTCACTCATATCGAGACATCACAAGTTGTAGATGAAGGTACAGAAATTTATACCTGTGCATTGCGCTTATGGCATTTGCAGTGAAGATTCTTTGTCATGTCACCCCTACTATGACACGGAGTTTTTTAAGGTCTCATCAGAAAGAACCGTGACTTTCACATCTTATGCTGGGCGTTCAGAATAGGAACAGCCAATACCCATTTTAAACCAGACGGACGTACACTATCTCAAGCCCTGCCACTTGCTGTAGATCCGGTTTTATCGAGAACGTAAATTTCTCAATGATTCGCGAAAACCTACAGCTCAGGGCCGTAGCAAGCAATTTCAAAGTGAGGGGGCCAACCCAAAAGTGGGGGGGGGGGGCCAAAGTGTACTTTAGATCAAATTTTCACTGATTTTCTATGTAAAATTTAAAAATTTTCAAAAAAGTGGGGGGGGGGGTTACCCCTCCCTGCCCCCCCCTTTCCTACGGGCCTGCTGAGCTTAACGCATTTAAATGATAATATGCCACCAATCGCGAAATAACTCTGAACACTGGATTCGCGAAAATAAAGTATCTGGTGAAATAACCGGATCAACAGTAGTTGTGGCGGGGTATCAAAAGTTAGTTCAGCTTTCGCAACGATTGAAGAATAAAAGATCTTGTGTAAGGTGGTAATTTTTCTACATAATTTTATTTGCATTCATTAACATAAAGTAATGTGCTAAGCATAGTCCAACTTTTGTTTGTTCTACACACTACAACTGAAGTCCAAGTCTTTTATGTGGCAAAAGTTTGCTTTCGTCCAGCTTGTGGTATTGTCGAATAGGAGCAACACCTCTAGCAGCCTCATCAGGATTCGCTATTGTTGCCAACTTCCGTCGAGCTTTTCTTTTTGACCGGTCTTTTAAATCGAACATATGGTCTCTAAAATAGAAGTAGTATGTGGTAAGCTTCATTGCTCTCTAAGACAAAAAGTCATTTGTGATTTCCATTTCTTTTACATAGTGATTTTTAATAATTTGTTGTGTTTCATTTCTGAAAATAACAGAATTAAATAGTTATAAATAAAGTGTCCTTTCAATATGAATGATGGTCATATACATATAATATATCTGGTAAGAATCATGGTATAGACCTGTTTACATATATAAATAATATTTTGCATGTAACAAAACGTCATAAAATCCATGTAGAATTATTTTTAACAGAGTTAGGTGCAATTCAAGCGATCTTTGTAAGAGATAATCACCAATACTATCAGACTGAAAACCACAAGTTGCCGTAAAGTAAAAATTTATTATTAGCAATACGCCGTGTACTACACTAATAAGTCGCCGTGAACCGGAGCATTTTGAATTTATCAAATATTTCTCTTACCAAGACTAAATTACTGAAACTGGTGACTTCGGGCGTATATTTTATTACTTTGTGTCCTTTTCACAACAAAACATTAGCGAAATATTGGACCTGTGCGACATACGCACATGCTGAAGTCGGCAGACGTCAATAAATGGAAGTACCAGGTCCTGATTTCAGACGTTTTTCAAGTATTTAGAAGCAAACAAATTAAGAAATTGGTGTGTATGTATAGTGCTATGTCATAGCAATAAAATCGCAAATAGTTCGTCATGGCACACTTCCTCAAAATCCAGCAATATTGGATTTTCTTACACCTGACTGACACACCGCTCGCTTCAAATGGTAGCAATTTGGTTTCGACAGGTACCAATTTCCGGTAGCGGTTATACACAGTGAAAATTGTGTGAAAGGAACATAGGGCTATGGGACGTCAAATAAATTATATATAGGGTAGACATCAAACTTATCAATAATACTGAGATGACAGCTATAAAACTTTTTGAGGACCTTGATTAGCGTAGGCTTGTAATATCCCAAAATCGTTTTTAAGGAGACTTACCTGTACTTTTTTCTGGTTTGTGTTTGCACTTTTGTAATGTCCAGATTGCTTGCATTGACGCGCTTGTTTTTATCTCCTTTTGTAAATTTTGTAGGCTTAAGGATAGCACTGGCTCAGATGCTGGTGTCCGGTACAAAGTCACTGGATCTGAAGAAAGCCGAGACGTTGGTCGGAGAAGCAGCCAGAAATGGAGCTAAGCTTGTGACACTTCCGGTAATACAGACATTTTAGTTTGAAGCCTAATCCTGTTTTTGGCGTTATATAATTTCACGTTCTTTTCATTCTCAATTTTATGTTTAAGTACCCATCCTGCACATTGCTATGAACGCTCTACAAAGGTATAAAATTCTGTCAGTTTATGTTTAACTGGTGACGTTTTGATATAAGTGAAATAAGTTCTTGATTGGGACGTAAAACTCTATTCAATAAATCGATGGAATCAAACAGGAGATTACAAGCTATTTAGTTTGGACTATTTAGTATAGTTCTGGACCAAGTTGTTGGAAGCTTGATTAGTTTAACCAGTGATTAGCTGAAAATTAAAACATGAATAAAATCAAAATATCACTATCGAATTGATATTTTTATTATAATGTGCTTTAGTTTGATGGAATGTTTTATTCATTTTCGACATTTCAACTTTAACTACACAATATATATGAAATTACGCTGAAGCCAAATTTTGACTAATCAATTGATTAAACTAATCAAGCTTCGAACAACTGACCACAGGTTTGTGAAGATGTTTACATTAAACATCTTTTTAAATATTATATATTTTTATATAGGAATATTTCACATGTCTAATGGACCCTGTACCAATTGTAGCAGCCAGAGAAAGAATACCAGGTCCAACCTCAGAATGTATGTCAGATTTAGCCAAGAAACACAAAATATTCCTGGCAGCAGGTAATATATCATCAAATCTTACCATCTATTGGCTATTATATAACTCAAACAAACATCGTTAGTAACTGATATCAGTTCAGTTATGCCTGTTGTACCAGGGAGGTACATAGACCACTGATAACACTCCTCCATCTGGTTCTATTCTGTGCTAGTCTGACCAGGTCTTGCCATTTGTATCACTCTCTGTCATTTCTGTTTGCAAGTTTCTTCACCAGGTGTTTCTTGGCCTTCCGACTTTTGTTTTCCCTTGAGGATTCCACTGCAGCGCTAGTCGTGGATTTTCACAGTGTGTGTCCTGTGTTAGTAGTATAGTTTAAGCAAAATCTTGCCTTGTTGAACTGTGCTGATGTGACAATCTATAAAAAGCGCTAACGTTAGTTGTCTCGGGGTAACACGTGGAAATGTTATAGAAGGTTTGGGGTGATCCTAATGGGAGGGTACCATACCTCGACCTCGAATATCGCAACTATTTTATACCTAGAAAGTGCTTTAATTTCCCTACATCCGTTTCACTCCCCAATTCCTACAACGTCTCCTCACGTTAGCACTGTTTATAAATTGGCACAGCAGTGCAATTCAACAATGCAAAACAAATTTTGCTTACGTAATACTCTTACCATTTCCACGAATTGTTACCAAAACCAATTATTTCATATTTCACTATTTATAAATACGTGGCAAAAAAGGAATTAGTATAAATTATCAGAATTAATTTAATTATTTCTAATTTCATTACCCTTCCGGAGCACCCAGCCTCTGGTGGAAGTTCACGTGTCTAACCTAACTTGTCAGTTTCTCGGTTTTTACTTTGATTCTGGATTATGATTCGGACATGGATTAATATGTTTGTTTTTGATTTAAAATATTTCAGGATCAATTCCAGAAGAAATAGATGGCACAGACAAATTGTATAACACGTGTTCTATATTTAATCCAGAAGGCAAGATTATAGCACAGCATAGAAAGGTGAAGTTTATTTTACACGTTATTTAGAATCGTTTTTATTTTGTGATTTTTTTCCTCATAAACCAAACAGACTATTACGGTAGGTCGTTGTTTCGATCCCCAGTCGAAAATGACAGAACCAAATTTAGATATTGGTAGTGGCTGTTTTTTCCCAAGCATTTGGCACTTAGAAATGAAATTCACGGGGTCTTTAGAAAAAAAATTCTTAAACCGAATGCTCCGTGTCATGACATGCGTGGCACGTTAAAGAACCTTCACTACACATTGCCTGAGCGCAATGAAAAAGTAAAAACAATTCCACTTTTAGCTGGTGATATCTCGATATAAGTGAAATATCAAGCAATCAATCAATCAACTGTGTCACAGGGATATTGCCTTGAATAGTATTTTAAGTTGTAGAATTTACCATTTGAATTTCATATTGTTATCACGTTTGAGTCCCTTTCATTCTCACCCCAATGTTCTACTTAGCTGTAAATTTAATACTTCGCTCGCTGTATATTTCAGATGCATTTATTTGATGTTGACCTAGGACCACACTTAAACATCACCGAGTCATCTGTTAATTTACATGGAAAAGATTTTACTGTCTTCGACACAGGTATTTATATATATATATATATATATATATATATATATATGGTCAAACAAGCATATTGCAATTTATTTGTTGAATGTAGTTGTAGCATCAGTAATTCAATATGCACTTATTTCCACGAATTTTGACGTCATAAAGTATTTTTCTTTTATTTTTTTGTTTTCATTCGATTTAGGGACCTCGGTTGCCGAGTGGTCTAAAGCGCGCACCTATCACCACCTAGTTCGAATTTCACCCCATACACATCTTATTTTGACCGGTCGAAAGTTAACACTGAGCTAACGAAAAGGAGGCGAAGCTCGACCGATTAATGGATATAAAGTGGCCGAAAATCTTCCGAAAGATAGAAGGTACTAGATGAAAGTACCGAAAATCTGCTAAAAGATAGAAGGTACTAGATGAAAGTACCGAAAATCTGCTAAAAGATAGAAAGCAAGTGCCGAAAATCTGCTGAAAGATAGAAAGCAAGTGCCAAAAATCTGCTGAAAGACAGAAAGCAAGTGCCGAAAATCTGCTGAAAGATAGAAAGCAAGTGCCGAAAATCTGCTGAAAGATAGAAAGCAAGTGCCAAAAATCTGCTGAAAGATAGAAAGCAAGTGCCAAAAATCTGCTGAAAGACAGAAAGCAAGTGCCGAAAATCTGCTGAAAGATAGAAAGCAAGTGCCGAAAATCTGCTGAAAGATAGAAAGCAAGTGCCAAAAATCTGCTGAAAGATAGAAAGCAAGTGCCGAAAATCTGCTGAAAGATAGAAAGCAAGTGCCGAAAATCTGCTGAAAGACAGAAAGCAAGTGCCGAAAATCTGCTGAAAGATAGAAAGCAAGTGCCGAAAATCTGCTGAAAGATAGAAAGCAAGTGCCAAAAATCTGCTGAAAGATAGTGCCGAAAATCTGCTGAAAGATAGAAAGCAAGTGCCGAAAACCTGCTTTAGTATAACTGAATAGATTCGACACTAATATCTTAGCTTACTGTTAAAATTTCGCCAGATCTGTACTCTACAGTATTTTGAATTTTTGTGACTGCTAAATAGACCATTCTAAAGATCCAACAGAAGAAATGAAGATTTAATTCCAACCCTTCCATTTATAGAGATTAATAGCTCCCGACTGTTCATTTGTAAAATACCAACATTTATAGAGGGAATCAATAAACAGCAGTACACTTCTAGGAGAAGAAATCGATAAGTTAAGTCATCATCTGTATTGAAGGAAGCAGAGATAGTGATGAAGATTGTATGAAAACGTCTTCTTATGAAGTAATAGGGTATAAACGTATCTTGTTAAAATCGTTATACGATTTATAATGAATCTGATAATTGAATTAGGACATATCAAATAATTGAATTAGATTACAATGTATTGGCATACCTTGTGAAGAAGACTATAGGGTATATTGATTGATTAACTGAAGGGGGTTTTACGTCCCAGTCAAAAATACTTCATTTATACCCAGACATCATTTAATTTAGGTGAAGTGGGATAAATTTTGCCCTTTGCGTTACGTTTAAGACAAGAAGGTTGTTAAACGTACCACACCAGTCGAGACACGGGCCATAGGGTTTTAAGGTCTCTTCTGAACGACCCCGTGACTTTCATTTCACAATGTCGAGTGGTTGGCAAAAGAACAATGACTACCTTCTTTAAGTCTTACCAAGACACGGGTTGGGTTCAAACCCCCGACCTCACACTACGAAGCGAGCACTAAACCACTTAGCCACCGTATTGGTTCTATTGACTATATAGTACAGACCTGTCGAAAGTCTAACACTTGGCTAACGAATTAATGCAGGCCGAATCAATAGCTCATCTCGGCCCTTTGTTTACCATATCTCTGTAGCTGCATTTTATCTCTTGGTAGCTTTTCGGACACTAGCCACCCATAGTTCGGTCACTCTGCAACTGAGTTCATCTCCTTTTCTTTACCTCAGTGTTAAACTTTCGACAGGTCTGTACTTCTAATTGAATTAGATGATAGGATCTCTACACTTGAATTGGATCACCCACATTTTGTCATTTTGTGAATATTATCTATCCTAGTGAGCTTGAAGTAAAAGTTCTGCTTCATAGTTAGACTTGAACCTCAATTAAAACACAATGACTTCAATTATTGTCAACTTTCCTTTTCTATGCAGCAATGTACCTGCTTCTCCTACTTGTGGTGTATTTGCTCACAGTTAATTTACGCTAAGGTAGAGCTTGTTTTTACTACGGGAACTTTAAACAACGAAGCAAGCCGTAAAAAGTTTCACAAATATTGTTGATCAGTATCATGAGTATGACGCCTCTATATTTAAAATTAACCTGAATTATTTGACGTCCCATAGATCCAAGTTCCTTCAATTCTCAATATTGATTTTACACGTGACGGATGTAGTTCCCGGCCTCGCTTCCACGAATTTAACAATTTCCAGTTTTAAAAATTTTACTTTGCGTTTGAGATTGTGATTTAGACATGCACCGGTTTGTGTTTGATTGTGTTGTTGTCTTGGTTACAATGGCTATTGTTACGAACAGTTTTTCGTTTCTAATGTAGAAATCAATATAAACACAATATAACAATTGCATAATAATGTTTTTTTTTATCAATTTCCGATACAAATACTTCCTTTTTCAGGTGTATGTAAAGTTGGTATTGGTATATGTTTAGACTTAAGATATCCAGAATTTTCTAGAATAAATTGTCAACAAGGTATGTATTCTTTATATTCCTTGAAAGAAATCGACTTTCATGTTGTAGATCCAGAACAGGTTAACCCCTTAGTCACACTTAAACTTAAACATAATGCCCTTCAATGACTTTGCCATCTGTCATGTGCTGTTTTTGAATTTCTATTAAAATAATGCATTCAAAAACAGCACATGACAAAGTTGTCATGTGCTGTTTTTGAATGCATTATTTTAATAGAAATTCAAAAACAGCACATGACACATCTAAATTATCGTCAAAGTATTGTTAACTCAATGAACTGCCGTCATCACAATATTGTTGAGAAGATATGATGTCTCTGTATTCAATTCAAAATTATCCTGGATATATTTGACGTCCCATAGTTCCATGTTACTTCCGTTCTCAAATTTGATTTCACACCTAGCGGATGTAGTTAGGTAAACAGGAGGTGCTTATCCTCCCTGAGCATCCGGTCTCACCGCATAAAACTAGACGGCCGTTTCAGAATACATTTCCTCATCAGTAGTGCTGAGACAATTTTTTTCAAGGGTTTGAAAATATATCCGAAGGACAAAGTATATTTGACTGAATTTAGCTGACGAAATACTTTGCATGAGAAAATTCACCTTAATTTTTGTTGATTTTGAGATTTTATCTAACAGCAAATTCAGACAGAAGAATATTTCTGACAATACAAAAATATTGGCTATTGAGTTCATGATATTTTCGGTTATACTAAGGGTTAGCTAAGACGGCAAGGTAACACAACAATCTTCTGTTAACCCCTTAACCCCCGTAAGCGCCATAGAGCGCCAACCGGATTTTCAGGCAGTATGTCGTACATATTTTGATGTAAAAATCGTTAATTTTGACGGATCGACATAAACCTGGTATCATAAGAAACTACAGAACATTACCTACAAATAATGTTCTTCGGGTTTTTTGATAGAAAGAATACTTTAGTTCGAATTTTTTACTTGAAATTTGTGGAACGGTTTTATTTTTTACGTGATTAAAATTTTGAGTTGAATTTCCTCCGTTTTTTCTAGAGAAAAAGTAACTCGTTCAAACTTTTATATAGACATAAACAGTATAAATTTATCACACTGAACAATTACCACTTTTTGTGTTCATAACGTTTCACTTTGACGTTTTTACCTTCATCCGCGAAAAACGTGTATTCTTTTTTATTTTTACACAATGTCGAGTTTGAAGCGGCATTTAAAATTCTACAACAGTCACTATATAATTCACAAAATCTATGCCGTTAGAAAGCTTTTTTCCTCCGGTTTATACACATATAAAATACTCATATTCTAGACATGATATAAATTTAACGATTCGAAATCTTCAACAGGTGCATCCGATGTGAAACTTTCAACCCATTTTTACATGTCAACATCTACAAGTTGCAACTCGATCGATGTTTTGTATCGATGTTTACGGGGACTTTTCAAAATCTGTTTTTCAATTTCGAATACTTTTTTTATTTTCACAATCAAATATTAGATATCAAAGTTGGCGCATCTAAGAATTTATGTTTATTATACATGGTTGACTAAAAAAAGATCTTGTCAGTTCATTCATCACGTTTTGCATCGACAGGCAGGTCTGTGTAAACGGCAAAGAAGTAAACGTCATGGGTCATTGCTAGTTTTTGTTGTTCATTGTGCATCTGTAAGCTATATGTATCATGCATCAGTAGGCCTCTATATACAAAAATATTGAGTGAGTTTGGAAGATTTGTGTTAAAATATGCTACATATCCATTTCTTAAAAACTTTTATCATTCGAACTCTTGACATAGATTTACGTACTCTACACGTCCTGCGCACAAACTTTATCACGTCTAAGTACTGTCTTCTACTACGTCCGTACAGTGTATCTAAAAATATAGGGGCCCGGCGCGGGCTTGCATCGGGTTTTATTTTATATTTAGATCAGCTATTTTATATATATATAATATATATATTATATATATATATATATATATATATATATATATATATATATATATATATATATAGACTGCGAAATGATTGCTGGTCTCGGCACACTTTTTTATAATAATAATAATAATAATAATAATAATAATAACTTTTATTGGAAAACTGAAATATACAGTGTCATCCATTACATGATATAAAACATAGAAATCAAATATATAAACATAACAGTACATATAATTGTGACAATCACTCTCCGCAATTTAATGAATTACAAACATTTCTGATTAAGGAAATACCTGATGTCGGTCCATCAGTGCAATACTGGATTAGCTAGTAAAAAATTATCCTTTTTTATAAGCATAAGTCGAGCAAGATACGTGAAGTTCAATATTAAAAGTTCAAAAACAATATCTGTGAGGTACAATTCTACGAACGATTCAGTTCAAAACAAAATAAGTTACTGATCAATAACTACTGCTAAAAGCTAACGGAGAAATAAAAATAATAATCAATTATAAAATCAACTATAAAACATTACAAAAATGATGGGTTTCTAAAGAAATTCAGTTACAAAGACCGTATGCATCAGATTTGTTTTGATTTTTAGCTCACCTGAGCCAAAAGCTCAGATGAGCTATTGCAATCTATCACCGTCCGTCGTCCGTCGTCCGTCGTCCGTCGTGCGTCGTCCGTCGTGCGTCGTGCGTCGTGTGTAAACTTTACATTTTAATCTTCTCCTCCAAAACTACTGGGCCATATTTGATGAAACTTGATGATTATCATGCCTAGGTAACAGCCTTTCAAAATTGTGTTCGGGGTTTGGCCACGCCCAACAAGATGGCCGCTGTTACTAAAAATAGCAAAAAGACAAAAAAATCTTCTTCTCTGAAACCAAAAGGTGCAGGCAAATTTTGATTGGATATTTGGATTCAGCATACCTGGGAACATTAAAATTGTGTTTTTCATGAAAATTAGACGAAAAATGGGTTACGCGTTTTTTGCGTAAAATTATGTAATTTTTAAAATGAGACATTTATTGTTATAACTTCATTACGGCTGAAGATAATTGTATGGAGTTTTCACTGTTGATCTTGTCTTGCAATTTTCTTCCAATTGATGTCAAGGTCGAAGGTCAAGGTCATGTCCCAGTTTTTGACCTTTGATAAAAAATGCTATTTTTTTAACATTTCTTGTGATAATGGCATAGGATTTTCAGTTACTTGTAGGTATTGACATGATGATCATTTTGATACATAGATCAGGGTCATGGGTTCAAAGGTCAAGGTCACAGATGTCCAAGAATACCAAAATAGTTAATTATCTGCAAAACTATGAATTTTTTGTATAGGCATGTATATCAGAATATTGTAGGTAATGGCACAATGGTCATTTTGATATATGAATAAAGGTCATGGGTTCAAAGGTCAAGGTCACAGATGTAAACAAGCACTGAAATGATTAATTATCTCAAAAACTATAAACTTTTTGTATAGGCATGTATATTGGAATATTGTAGGTATTGGCCTAACGATCATTTTGATATATGAATGAAGGTCATAGGTTCAAAGGTCAAGGTCAAAGATTCGAACAAATACTTAAATGGTTAATTATCTCAAAAACTATAAACTTTTTGTATAGGCATGTATATTGGAATATTGTAGGTATTGGCCTAATGATCATTTTGATATATGAATGAAGGTCATAGGTTCAAAGGTCAAGGTCATAGATGTAAATGAATACTTAAATGGTTAATTATCTCAAAAACTATAAACTTTTTGTATAGGCATGTATATTAGAATATTGTAGGCATTTGCACAACAATCATTTTGTTATATGAATGAAGGTCATAGGTTCAAAGGTCAAGGTCATAGATGCAAACTACTACTTAAATGGTTAATTATCTCAGAAACTATAAACTTTTTGTATGAGCATGTATTTTAGAATATTGTAGGTATTGGCCTATCGATCATTTTGATATATGAATGAAGGTCATAGGTTCAAAGGTCAAGGTCATAGATGCAAATGAATACTTAAATGGTTAATTATCTCAAAAACTATAAACTCTTTGTATATACATGTATATTGGAATATTGTAGGTATTGGCCTAATGCACATTTTAATATACAGATGTTTTAGCTGTTTATATTATATATTGTAGCTAGACTTTAAATATGTTATATATAGAATCCTTATATAATAATTATTATAATTAATTTGCAAAAATACTTGCATATTATTGGCCCTTACTGCTGAAAATTTTGATATTCTCTTTTATTAATGTCATTGACCATTGAACCTCTGCATAAGATATGTACTCTTCCTCAGGTGAGCGTTAAGGCCCATGGGCCTCTTGTTTTTTTTTTTTATTATTTTTTTTTTGTGCAAAGATTGCATTGTATTACACTTATTCATGATATTTATGGTACGCTTTTTGCTGTCAATAAAGTAAAAAAAAATGTGCTTTTAAAATTCCACAACATATCCAGTATTGTAATATATATATTTTTAAAAATCCTTCTTGGAAGATTGAAGCTTATTAAATTGTTCCTTCTACTTCATCTGGAAGTCCCGGTACCTTGAATAGAACTGCACTCACACAGAACTGCATGAGCAAGTCCGTCAGTTCACAAAGTGGTTTCCAGGGCTATGTGCTTCGGTTTTCTCCACCATATCAGAAAGAAATAACCACCTTGATATAAAATCTCTCTCTCTCTCTCTCTCTCTCTCTCTCTCTCTCTCTCTCTCTCTCAAGTAAAGGTGCAGAGCTAGAATTGGCTCTATTCTTTAGATTGGGACACAAATAATGAAGTTTTATTCCACAGTAAGGAAAAAACTTCCATAAATGTTTTGAAGGTAGAGGAATATAGCAGGTGATGCATCGATGTAAGTGAGACAATATGACACAAATGAGTAAACCAGTGGTATAGAAGTGTGTATTGACAATCTGTTACAAAGATCACATTAATTTTGAGTGTATAGTAACCAGTTTTGGCGTATGAAATGCAAATAAGTTTCTCAGTGTTGTTTTTGTCTAATATTGATCACAATATACATGTAATATTGTTCAGCTGACTGAATACTGTCTACTGTCGTGTACTGGGGAACACAAGGATTAACATCTGATCATGAAATGCCTGAATTTTGAAGACCACAATTGTTTGTTGTAAAGAGTTCTATAGTTCTGTTTCCTGATAGTGCGTGAGAAGAATGAACATTCCCTGTAGTCATCGTTTTATAGCTTGATATAATTTGTAAAGTTAGATGGTGGTGCCTTGTATTATTGCTTGATGGTATCGGCCGTCCGCTCTTGTTAACTATCAATTAATCATTGACAATCATATAAAAAACATTGTCAGAATATTTGTTCTGGTTTTTTTCCAGTGATCTCCAGTCCCGATGGAATCAACCACTTTTCAAAAAGTTCCATTTGAAACTGTAACGGGTATTTTTCGACATATACTAGTATTTCAGTCTTGATTCTTATATTATCAGAGCAGCAAAAAAGTGTTCTCACAAACAACCGATTTATGGCCAGTGCATGACCTGGAAAAGTAGGATTTATCTCAGTTGCAATTCAAACCTAGGGTGACGACTTGCAATGTGCTGTATATGTCAGGCGCGATAGATGATTCTCTCTTGGAAGATCACTGTGTCACTTGTGCTCCTAATGCACCTTCAGTTTGTCGTCAAATACAAATGGTAAATAGTGTTCACTTATTCTCTATTACCCGACCTAGTCTGAAAACTTAACCACTGCGGTAGCTCAGTTGCTAGAGTGCTTGCTTCGTAAGTGGGAGGCCCCGTAAGTTCGATCCCCGGTCGGGTCTGACCAAAGGTAATGACTGGTTTTTTTTTGGCCAAGCACTCGCAATTACAAAATGAAAGTGACGGTTCTTTTGGATGGGAACTTAAAATAAACGAGGTCCCGTGTCACGGTGGGCTTGGCACGCTAAAGAACCCCGCTGTACAATGCCTTCAGCGCAACGTACAGGCAATGTTTTTGCACCTTCGTCTATAGCTGGCGAGGTGTCGATATAAGTGAAATATTCTTGACAGGCTGCTACATAACCGTTATTTCGTCAAGCATTCGGTAAATTTAATTACTATTAGAATGGCATTCCAATAGTATTTTTTAAATAGCTATCTAAACTTTTTCCCAATAAAGAAATCGGACAAAACCAGCTGTAGCAATGTGATTCATGTATTCTGTTTCATCAAAAGTTTTTATTTCATTATTAACTGCAAATATTTCTGTTATTTTTATGTGCGCATTTTATTTTTGAATATTACAAAAGTACACGTTTTACACACAATTTTTCACCACTACTGTAACTTAGTCGGTAGAGTACTAGTGTTGTATATGGGGGTTAGGGTCCGAATGCTGACTGGGTCCGACCACTACTTGATCAATAGTGACTTTATTTTCCTCAAGAACTTGGCATTCAAACCACAGGTTCTGGGGGGGGGGGGGACGTTGACCATGTCATGATAAAGAACCCAGCAGACCAGCAGATTGCACTGTTCGCACTGTCGCTTCATCAATGAAATATACTTGGCTTGAAGGTAAAACCCGAATCAATCAATCAATCAATCAATCAATCAATCAATCAATCAATCAATTTATCAAATTTAAGTCCTAATTCTAGCGAAAATGAGACAATTGTAAAAACCAGTTCCCTCTTATTATAAATATCATTAATACTGATAAAATTCGACAGAACCTATATTCTACCATCTGAAAAAATGTGAGAATAGCAAATTTATACTACTTTTCACTTATATTTCTCAGGTTTTCGAAGTTTCCGTTGCCATGGTAACGGATATTTCATTAAATTTATGACAAAATTTAAATCAAGTGAAGATCATCATATAAGTATTTACAATATATATTGCTGCACATTCCGTTTTAAATTGTTGAAAGTAAGAACCCTACATGTACGTTCTAGATCAACATTGTAACTAACAGAATATGGATGTTTTTGTTGAGAATTAAGCATGCCTATTTTAAGTGAAATTTGTCATATTTTAACAATTTAAAGCTATACGTCGTATAAATTGTTATTAGATGATTGAAACTGATTTTATTTATGAAAATTCAGCATATTTTTCACTTGCTGGTATATATAACTAGGCGAAATGTTTTAAGTTTTTAACAGAAATTCACGATTGTTGTGTTTTTTAGGGATTTCCGGTTTCTCTTGCCATGGTAACCGATATTTGTCGAAAATATTTTTTATTCTTATTTAATATAATCAGGTAAAAATATATTTATGGTTTTACCTTCTAATACATGAAACTCTATCATCAAAATTAAAAAAAAACTGTGATCAATTTGGTTGTTCAAATATAAATTTAGCACAAATACATAATGTTTGTTTTCAGCCTTTGGGTGAAAATACACAAAATTTGCTGCTTTTATTTTTTGGGAAATCATGAAAAATTGGATATTATTTTTATACAGCATCTTTGCGTAATATTTAAATTTGATATGGACTCGAATAAATATTTTTCTAATGTGTCAAAATTAGGATATGAGCAATTTATTGAAACAATTGCAAAAATGTGCAAAATATTACTCATTTTCTTGGTAAAATCGATGGTTACGTTGCCATGGTAACTGATATTTAGATTTTATGCACCTATAAGTGAAGTATGGTATATAGGGAAACTAAATATATATGGGTTGGTTTTTACAACTTTTAGTCTAAATGCCCGAAAAATTGCTTTGAAAACCAGGTACTGGTTTTGTAAAAAGCCACAAAAAATAGCGGGGGTTAAGGGGTTAATTGATTTCACGGATTAAGATATTTGCCGGAAGACTTGGCGTATAGTGTCGTTAAATACACATTAATTTGACTTATGCTTTATCGAAAACCTCATGATATTGATTTTCGTCATTTAATGCCAACTACAAACCACATTTATTTCCGTAATCACTACCACAATGTTTAGAAATGCCAAATAACTCCACATCAAATGTTCAAAACCATCATTAGATTATACAGTACAGACCTGTCGAAAGTTTAACACTGAACTGACGAAAAGGAAAAGCGAAAATAGATCGAGTGGCCGAGATATGAGTAGGTAATGACCAAAAAGCTGCCGAAAGATAGATAACAACTACCGAGATGCACAGACAAAGACAGCTACTGTTAATTGGGAAATTTTTCGAGAGCGTTTTATTTTGGCGTTAATTAGCGAGTGAAACGAGTTGCGAAAATGAAAGATTTGCGAAAAATATGCAGACTACATAAACTACAGAGTCGCGATCACGCAAAAAATTTAAAGACGCGAATAAATAATAAAGTGCGTTCACGCTAAAATTAGATGACGCGAAAATTTCCCAGTCTACAGTATTAAATCTTGACCTTTTGCTAGCTAAATCTTGTCAGTTCATTCTGTATCTTCTACCTATCTCACAGCAGCTTTTTTGGTCAGTAACCATCCATATCGAGGCCACTTAACAGGGCGATTCGATTCTCTTTTCTTATTACATTGTTGAGCATTCAATCAGTCTGTACTAAAGCTAACCAAGGGTTGATTTGAATCGTTGATTAAGCACTAATTCGTTAGCTTGGTATTTAAATTCCGATAAGGTCTGTACTGTACAGTAAAATTCCATATCAAACGTTCTGAACAATCACAAGTCTGTAGTGATAAATGTGACATTACCAGGGTCTTGGAATCGTAAAACATCACGAAATGTCTTTAACGTAGTAAATGTTAGATCAGCTCAATGCAACATGAAGTTTGGAGAGAATTTGTGATTGATTTTAGTAATCATTATTACAGCGCCAGGAGAAGATTAAAATTTCTATCTTAAGGTTAATTTGGTGTAAATTGAATATGGGATGGAATCTTGAAATCCAACGCGATTCTATCTTAGGTTAATGTAGTGCGAATTGAATATGGTATAAAATCCAAGGTGACTTAGTGGTAAATGCAAGGGAGATAACTTGGTAATGATTCATTATAACAGTGTAAAAAGACTAAATAACTTTGTCTTGGATTAATGTGTTTTAAATTGAAACCGATATAAAATCCAAGGTAACTTTACCAAGGTGATAAATGCACGGTAGATAACTCGGTAATATATTTATGTATTCTGAAATGACGTCGAATTGGTACGGGTATCGTATTAAAATAGAATTTATATACATCTTTGTATTTTTGTGGGTTCTTTCATGTTATGTTTCGTAGTGTATTCTGTGTGGTATTTTTTATTTAAACACTTTCCGTTCCTTTTACAATTTAAGATATTCTGCAATTGTTTTCTAATGCGGTTATGAACCGATGAAAAACGGAATTTCAAGTTATCTTTAAGAAAGATTTATTAATATGATAACTTGGATTAGTGTCTTTGTTTTTTAATCTAACCTGTTTCAATTTTGCACCACTAGACTGACGTTTCGGAATAACATTCCACGCCGGTAATGCTCCGACCAAAATTGTGGTAATTGAAATATGTTTAAGAAGTAGAAATCAAAAACATACATACTAATCCATGTCCGAATCATAATCCAGAAGCAAAGTAAAAACTTTGGAACTGACAAGTTAGGTTAGACACGTGAACTTCCACCAGGGAAGTGAGGCCGGGTGCTCCGGAAGGGTAAGTACCTCCTGTTTAGCTAGCTACACCCGTCACGTGTGTAATCAAAATTGTGTGAAAGGAACATGGAACTATGAGACGTCAAATATATCCAGGGCAATCCTGGACACAGAAACATCAAACTTATCAACAATACTAAGATGACGGCCATAAAACTTTTTGAGAGCCTTGATAAGCCTAGGCTTGCAATATCCCTGAGTCAACAATCTATTTGGAAGCAGCTTACTTCGTTGTACAAATGAGAAAAATAGAAGTACCAACATGTATTTCACCTAAGGCAATTATACTTTGAACGAATAAGCATACCTTTTTTAGCTCACCTGAGCCAAAGGCTCAGATGAGCTATTGCAATCTATCACCGTCCGTCGTGCGTCGTGCGTCGTGAGTCGTGCGTCGTCCGTCGTGCGTAAACTTTACATTTTAATCTTCTCCTCCAAGACTACTGGGCCAAATTTGATGAAACTTGGTGATTATCATGCCTGGGTAACAGCCTTTCAAAATTGTGTTCGGGGTTTGGCCACGCCTAACAAGATGGCCGCTGTTACTAAAAATAGCAAAAAGACAAAAAAATCTTCTTCTCTGAAACCAAAAGGTGCAGGCAAATTTTGATTGGATATTTGGATTCAGCATACCTGGGAACATTAAAATTGTGTTTTTCATAAAAATCAGATGAAAAATAGGTTACGCGTTTTTTGCGTAAAATTACGTAATTTTTAAAATGAGACATTTATTGTTATAACTTCATAACCGCTGAAGATAATTGTATGGAGTTTTCACTGTTGATCTTGTCTTGCAATTTTCTTCCACTTGATGTCAAGGTCGAAGGTCAAGGTCATGTCCCAGTTTTTGACCTTTGATAAAAAATGCTATTTTTTTAACATTTCTTGTGATAATGGCGTAGGATTTTCAGTTATTTGTAGGTATTGACATGACGATCATTTTGATACATAGATCAGGGTCATGGGTTCAAAGGTCAAGGTCACAGATGTCCAAGAATACCAAAATAGTTAATTATCTGCAAAGCTATGAATTTTTTGTATAGGCATGTATATCAGAATATTTTAGGTAATGGCACAATGGTAATTTTGATATATGAATAAAGGTCATGGGTTCAAAGGTCAAGGTCATAGACGCGAACGAATACTTAAATGGTTAATTATCTCAAAAACTATAAACTTTTTGTATAGGCATGTATATTGGAATATTGTAGGTATTGGCCTAATGATCATTTTGATATATGAATGAAGGTCATAGGTTCAAAGGTCAAGGTTATAGAATTGAATGAATACCTAAATGGTTAATTATTTCAAAAACTATAAACTTTTTGTATAGGCATGTATATTGGAATATTGTAGGTATTGGCCTAATGATCATTTTGATATATGAATGAAGGTCATAGGTTCAAAGGTCAAGGTCATACCTGCGAACGAATATTTAAATGGTTAATTATCTCAAAAACTATAAACTTTTTGTATAGGCATGTATATTAGAATATTGTAGGCATTTGCACAACGATCATTTTGATATATGAATGAAGTTCATAGGTTCAAAGGTCAAGGTCATAGATGCAAACTAATACTTAAATGGTTAATTATCTCAGAAACTATACACTTTTGGTATAGGCATGTATATTAGAATATTGTAGGTATTGGCCTAACGATCATTTTGATATATGAATGAAGGTCATAGGTTCAAAGGTCAAGGTCATAGATGCAAATGAATACTTAAATGGTTAATTATCTCAAAAACTATAAACTTTTTGTATAGGCATGTATATTGGAATAAGGTACGTATTAGCCTAACGATCATTTTGATAAATGAATGAAGGTCATAGGTTCAAAGGTCAAGGTCATACATGCGAACGAATATTTAAATGGTTAATTATCTCAAAAACTATAAACTTTTTGTATAGGCATGTATATTGAAATATTGTAGGCATTTGCACAACAATCATTTTGATATATGAATGAAGGTCATAGGTTTAAAGGTCAAGGTCATAGATGCAAACGAATACTTAAATGGTTAATTATCTCAAAAACTATAAACTCTTTGTATAGGCATGTATATTGGAATATTGTAGGTATTGGCCTAATGCACATTTTAATATACAGATGTTTAGCTGTTTATAAAATTATTGTAGCTAGACTTTAGATATGTTATATATAGCATACTTATATAATAATTATTATAATTAATTTGCAAAAATACTTGCATATTATTGGCCCTTACTGCTGAAAATTTTGATATTCTCTTTTATTAATGTCATTGACCATTGAACCTCTGCATAAGATATGTACTCTTCCTCAGGTGAGCGTTAAGGCCCATGGGCCTCTTGTTTAATGATGTCATGTTACAAATTATTATTTATTTTTCGTAAATGCAAGAATTTCAATATTTTACACAATTTTTTCAAGTCATTATTCTTTATTTTAGGTGCCAAACTTCTTTTGTTTACGGGAGCTTTTAGTGCCAGGAAGACAGGTCCAGCACATTGGGAAGTATTACAGCGTGCACGTGCCATTGATAACCAGACGTACGTAGCGGCCGTGTCACCAGCCGTAGACGAAACACAACCATATGTACCCTGGGGACATAGTACTATTGTGAACCCTTGGTACGTTATTGTGCTCTTATTGTATTGCTTAGGCCCATGTTAGTTTGTTTGTTGTTGATAGTTTGTATCCTGTGTAATTAGCTAATATTTTTATTTTTTTGTACGGCGTTTCACGACAGTGAAAGCGTACTTTGCTATCGCTTTCTGCAAAGATCAGGCTTCTTTGCTATGAAATTGTAAGATATGATTACGCTTGGAAATAGTGGGCCTGGTAAATGAACGTGAAAGAAATATATCTGTTATATCGTGAGATATGTATTCTGAGACGGGTAATGCATTTGGTTACATATGCACATTTGGAATAAATTTTCGGAATACATTTCGGAATCTAGTAAAATATTGCGACGGGATGCATCCAAAAATTGCTGTAATCTGGCGAACTGATCTCGTGTTTACAATAAAAAGTAGTCCGGGAAGTTTGCATCTTACGATGTAAAATCATAACTTTTTATGAAATAAACAACAATGGCAGGTGGATTTAATTAATTCTTTATGAAATCTACAGTAATTTGAATTTATTTTGAAGGGTATGATAACGTATTTTGGTGTTGAGGTAATTGTGTCATATTTTAAAACTGTTTATCGATCAGATTTCACTTTCGTGAAAGGGAGATAAATCGTACAGTGTCGTGTGCAAATGAGCACATGTGGATTTTAAATACTTCACCGATTTGGAAGTAAAATTAACATGAAACGGGAATATTGTGAGTGATAATTAGCAGTTTAAAACCCAGACTTGACAGCAAATGATCCAGTTACATACAACCGCTAGAATGTACCCCCTCATAGCGACGGTCTGGTCTGCAAAACTCTACTTTCTCTCTATCCGAAATGACAAAACGATCAGGTACGACTTTATAAAACTTTATTAAATGTTTATTACTGATTGTCATAAATTTATGAAATTATTATTTTCTACCATTTTACTTAGCAATACATGGTTTGTTACATTGTTTCTTTTTCCAAAAAACATCCGTCGGACTATGCATAGATCGAACCCTCCCCCCCTTTCCCGGTGGGATTTTCGGTTATATTCTGTCTTACCACAACACCGTTTTCCCAACTACGCAGTACAGCAGCACGACAGTGCTGTGTTTATAATATGTCATTCCTACACCTAACCACATTTCTTCAATGTGATGGAAAACTTAAACTGATTTCAACCTAGGCTTTTTAAGGACCTGAAAAATGATAGCTTCATCAAAATATTTTGATAAGTAAGATATCTGGGAATCCAAAATTATTCTGGATATATTTGATGTTCCAAAGTTTTATGTTCTGGTTATTCTCAATTTTCAATTTATCACATGGGGTGTAGCTAAAAAGGAGGCGTTTACCCTTTCAGAGCACACAACCAAACTACCTTGGTAGAAGTTCACTTGTTAAACTTATTTGTCTTTTGTTTTCAAAGTTTTGAACTTGCTTTTGGGTTGTGATTTGAACATGAACCGGTATATTGAGTTAAAATCGCAATCTAATCTCAAAGCAAAGTAAAATCCCTGATAGAGGCAAACACACCATCTACCATGAGGGAAGCGCGTCCGGGTGTTTAAGCATCACCGACCAACATATGCAACGTGTGATATCAAAATTGAGAATGATAGGAACATGGATCGATGGGACATCAAATATATCCAGGGTAATCCTGGACACAGACTTAATACCGATTTTGGATACAGGGATACAGATACATCATACGCATCAACAATTGCCATTAAATGTTTTTAGGGTCATGTTATACATATATATGTATATCAGGAATTATAGTGTACATCTTTGTCTTCAAAACAATTATGAAAAATGTTTAATCCAACATGCTATACTGTCAAACCTAATATTTGAAAATGTTATACCCCGCCCTTCATAGAAAGAGGGGGTATTTAATTCGAACGTCCGTCAATTCACACAGTTCGTGCCAGGAATAATTCGCCAAAACAGTATAGAACTCACCGAGATGGTTTGCTTAATTTCTTGAGAGTTATTGCCCTTTGAACATAAGTACCTACTGTCGGGGTTCTAATTCACATTAATTACATAATTTGCTTGATCACTGTACAATAATGCATATGTTTCTACAAATTAAACTCGTAAGTTTATAAGAATTGTAAATGAGAAGGTGGGTCCTCCCGAGTCCACAAGAATCAAATTCAGTTATGCCATCCAGTGTATAATCAGCTATCATGAAATGACTGTACTGTAACTAAGACATTTCTTTACTGTATTAGCTAAAGGCTAAAGATGTGTTCATGACAATAAAGAATAAGTCATCAGATATATATATATCATAAACAAACATACTAATCCATGTCCGAATCACAATCCAGAAGCTAAGTCAAATCCATGGAACTGACAAGTTATGTTAGACACGTGAGATCCACAAGGAAGTGAGGCCCCGCAAGGGTAAACACCTCCTGTTTAGCTAGATACATCGTATATATGTTGTTCTTTTTTCTTGTGTTATAGGGGAGAAGTAATAGCCAAAGCAGATAAAGATGAAGAAATTATATATGGTGATATAGGTAAGCTGGGTTACAGAATGTTCAATGTCTTAACTTGATCTTAAAATGTCATATGTACATAAATGTTAAAATGTTCAATTTAAAAAAGAGCTACAATGTTGAATGTCATAATATGCACTTTAAAAACTGGCCGTCTAGTGCTGTAAAATTAAAACGGGTATAATATGTAATTTAAACAACTAAGCCGGTATCTCTGGTGGTAGCTGTTGCCCCGAGGATATCACAAACTCAGTAGGCAATAATTGTGTATTATTGTCAGAAATATACTATTGCTTAAATTTGCTGCTAGTTAAAATTTGAAATGTCTCATTTCTAAGGTATACTCCCTCATGCAAAGTATTTCCTTAGCTTAATTTGGTAAATATATATTTTGGACATTTGGGTATCTTTTCAATTTCTTAAAAACAATTTTGGTTTAAAAATTACTGATGAGGAATTGTATTCCGAAATGGCTGTCTAGTGCTGTAAAATTAAAACTGGTATTATATGTAAAGTTTGAGTTAAGGTATTGAATAATTTAATTTAGTTTTGTATGTAGGTGATGATATTTTTAAAATGTCCAATTCCATAGTTTGAACTTTATGATTATCCTGCAAGTAGAAATGTTCAAATTTTAAATATCAAAGAGGTAAAAAAGTTAAGGTTATAACATTGGAATTAAAAAAAATTGAAAGCAGTTATGGCATATTTGACTTTTTAAACATTTTAGCTCATTGTATACAATGCATTTAAATATGACTTATAAAAAGTAAATAAAAATGATACAAATTTATATTCACAATTCAAAATGTTAAATTTCATAACTTTAACTTAAAATATACCTTGCAAATAAAAACATTGAAATATTCACTTTGATAATAAATTCATTTAGTCGGTCATTATTATGATTTGTTGGATACAATATAAAACAAACATACCATTTCATGTTCAAACCACAATATCAAAGCAAAGTAAAAACAAACATACCAATCCATGTCCAAACAAAATCCCAAAGCAAAGCAAAATCTTTAAAAACTGGCATATTAAGTTAAACACACGAACTTCGGCCAGGGAAGTGAGGTCGAGTGCCATTCAAGGTTAAACATCTCCTGTTCAGCTAGCTACACCCGCCACGTGTACAAGAAAAATTAAGACGCAAATAAATATACGGTAATTTTGGATACAGAGACATGATACTTATCAACAATACTGCGATGACAGCCATAATGGTTTTTGAGGGCATTGATAAGCCTTAAAATATCCTTGCGTAAACAATTTATTTGAAAGCAGTATGCATCGTTGTATCAAAAACAAACATACTAATCCATGTCCGAATCACAATTCAGAAGCAAGTAAAACTTTGAAACTCACAAGTTAGGTTAGACACGTGAACTTCCACCATGTGCTCTGAAAGGGTAAGCACCTGTAGTGGGAACAAGCTGTACCATAGAGTATTTATTTTACAATTTTTGATCAATAGTGGGTATACAGACAGTATCCGGATTCATAAAAAAGTTCTTTTCTATCCTTTTGCTTAAATTAATATTGAAATTTGGAAATCTGAATAATCTGATAGTCAAAACGTTAAGGTATAAGGCTGCTAAGGGAAATAGAAAGCACACGGCGCAAATGCAAACTTATACATTTCATCCATTATGCCGACAGTTGTTTTGAAAATCACAAATATTATGTTTGCCACATGTTTTGAAAATCACAAATATTTTTTTAAGCCACATAAAAACGCATTCACAACGAGCCAAGAAACATAGTCTGCTAACATTAAATATTTTTTAATTTTAGATCTAGATTATATGGATGAAGTTAGGCGACAACTTCCACTTGATAAACTTAGACGGGATGACTTATATAGGACTTGTCAACTATGATGTTAGTTCATCTTAAATCGAAGTAACACGCATTTCATGACGTATGTAGTATTTGTTAACTATGATGTAATCTTTAATCGAAGTAACACATATTTGATGACGTATGCAGAACATGTCAACTATAATGTCACAGATAATCTTAAATCGAAGTAACGCACATTTGATGAAGTATGTAGGACCTATCAACTTTGATGTCACAGATCATTTTAAATCGAAGTAATAGTAATACACATTTCATGACGTATGCAGAACCTGTCAACTATGATACAGATCCTCTTAAATTGAAGTAACGCACATTTCGTGACGTATGCAAAACCTGTTAATTATGATGTCACATGTCGGATCTTACATTTGATGACGTATACAGAAGATGTTATAGAGGTTACTGAGGCGAAATGACTTATTCAGAACGAGTGCGGAGAATGAAACTTTCATCAACATAAACAATTATATGGTTACATGTGTCAAATATTATTTTGGAAAATATGAAACTCCCATATTAAAAAAGTCATCTGGTTCTAGAAGACCAAAATAATTTCGACCAGTATGTACACATCGCTTGTAAACAGCTTTATCTTGGTGGCCTAATAGGTTATAAATTCTTAAAAAGAGAAAGAAAGAGATCTGAAAATGAGCCTAGCACGAGTTGTCGCAATAAAATCAAAACTTTTGAGATGTTGATCTATAATCAATAATGAAAAGTCTTAAATATGGTCAAAGCGCCATTTACTACAAGTTAATGAACGCCCAACAACAATACAGTTACTGAGGTATTGTAAAGAATAACATTTTTGATCCTAGTTTTTTTAAAGGATAAAATGTCTTTTCGAATTATTGCCGTATTATTAACTGCTGGCAAATCTGAATTACGTTATGTACTGTTCCTTTAAAGGAAATGTGAACCATCATGGCTTTGTAGATGTGTATGCAGAACACAAGTTCGCTAGATTATTTTGTCTCTTTGGAAAACGCTTATATATATACCCTTACTGCATCAGCCTCTGCTTCCATTGTTAAACGTATTGGCTTATTGGACACTCTCTATAGAATTTAGGATTTTTAAGGATTTCAAGTTTTCTTGTTTAAAGCAATGATGGATTTCGAAAGATAAATTTTTTAAAAATATTCAGAATATGCTCTTTTGAATTTTGAGTTAACTTCTGGGATAAGCTTTTAAAAAATAAAACATTTATGAAATGTGATATTGAATTGTTTCGGTTAAAAATATTTTGAAATATAAATGAACATGTTCAATGAATATTTGAAGGGCAATCGGTGGATGTTTCCTTTAAAATATCAATGATATTCATAACATAAATTTTGCGTTAAATTATTTACTTCTTTGAATGCAAAAATGACAAGGCTTCTTGAAATGTGACATTAAACTGTTTCCTCCGATAAATACATGTGAAAGTGTGCTTACTCCTTTCGTCTTGTATAGTACAATGTTACATGACTATACAGTCTAATTTGCCTTTAATGCCACCTCTATTTATGGGCCAGTAAAATTTTATCTACATTGCTCTTTATTCATGTTATTTGAACCTCTATTTGAGGACCACCTGCCCATTAAGCCACCTTTACTGGTTCCCCTGGGTGGCCTTTATAGACAGGTTTGATTCTATATAAGGACCACCTGCCCATTAATCCACCTTTACTGGTTCCCCTGGGTGGCCTTTATAGACAGGTTTGATTGTATATAAGGACCACCTGCCCATTAAGCCACCTTTACTGGTTCCCTTGGATGACATATATAGACAGGTTTGACTGTAGATCTATAGTTTGTTGCTTAGTATTGTTATTTCATGATGTAATAAAATTGGTTGTGACGGATTTCATGTATAAAAGTATTTGACCAGTCGTCTTATCTACATGTATATTTAATATACAATTGCATAAACATGTATTCCATTGTAATCTATGTGTCTTTTTTGTGTCTGCAGTTGTAATAAAAAACTGTTAATAAAGTGATTACAAGTGTATATAATAATGCGTAAACATAAACATGACCAACAGCAACAATATACAAATAAAATCCCAAACATTCCATCCATGTCCAAATCACAATTCCAAAATGAAATAAAAAAGTTTGAAAGCAGACAAATTAAGTTGAAAACATGAACTTTCACCAGGGAAGTTATGCCGGGTGCTTCGGATAGGTAAGTACTCGCATTCCAGCTAGATAAACCCGCCATGTACGAAATCTAATTTGAGAATGAAAGAAACATGGAACTACAGAGCCCATATTTTGATTGTGGTTTTGACCGGTATGTTTGTGTTGAGTGCTAACATGAGGTGTTTTCCCTTCCGGAGCACTCGGCCTCGCTTCCCTGTGCTTAAGTGTGTTGATTAATTAATTAAATTTGCCAGTTTTTGAATGGACCCAACTATAATATATACATTGGGGCGAACACTTAATGTACACGATAATAGTATAAATACAGTGTATAAAATGCCACCAGTGAAATACGGGTTTGATAAATGGTTGTGAAATGTTAAAACAGCTTTAGTAATATAAAGGTCACTTGCTGAAACAAATCCCGAAATGAAATTGTTTAGGTGAAGTTTCAAAAGTACAAGTACCTTTAAAATATTTAGACATAAACAACTTGTTTCGAATGAATGACCTTGTTTTCTGGTTTATACATTCTATGTAAATCGGTTTATTATCAGCGTCTGAAGTTAGAGGGAAACAACATTGACCTGTCCGCTTGATCTTTAGATTTAAATATTTATTATTAACGAGTATATTTATGTATAGGAAACTCAAATGTTGATTTTTTTCTATATCATAGGGAAACTTGCAAACTTTAAAAATTAACTGCCAATTCTAACACCACCCTTGTATTGGGTGGATCAATTTATACGAATTTATCCAATGGAAGGTCAAGCGGACAGGTCAGTGTTATTTGTCTATAACCTCTCATCAACTCTACATACATAAACAGCTGTTCTGGTCAGTCATTCAGTAGATGTAAATAAACAAGCTTAGTTGGTTTTAGATACTTCTATATACAAGCGGCATAGAAATTTAGTTTTACCCAATATTTTGGTCAAGATATGTGCATGTTACTATGAGTTAATCACAAACATAACCGGTCCATGTTCAAATCACAATCCCAAAAGTCAACCACAAACATACAGATCCATGTCGAAATTAGAATCCCAAAAGGCAATCGCAAACTTACTACTCAATGTTCAAATCACAATCCCAAAAGTCAACCACAAACATACCAAACCATGTTCAAATCACAATCCCAAAAGTCAACCACAAACATACAGATCCATGTCGAAATTAGAATCCCAAAAGTCAATCACAAACTTACTACTCAATGTTTAAATCACAATCCCAAAAGTCAACCACAAACATACCGAACAATGTTCAAATCCTAATCCCAAAAGTCAATCACAAACATACCGATACATGTTCAAATCACAATCCCAAAAGTCAATCACAAACTTACTACTCAATGTTTAAATCACAATCCCAAAAGTCAACCACAAAAATACCGAACCATGTTCAAATCCTTATCCGAACAAGTCAATCACAAACATACCGATACATGTTCAAATCACAATCCCAAAAGTCAACCACAACCATACCGGTTCATGTTCAAATCCCAATCCCAAAAGACAATCACAACCATACGTATACTAGTCGATTATCAGATCACAGTCCAAAAAGTCAACCACAAACATATCAAACCATGTTCAAATCCTAATCCGAACAAGTCAATCACATACATACCAATGCATGTTCAAGTCATAATCCAAAAAGTCATCCACAAACATACCGAACCATGTTCAAATTCTAATCCCCAAAGTCAAGCACAAACATACCGTTACATGTTCAAATCCTAATAAAAAAAGTCAACCACATGTTCAAATCACAATCCCACAAGTCAATCACAAACTTACTACTGAGTGTTCAAATCACTATCAAAAAGTCAACCACAAACATACCAAACCATGTTCAAATTCTAATCCCAAAAGTCAAGCACAAACATACCGATACATGTTCAAATCCTTATCTCAAAACTCAAGCACAAACAAATTCAAATCCCCAAAGTCAAGTGCAAACATACCGATACATGTTCAAATCCTAATCCAAAAAGTCAAGCACAAACATACCGATACATGTTCAAATCCTAATCCTAAAAGTCAAGCACAAACATACCGATACATGTTCAAATCCTAATCCAAAAAGTCAAGCACAAACATACCGATACATGTTCAAATCCTAATCCAAAAAGTCAAGCACAAACATACCGATACATGTTCAAATCCTAATCCTAAAAGTCAACCACAGGCAAAACTCAAAACTGGCATCTTTTAAAGTTAAACTAGCATACTTCCACCAGGGAAGCTTATGGAAGTGTAAGCACCTCCTGATAGCTATGTACACCTGCAGCATGTGAAATAAAAGGAACTTGGGACTACAGGACGTCAAAAATACCCAGGGTAATTTAAGAGTCATCAGACATTATTTTATTGCGTTGCCGGCCATGATTTAATATAGTCTGGAACAAAGTTAAATTTAAAACGCCTCCATAAAACTACAGGCAATCATTAAAATATTGACATCAATTAGTTGTGAAATAATCACCATCATCATTACCACCAACAACATCATCATCATCATCATCATCATCGTCTCTCTCTCTCTCTCTCTCTCTCTCTCTCTCTCTCTCTTTCTCTCTCTCTCTCTCTCAGCAGGTTTGTTAAACCTTCAATAAAATTGAATTATGTAATCATTTCTTTAAGATTACAATACCAATCTAACAGGGATGATCATCGTGTAAATAATTCATGTTTTTTGTGAATGCGTGACCTACTTTGTTCTACATCTCACACTTGATATCTTGCCGGGGAATATCAGCAACGCATACAGAGATGGCGAACCGTACGTATATTTATATTAAATTCTGTAAATGAAAAATTCTTAATACATTGGTAATGATATTTTATCAGCATACATGTATGTGCATTTAAAAGGAACGTAAATTATATAGAAGTTGCTGCAAATATGAATTTATTTAAAATATTTATTCTTTGAACGAAAACAGTGCGATATGAAGCTGAGTTGTGCGGAATGGAGTGAAGTAATGATGCTTTACGACCCTCTTAGGTGTGTTAGACTAGGGTTTGTTTAAAACGATCCCGACCAACATCCAAAATTGCCGTCGTTACTATAGATAAAATGTAGTAAAAATGTAGCCATTGTGCATACAATGTTCAGCTGTAAATATCGGAGATATGAAGTTGAGTTAAGTGGAATGGAGTGGAGTAATGATGTTTTACATCCCTTATAGGTGTGTTAGACTATGGTTTGTTCAAAACGATCCCGACCGACATTCAAGATGGCCGCCGTTACTATAAGTAGTCAAATGCAAAAGTAGCCATTGTGCATTAAATTTTTAACCGTTTTTTAAAACTTGAAAAAAAAAACAGACTAAGGTTTCTTCCAAACGATCCCAACCGACATCCAAGATGGCCACCGTTACTATAAGTAGTTAAAATGCAAAGGTAGCCATTGTGCATTCAATTTTGAACCAATGTTTTTAAAATTTGAAATCAAGAAAGTAAATATCGGAGCAAATTTAACATATGTCAGAGTTTTACGAGAAAGTTTTCCTTGACACGATTTTTCTCTCTCGTAGCAGGTTTTTAAACCTTCAATTTAATTGAATTACGTAATCATTTCTTTAACTTTACCAAACTGACATTGACTGAGGGGAAGGATGATTATCATTTAAATGCTTCATGTTTTGTGTGAATGACCTACTTCATTCTACATCTCATCTCACATACATTGATATTGACACCTGTTCTTCTCACTGGGGAATATCTGCAAAGCATTAAGAAATGGCGAACCGTACGTATATTTGTATTAAATATTTTCTGTAAATGAAAAGTTTTAATACGTTGGTAATGATTTTTTATGAGCATAACTGTGTGCAAATGAATGAAAAACGTTTATCATATGGAAGTTGCTGCAAATATCAATTTATTTAAAATATTTATTCTTCGAACGAAAACAGGTAATTTGATCTTAGATAAATATGGCGCATATCTAGGTGTTGGGGAAAGAGTGCGATATGGAGCTGAGATGAGTGAAATGGAGTAGAGTAGTTGTGCTTTACGACCCTTTTAGGTGCGTTAGACTAAGGTTTGTTCAAAACGACCCCGACGACATCCAAAATGGCCGCGGTAACTACATATACAATGTAGTAAAAATGTAGCCATTGTGCATTTAATTTTCAACCGTGTTTTTTTTTAATTTGAAATCAAAAAATTAAATATCGGAACAACCGTACATTTATAAGAGTTTTACGAGAAAGTTTTTATTGACTCGATTTTCAAGAATTATGCAAAATTGGGATTGTGGTAAATTACTTGTGTTTAATTTATTTTGTAGTTTTAAAGTTTTTACTTTTCTTTTGAGATTGTGATTTGGACATGGATGGTTGTTGTTTTTGTTTTTACTTTGTTTTTGGGATTGTGATTTGGACATGAATTGATATGTTTGTTTTAACTTTGCTTTTGGGATTGTGATTTGGACATGGATTGGTATGTTTGTTTTTACTTTGCTTTTGGGATTGTGATTTGGACATGAATTGATATGTTTGTTTTTACTTTGCTTTTGGGATTGTGATTTGGACATGGATTGGTATGTTTGTTTTTACTTTGCTTTGGGATTGTGATTTGGGCATGGATTGGTATGTTTGTTTTTACTTTGCTTTGGGATTGTGATTTGGACATGGATTGATATGTTTGTTTTTACTTTGCTTTTGGGATTGTGATTTGGACATGGATTGGTATGTTTGATTTTACTTTGCTTTGGGATTGTGATCTGGGCATGGATTGGTATGTTTGTTTTTACTTTGCTTTGGGATTGTGATTTGGACATGGATTGGTATGTTTGTTTTTACTTTGCTTTGGGATTGTGATTTGGGCATGGATTGGTATGTTTGTTTTTACTTTGCTTTGGGATTGTGATTTGGACATGGATTGATATGTTTGTTTTTACTTTGCTTTTGGGATTGTGATTTGGACATGAATTGATATGTTTGTTTTTACTTTGCTTTTGGGATTGTGATTTGGACATGGATTGGTATGTTTGTTTTTACTTTGCTTTGGGATTGTGATTTGGGCATGGATTGGTATGTTTGTTTTTACTTTGCTTTGGGATTGTGATTTGGACATGGATTGATATGTTTGTTTTTACTTTGCTTTTGGGATTGTGATTTGGACATGGATTGATATGTTTGTTTTTACTTTGCTTTTGGGATTGTGATTTGGACATCGATTGGTATGTTTGATTTTACTTTGTTTGGGATTGTGATCTGGGCATGGATTGGTATGTTTGTTTTTACTTTGCTTTGGGATTGTGATTTGGACATGGATTGGTATGTTTGTTTTTACTTTGCTTTGGGATTGTGATTTGGGCATGGATTGGTATGTTTATTTTTACTTTACTTTGGGATTGTGATTTGGGCATGGATTGGTATGTTTGTTTTTACTTTGCTTTGGGGTTGTGATTTGAACATGGATTGGTATGTTTGTTTTACTTTGTTTTGGGATTGTGATTTGAACATATATTAGTATGTTTGTTTTTATTTTTGTTTGGGATTGTGATTTGAACATATATTAGTATGTTTGTTTTTACTTTGTTTTGGGAATGTGATTTGGACATGTATTAGTATCTTTGTTTTTGATTGAAATAATGTTTATAGCTGTTGTCTATATTTTAGCGTTTTATTGGCCATCTTTTGATAATATTACCTTAGGTTTCGCGTTATTGGCATTCATAGCTAGTCCCCCGCTCCCCCTTGTTATGATAAGTATATAAACTATAGTAGTAAGATTGTAGGTAATTTTGAATAACTATACGTGAGATATACATGTACATTTTAAATAATTAGGTTCAAGGCCAAACTAGGCATTATCCATGAACACGCTCACAAGTTTATGAGTCGTAATAATGAAATATATGGCATATGAATGAGAATGAAAAAATATCTGCTCGGCTGTTAAGGGGCAGGAATAGATAGTGGCAGAAAAAACTGTCAAAAGGTTGATAGCAAATGTTGTTATGTATCTTAATGAGCTGATGATTCGGCACTTGTAAGTTAGCTTAATGTTAAACTTTCGACAGGTCTTCACTCTATGACATACAATTGCTAACTATATACACTTACTGCAATAAATTGATTTAATGGGGGATTACGCCTCTATCAAGATAGGTTCGCTTATATCGAGGTGAACAGTTCATGGAGTGTAGAGGAAACCAGAGTACACAGAGATAAACAACTTGCACTTGTCAAGCGAATTAACAAACTTCCACATACTAGGATCTGTCCCGAGTGGGATTCGAACCTGCGCGGTTAGAGTTGCTGTAATCTGTAAGCTTAACTGCAAATTTTACTTTGTTAGATCCGTTGGCTACACTTATGTCTGATATTCTTGAGTGTAAATTAATTGATTGAATGGGTATTACGCCAAAGTCAAAAATATTTTACTTATATCGAGACTTCACCATGTATGGGTGAAGTGGTAGACATTTCGACCTTTGTAGTGACTTGGGTTCTTTTACGTGTCTCGGGTAGATCTGCCGTGACACGGGACATAGGTTTCAAGGTCTCTTCCAAAGGACTCCTTTACGTTCATTTCTAAATGCTGAGTGCTTTGTAAAAGAACAATCACCTCACCACCTATTTTTAAGTGTTAGTAAGACCCGGCCGGGGTTCGAACCAACGACCTCCCAATTACAGAGCGAGCAATCTACCAACTTAACTACTTTAGTTGTTATGAAATACGGCACATAACATACACTTACTACTTTAACTACACACTCTTACTGTAATAGATTGATTGAATGTGCTTACACCCCTATTTGTGCATTTATATAGACACGGTCAGTTAATGGATGTCCGAGGAAACCGGAGTGCCCGGAAAAACAACTGAACGTCGTCAATCGAACTGACAAACTTCCATATACTAGGGTCTGTTTGTGTGGGGTTTTAATCTAGGCGACAAGAGTTGGTGTGATCCTTACAAGCGCTTTAATCCACTCGGCTACTAGGATTCACTTGCTAAGTGTAAAAACTAAAAAATAGATACATTGGTTAATGTTTTAATGACAATTAGATCTACCATTACCGTATATTAGGAATTATTACTATTCATGTCAATTTCTTAAATAATACTTACATGTTGAAATCAATGAGAGCGTGCCTTGGCATATAGCACGACACATGTATTTTCCTAATGTCACGTGATGGAATGTGGGTGGAGTCACAACCAGAGATATGAGACTGAAAGGCCGTCTCATCCATGATTTTGTTGTGCTAGGTTATAACTTCATTTCAGGCGTTCAAAACATTCGTGTAAATAACATCGATAATAAACAAACTTAAACGCCTGTCGTCGTTTTTTCCCCTTTTTTTTTCAAGCAAAAACATCCATCGAGTCGTGCATTACGCTATCTAACCTTGGGAAATATTTTGGCAGATAACATGGAAGAAACAACATTATACATGTGATATATTCCTTACTCTACAGATAACTATCTTCAAATCTTTTAGACTTACATTTAATCATAATATCTCGTTTATGTGGACACAGTGTCCATACTTCCACAGTTGGCAAAGTTACATGTGACGGACGGGATGTGTTTATCCTCCCGGAGCACCCGGCCTCACTTCCCTTGTGAAAGTCCACGTGTTTAACTTAATGTGCAAGTTTTAAAAGTTTTTACTTCGCTTTTAGAATTTTTATTTTTATGAAAATAAACATGATGTTTGGGTTTGATTACGACACCTTTATATTATTTTTAGGTTTAAAGATAGCATTAGTGCAGATGATGGTTGCTGGTAAAAGGTCACTGGATCTGAAGAAAGCTGAGACGTTAGTCGGAGAAGCTGCCAAAACTGGAGCTAAACTTGTTACACTTCCGGTATTGTATTAATCTATAACTATATATATTTTATGCCTTCTTTACACAGTGATATCAAACATAATTCAGAGAAAAGATTCATACAACAAGACTGGTCTTGTACTAACGCGCACTCAGGACCACCACAAGTTAACTACTTTTTATTTTCTCGCCGCGCCGAGATGTCAGATGGCTTAGGCATGTATGAAAGTAGTTGTTATTATAATTATTTTTTATTTTTTTTCAATATGAACCATGTTAAATCTCGGGATTATCCAGAAAGCAATCTGTAGCTTCGAAACCGCGCATTTGACATTACAGAACACCTTTGGTCCAAGCGCTTCTAATGAGGAATTGCAAAATTAAAGCCGGCTTATTATAATAAGTTTTTTTAATAAGGAAAGAATGACTGAACATTTGGAGATTTTCCACATTGGGTAATGCAAAATGTTCCATTCGCCTTTTTCACACCTAATAAGAACCAAAGCAGCTACATTTGTTTTTGTACAG
This sequence comes from Anadara kagoshimensis, assembly GCA_021292105.1. Taxonomy (NCBI): domain Eukaryota; kingdom Metazoa; phylum Mollusca; class Bivalvia; order Arcoida; family Arcidae; genus Anadara; species Anadara kagoshimensis. The sequence continues at coordinate 40,402,222 of CM037872.1, read as the reverse complement.
CAAACTAATTATTATATCAACATATTTATTTAGGAATATTTTACATGCCTTTTGGATCCTGAGCCTATCGTAGCAGCCAGAGAGAGAATACCAGGACCAATAACAGACTGTATGTCCGATTTAGCTAAGAAACACAAAATATTCCTGGCAGCAGGTAATTTGTCATTAAATCTTATCACATATTGATAATGTCAGATTTAGCCAAGAAACACAAAATATTCCTAGCAGTGGGTAATTTGTCATCAAATCTTATCACATATTGGTAGTTTGATGCATCTGAACGAAAACTACTTATGTGACTTAATAGATAATTATTTTCGGTTTGATTGGAGGTGGTCATCTAGCCTTTCAAATAAACGGTAGCAGTAATGAAACAGTAATGTAGTGATATGTCCTTGACCTTTGACACTTTTGAAGTATAAATGAAGCAATAATGCTCCGATTTTCTTTTTTGAGTAGCTATAAATTTTGCTTTTCTTCGCAATTTGAATGTTTTATTATTTGTGTTGGTTATCATGTCGGATCGGGATTTTAGTGGATGGAATTTTGTAGACGACTCGGTATTTCACTGATATCGAGACGTCACCAGCTACATGTGAAGCAACAGAAAACTTAACACATTTGCAGTGTGCCGAGGGGAATATGCAAAAGGGGGGGGGGGTCTTTAGCGCGGAAGTACGGACCCGTGGATATCATTTCTAAATGCGGAATTCATGGCGAATCAAAAGCCATTACACGTACCTATTTTAAGTCAGACTCGGTCGGGGTAGAACTTTTCATATACGGAGCGATCACTCTAACACCTGAGCTACCACAGTGGTCATTTAATGCTAGCTTAATAGGGACAGGGTAATCAGTCAAAGTTATCTGTAGTTCATTTGAAATATTTCAGGATCGATCCCGGAGGAGTTGGATGGTACAGATAAACTGTATAATACATGTTCTATATTTAATCCAGAAGGCAAGATTATAGCACAGCATAGGAAGGTCGTATTTCAAAGAAATTTATTATTTAGATAATAAATAAAAAACAAACATACTAATCCATGTCCGAATCACAATCCAGAAGAAAAGTAAAACTTTGGAACTGACAAGCTATGTTAGACACGTGAACTTCCACCAGGGAAGTGAGACCGAGTGCTACGGAAGGGTAAGCACCTCCTACTTAGCAAGCTACACCCGCCACATGTGTAAATTAAAATTGGCAATGATAGGAACAAGGAACTATGGGACGTCAGATTATATATAGCGTAATTCTGGTTATAGCGACACCATACTTATCAACAATATTGTGAGGATGGCCATAAAACTTTATGACAGACTTGATAAGTCTAGACTTGCAATATCCCTGAGTCAACAATTTATTTGCAAGCAGCTTGCTTCGCTGTACAAAGTCTTATTGATAGTTTTATGTCTTATTCAAAATTACCCTATATTTAGTTGACGTCCCACAGTTTAGCGTTCCTTTCTTTATTTTAAATTTAACGTTGCCACTGTAGCTTCTAGACACAAGATGCTTACCCTTCCGGAGCAACAGGTCTCACTTCCCTGGTCAATGGTCATGTTTTACTTGTTTGCCAAGTTTTCAGAATTTTTACTTTATTTTTGGGATTGTTGTTTGGACAGGAACTTGTGTATAGTGCGTCAAGTTTGACCTGGCCATTTGAACTTTAATTTTTATATGCAAACAGATATATGCATTTTGTAATTTAAGGCCTATATAAATATCATTTATAAGGATAAATACTGGGTACCGGGTGTTTATGGTAATGAAACATGCTGTCTTATCTAAATCTTACAGTCTGCTAGCCCAATCTAATATTCATATTAAAGTTCAAACGGCCAGGTCAAAATTTCCCTAATATAACTGATTCATGATAAATATTTAAACCAATGTCAAGCGGACAGGTCATTGTTGTTTACCTATACTTATTTTATTGTTGTTCTAATTGTAACAATATTCACGATGGTACAGTAGCGCTTAATTAAACCCATCGCTAAATATAACAAATGATCTAAGAGGGTTATGCTTATTATTAATGTCAAAATAATTGATTGAATGAAGTTTAACGTCAAAATCAACAGTATTTAACTTACATCGAGACATCACCAGCTATAGATTCAATGGCAGAAATATTGACCTTTAGGGCGGTCAGGGGAATGTGAAGAGATGGTTCTATTACGTGCCACGCGACATCGGTAAAAAGTCCCCTTCAAAGGACCCCTTGACTTTCATTTCTAAAAACCGAGTACTTGGCAAAATGATAATGTGCGCTAAAAGTGGACAGGCTAAAACTAATGCATTTATAGTATGTTTATGTACACTTCAGCAGCACCTAACATTGTTTTTTTTTTATATTTCAGATGCACTTGTTTGACGCGGAACTTGGACCACACTTAAACATTACAGAGTCATCTTTTAATTTACATGGAAAGGATTTTACGGTCTTCGATACAGGTAAGCAAAACAAGAGCTAACTACAAGAAGTTAGATACGCTCGGTCGTTTACATTTTTGCCAGAATATGTTTTGTAAATATCGCAAAACCATGGTGAAAATATCAAAGAGCATCAAATCCGAGAAATTTGATCAGAAAAATAATAACTTTAATTTCAAAGGAAGACAATTCTGAAAGTTATACACCCTCTGGTGTACACATTGCCATGTCCTGATAATCATGCTTACCAAGTTAGCAAAAAAACCTTCAATGATGGTGGATAAGTAGGCCAGGCAAACTATAACAGATGAACGGACATTGCCTTGCCATAATTCATCTCATTTCTAGAAACAGGGGTATAATGACACCTTAAATAGAAAATCTTAAAAAATTAACAATATTGAATAATAATAAAATATGTGACATTCATAATGGCACCTTAAATTTCTCAGAAATGAAAGTAACACGGAAGAGACCTAAAAAGCCGATGCCCCGTGTGACGTCAGGTGTGACACGTTGAAGAACCCCCCTGTACGTTGTTTTAAGTAGCGCGCTGCAAAGGTAAAATTTTCTGTCACTTCACCTATAGCTGGTGACGTCTCGATATGAAATGTTCTTGATTAGTACATAAACCCCATTCATTTATATCTTGAAAACCAAAACAATTATCCACATTTCAGATTATTTGCAAGATTTAGGTTAAGGAAAATCTTAGTTCAGGAATATTTGTGAAAAGACCAACATTTGTACAAGAGAAATCAATAAAAGAAGACAGAGCAGCAGCGATAATGACGAGAATTGTGTGATACTATTTCTTATTAGGTTATCTATGAGATGAATGGTGAATCTTCAAATTATCACACTGTGTGCAATATCATTGATTTTATTGTGCAAGTCGCGAAAAGCTGCAATAATACTCCAAGGTGGCTTTAAATTAATGATTGAACATTACTGAACTTTTTTATTTTATCTAAATCAAGTCATGTTTCTCATGCAATTGCCATTTTTTGAAGTGCATCAGCACAGACCCATCAAAAGGTTAAGATTGGTGTCATATACCTTTTTCAATGTATTTTATGATTAAATTTAGAAAATGGTATATGACATTGGGATAACGAAAATGGTCTGGGGGCAGCTTGCAATCCCCCCCCCCCCCCCCCAAACAGTCTTTGTTGATAATTTATGTTTAGGATGTGCTTCATCATAATCCGAGTGATGCCACCTTGGCACAGTTGGGGAAACTAGAAAAATCCCAAGATGGCGGCCAATTTGGTTGACAAAACAAGTCTTTTTATGGGTTTTAATGACAAATCAACACAATGACTTATTTGACTTTTTTGACCTTGTACTCTTAAAAAATGGCAAAGCTAAGATCCATCTTAGTAGAAAAGCTTCTATAATTGTCATCTTATTGATTTATTGATTACTATAGTAAAACATTAATGTTAAATAATGTTAAACTATCATTTATATACAAAAATGTACTATAAAAAGACAATTACATATGGGGAAACCTTTAACATAAAAAAATATATACAGATAAGTATTCTGTCAGCCATCTTGACAGCCATCTTAGATATCTTTAATTCTCCAAGACTACCAGGGTGGCATCATTCAGTTTCTGATTAGGGACATGTTGCAGAACAACTTTAAGTAAAAAATATTTTGTGCGGACAGTTTTTTGGGTTTTGTGTTAAAATAGCATTTGTCATCTGCACTAAAAGGGATCGAAGTGGATTGCCGAGATATGTAAAGCTTATAATCGAAAAACCGCTAAGGGATAGATAGCAGTGGTCAAAACGCTGTTTAGAAATTGATAACGAAACGAGGCGAGCTGTCGACTGGCACCAATTCGAAAATTTGGCTTTCGACAGGTCTGACTCGTAATTTTAGTTTTTATCAGTTGGATAAAAAATATGCTTGTATTATACTTTTTTCCTGTTTTAATTGGTTTAGTTCAAAAATGGAATATCATTTATTAAAGAAATCATTTTCTAAAAAAAAAAAATAAAAAAATAAAATAAAAAAAAGCCCAGCGGGCTGTTTTATCATTATCTAACACTTCGGTAGCTGAGTTAGTAGAGTGCTTGCTCCGTATGTGTTAGGTCGTGGGTTAGGACCCCGGCCCGGCGGGACAGTTGTATTACGTAAACTTTTTAGAACTCTCCCTGCATATTGCCCAGAGCGGACTGCAAAGGTCAAAATTTCTGCCACTTCACCCATAGCTTGTGACGTCTCAATACCGTAAAACACCATTTAATCAATCAATCAATCAATCAATCAATCAATCAATCAATCAATCAATCAATCAATCAATCAATTCATGACTAAACGTGTTTTTCTTTAAGAAGTAAACAACATTTACCCGTGGTATATCGTCGAATAATACACGGGTCGGAGTTCACATGCGGAAGAATATACCACGGTTGGCTGTCTACTTGTTTCATATGAAGGAAAACGCAGGTCATGTTAGAATGCTTAATTCATCCGTTTTGTTGTATAGGGAAAACAACATTGACCTGTTCTCTTGACCTTTCATAAAAATAGTCATATAGGATGACCCACCCAATAAATAGGTAGTGTAAGTATTCGTAGATCATACACACGGACGTGCAGCGTACCTATTCCACGTGATGAAGGTGACATTAATACATGTATTACCTATACATAAATGTGACGGTCCATGATAAATACAGTCAAACCTGTCTATAAAGACCATCCAAGGAAATAATATAAGTGGCCTTTATGGGCAGGTGGCCTCCATATACAGGTTCAAATAATATGAATAAAGATTAATTGGGGTAGAATTCTACTGACCTTTATAAGCAGGTGGCCCTTTTATAGAGGTGGCTCTTAAGGCAGGTTGGACTGTATTTAAATTAAAGGTCAAGCGGACAGATCAATGTTGTTTGATCTTTTTGAATACACTATTGCTTGTTCAATTAGTGATGACAAAAGTTAATACTGGATGTGAGTAGAGTTGAGTAATGGTGTTTAACGTCCAAGTCAAGAATATTTCACGTATATCGAGACGTCGCCAGCTATAGGCGAAGGTGCAGAAATTTTGCCTGTGCGTTGCGCTGATGACTTAATACAGCTTGGTTCTTTATCGCGCCAAGCCAACCGTGACACGGGACCTCGGTTATTTTAAGTTCCAATCCGAAAGAACCGTGACTTTCATTTCCTAATGCCGAGTGCTTGGCGAAAGAACAGTCACTACCAACTTCCAAGTCTTGGGTCAGACCCGAATGTGGAATGTGAATGTGGAATAATGATTTTATTATATATTCCGTTTCTGTTCTGTTTTCAGGTGTTTGTAAAGTAGGAGTTGGTATATGTCTAGATTTACGATATCCAGAATTTGCCAGAATAAATTGTCAAAAAGGTAAATGTAATTTTAGTATGGTAGGTAAATAACGAACAGTAATATGGTAGAATGCATTTTGACTAGGGCGTAAATATAATAAATTCACTAACTCATATCTTTGTAAATGAGTGTTCATCAATTGGTAACAAATTTAAACGGATTTATTATTCAATGCAGGTGCCAAACTTCTTTTATTTACGGGAGCTTTCAGTGCCAAGAAGACGGGTCCGGTACATTGGGAAGTACTACAGCGGGCACGTGCCATCGACAATCAGACGTATGTGGCGGCTGTTTCACCAGCGTTTGACGAATCACAAGGTTATGCAGCGTGGGGACATAGCACTATTGTGAATCCTTGGTAGGTAATAAGTGTCAACACGTCGTCTGCATATCGTATCTCTGAGAAATTTGTATAGAGTTATCTCCTCTTGCGTGGGGTTATCTTGCATGCACAATGATAGATCCTGGTAAACATGTATACAAAAGTGAGTAAAGTGTCTTCGAGTAGGCCGGACAAACTATCACGCATGGACCTCCAGCGCCTTACCGTAAATCATTCTGTTCCTGGAAACGGACAAAAATAAAACTTTTTTTGTGGAACTTGATTTGTACCAGAGTATTCACATTTATTGCATCAACGAATACATTTAAGACCTTTAAACTTTTATTTTTTGAATTTGTTATAATATCACCTTAACTGTAGTGTGTAGTTATTTGTGGTTGCAGAAGATAATTTTGTGCCGTATTGAAGACTACGTCATAGCTGATTAGATGAAGATATCCAATCAAACAAGAGATGATTAACGTTTTGATATAAATAAATAAATATATACAGTCCAACCTGACCTAAAGGCCACCTCTATATATGGGTCACCTGCTTATAAAGGCCAGTAGAATTGTATCCCAATTGATCTTTATTCATATTATTTGAACCTGTATATAAAAGCCACCTGGCCATTAAGGCCACTTTTACTGGTGCCCTTGGGTGGTCTTTATAGACAGGTTTGACTGTATATATAGTTGACATTCAACAAAACACGATTTCAGAACCTTTCTCCATTTTCAAACCTCTGTGGTAGATCGGTTGGTAGAGTGTTCTTTCCATATTTAAAACTCGGGAGGATGGTTTAAATCCCGGTCAGCTCTTTCCAGGGCTTGGAAATAGGAAGTGACTGTTCTTTTGTCAAGCACTCGGCATTTAGCAATGAAAGTCACGGGGTCCTTCAGAAGGGACTTTAAAAACTTATGACTCGGGTCACAATATGCGTGGAACGCTAAAGAATCATCCGCTCTCTCTACCTTGTCCTGAGCGCACTATAAATGCCAATGTTTTGCCACTTCACCTTTACACTGGTTACATTTCGATACAAGTGAAACATTGTTAAATGCGAGTAAACCCCCATTAAATAAATTTACCAATCTCTTTCATTTAATATTTATGTTAAGTATATAAGGGCAGCATTATGTAATCTAGCTGACATAGCCCAAAGCTTACTTAAAATATCTTATAATTTTATTTTGTATCACTAGTTATGTTTTACAGGGGAGAAGTTATAGCTGGTAAAGTATCGATATAAGTTGAATATTATGACTTGGTTATAAAACCCCACCGTTTTATCATTTAGTGTTTATGTCATGCATACTGTATCAATCATTGCTACAATCGGGGTTGCCTAGTGAAATCTAGCTGACATTATCACCGAAAGCAGAGATTAAAATGTCCCAATGCTTACTAAAGGTATATAATGAATTAAAATTAAAAACTAATGTTGCATCACTGGTTATGTTTTGTAGGGGAGAAATTATAGCTAAGGCAGGCCAAGATGAAGAAATTGTTTATGGTGATATAGGTAAGTTATGTTACAACTGACGTATCGCGGACCACGCCCACAATTCGGAACAAAGCTTGGCATGTTTTAAATACACACAAAAAGAAATAAAACTCAGCCTGAATTGTGTCATTTAATGACGTCACTGATTAAAGGCATGCCCAGCGACACGTCATTTGACGTATCGAGGGCGATGCCTATTATGTCCCGATATTGGCTGCCATCGCGGTACCAAAACAGCGTCACGACAACTAATAACGGACGTCATTAAATGACACAATTCAGACAGAGTTTCCTTTCTTTTTGTGTGTAATTCAAGTATGCCGAACCTTTGTTGGAACATTGTGGGCGTGGTCAGCGATCCGTCAATTGTAAGTTAGTTGCAATTTGTTTATTTCTTTGCCATAAAGCAAATATTTATAAGCAGTACAGTAAGAGTATTGGAGGTTAACGTTCCAGTCAAGAATCTTTCACTAAAATCGAAGCGGCTAGTTCTGGGATGGCGGTGCCATATATGAATATTTATGGTCTAATACATATTTCAATAAGCATATTTTTTAGGGTTTTCATATTGTGGAGCCCTTTATATGGCCTCAAAAAGGGACATAACTCCTTTCATTTGTACACATCTAAAAGCTCAACCCATGAAACATATCACTGTAGTAGCTAAATTAGTAGAGCTTCAAATGTGGGAGGTTCTTGTTCAAATACCAGCAGGATGTGACCAAGACTTTAAAATAGGCAGAAACTGGTCTTTCACAAAACACTTATTATTTAGAAATGAAAGTCACGGGGTTCTTCTGAAGAGATCTAAAAAAAATATGTCGCTTGTCATGAGTGGCATGTCAAAGATCTTACTACACATTGCCCTGAAAGCACTGCAAAGGTTAAAACATCTGTCATTTAACCTATAGCTGGTGATGTTTCGATATAAGTAAAATACGTTTGACTAGGAGGTAAGACTCCATTTAGTCATTCAAATCAGAACACACAACAGACAGGTAACCATAGCAACATGTCATTTGATCTAATAAACAATCAATTTATTTCAGATCTGGAATATATGGAAGACATTAGACGACAACTGCCTCTAGATAATCTTAGACGGAACGACTTATATCGGACTTGTCTGCTTTGAAATCTACATTGGCGAAAAAAACTTAAATGGAATAACTTCGACTATTTAAATTAGTGTAAAAGTTAGTGGTTCACTACTGGACAAGTTGGACCGGGAAATATCTTGTATGCGAAAATAAAACTTACGCATGTAATTTATTTTTATATAATTTAATGATATTTGCATTGAACATCATCGGACGACGCAAAAACGAAAATATGCGAATATTTTAGAAAAACAATTATCGAGAAAATTAACTGACACGATTTGCAGACAATCTAGATAAAAATTAAAAGGTAGTACATTTGTTAATTACGTGGATAAATATTAAATATGAGAACAGTATTTCGTATTTCAAATTACAGCCATGGGGGCTAATTAAGGAGCTGGTCTATATAACTTATAAATTAAATGTTAATCTATTGACAAAATTGCGAAGTGGGACTCTTTTATTAAATGTGAACGTTTTGATGGAACTACAAGAGATCAATGTTTGTGTAGAATGTTGCAACACGAACTGTATTTAAAACAGAGTATCATTTTGTTCTGGTGTTTCCAGCGTTCCGGTCTTAGAGAACGAGCTTTTAACCGCGTTATTTTCATTTTGAACCAATTTTATTAAAAAACTAACTTCAAAACTGTGTAAATATACGACAAAGGCATGGAATATATATCTTAATGACATGATTTATTGATTTATTATCATTATTATTTTTAATATTGACTATATTTGATGCTGTTACCTTCCATTGTTGTTACATGATATTGTTTTGTATGCTATAGCATGTAATTAAGCCTATGATATATAACCATATTGCACTAAACCAATCAAATCCATCGTTTGAAACTTGAATTGAACGCAAAAAGAATGAATTGCACCATTAATGATGTCACAGACACTAGTACGTCATTAGTTGCCGTGACGCTGCTCTGATACCGTGATGGCGGCCTGTGTAGGAACATAAAAGATATTTATTAGTAAAATATGTCTTTTCATTTTAACATAGTTTGCATGTAATAAAACAATTATAGCATTTCAGTGAGTGCAATATGATGTTTTGATTTATAGCAATATATGCTTCGCACAGAAATTAAACGATAAATCCCGAGGTGTTAGCGTGCAATATATTTCGATATTTGCACGCACACTTTGTTTTAGTCCGAGATTTCCCGAATCAATTTTTCATATTGCACGCATTGTCACATGACGCTGTTGTTTATGACGTCATACGATTGTTGTGACATGAATGAGGACGTCATCGCTGTGTTGTCACTAGTTCTTTTATCAGTGCAATATTAATGTATTGTTAGACAAAATGGTAATTTTAGATGAAATACTTGTGGGAAGTAAACGAAGTAAGCGAAATTTATTTTGTTATATAATAAAAGGGTTATTGAACTGATATTGTGAAGTATTGCCCCTCGTTGACTAGACATTTGCACTCGCAAGCTCGTGCATTTGTTTCTCAAAAATACGCCATGGTAGAGCTTGTTCCTAATATGAGAACTTTATACATTATAGATTGTTGACGCAGAGATATTGCAAGTCTGGGCTTATCAAAGCCTTGAAAAAACTTTATGGGCGTCATCACAATATTTTTGATAAGTATGATGTCTTTGTATCTAAAATCACCCATAGTTACATGTTTTTTCATGCTTAAAAGGTGTTATAATAACATAAAGTTACCTGTTAACTAAAACCAACATTAACAGGTATAATTTTATGTAGAGACTGAAGGTTGAGTTTCAGGAGACTTTGATGTCAAAAGTATTCGTCATTCTAAAAATAACATAGAGGGTCACTTGATCTTTGGTCAAAGGTCAAACTTAATCAAGAATCAGAAAATAACTCTGTCTTGCTACTTATTTGTCATTTATTACACCAATGAGTAAAGAAAAGACCAGATGACTTGTAGATAACCAATAAGAATGAGTTTGAAGAAAGCCAGGTGCTATTTCCATAATAACACGATTCCCATGGCAACCAAAAAGTCAAAGGTCATAGGTCAAAATCCCTGTTGTTGAAAACTGCTGAGTTTGTATTGGATATCGGTGGACAATTTGAATAATCAATGGACAGTTTGAATAATCAATTAATTACATTGCTGTACCTGTATCAAGCGTACGGTATCATTGTGGTATTTTAGAGGTAAGGGAGGTGAAATAGTAATTGTTGTTTCTAAAAATAGTATGAGAGGACACTTGATTAGGGGTCAATTCAATTCAATTTCTTTATTCCGGAAGTTAATTACAACTTATTGGATTTACAATATATATAATTAAAAATACAAACAAAGTTCGGTGAGCAGTAAAGAAACAGCAGTGCCAGGAGAGATAATAAATATAAAGTATAAATGTAATGGTATAAAGTTAAACATTATTTCTAATATTTCAAGCATTGTATAAAAATTTTACTAGATTGCATATTTGTTTGAGATTGTTGATGCGGAGCAACTGTAAAAGTTTGTACATGCTTGGTTTGACCCAGTAGTATGGTTTAATAAATTGTTTTCTAATATTAGTATATGTTTTACATTCCAAAATAAAATGATATTCATCTTCAATAACACCGTTACAAAATATACAAGATCTTTCATTTCATTTTTTGTTATTATAACGACCTGTTTCAAAATATAAACAATGAGAAGATAACCTGAATTTAGACAAGATTTTTTTGTAATGACTTGGAATAGGCTTACATAAATAATATTGTAAAGTAAAATTGTCTATATATTGAAGACTTTGTAGAGGTTTCTAACATGAAGTATAAATGTTGTTTACCTTTGTCTAATCTAACACAAAGCAACATCTACGTTAATTATATTTTGATTATACCAAATGTGGCCAAGACCAAGAGATTTAAGCTCCTTCTTTATAAAATTTGTCCATATAAATTTATTTGAAATGTGCTTATAACCCAACCTTAGTAAAACATTATAACAAGTTAATATATACAATTTTTTGAATTTAGAAGATTAAACCAATATTTAAACATACAAATTTTCCTAGTAACTTGTAGTGGCAATCTGCCTAATTCAATATAAATCATAGCATTAGTTGTCGAACTTTTCACACCTAAAGCATTTTTACAAAAATCTAAATGAACCTGTTCTAAAGATTTCCCTTCATGCATTGCATAAACTTCACAAGAATATAGTAATACACTGGACACGTAAGTGTCAAATAATGATAACATGGTTTCAGTATTTAAAAATAAATCTTTAGTTTTACTCTTAAGAGAATAAATTGCTTTGCTACCTTGTGATGCTAACTATTGTTGTGTTACATGAAATTTACAATTGTAATTCAAAAGAAAACCCAAATAATTAAACTGATTAACAATTTCTATTTCATTATTACAATAAATCCATTTTTCAGACTCTTTAACATAACCACCATTACGAAATATAACAATTTTAGTTTTACTTAAATTAACCCTTAAATCCCATTCTTCAGAATATTCATATATAGCATTTAACATGTTTTCTAGACCCTCTTGTGATTCGGAACATAAAAACTAAATCGTCTGCATACATTAACAAAATAAGGACAAATCATGTAGTTCATGACAACATTCAGTGTTTATTTTTAAAAATTAACTTCAAAGTTGTTAACATAAAATGAAAATAATATAGGAGAGATTACCTCCCCTTGCATTAAACCAATATTGTTTCTAAAACGTTGTGAATAAAAACCGTCTACAGTGACACAAGATTTAACATTGTTATACATTGATTTTAATAATTTGCCTTTGATACGAAATTTTATAAAATAAATATGGTCTATGAATAGAATCAAATGCATGGCAAAAATCTATAAAGCAATAGTACAATAAAAAACAAACATATAATCCATGTCCGAATCATAATCCAGAAGCAAAGTAAAAACTTTCGAACTGACAAGTTTAGACACGTGAACTTTCACCAGGGAAGTGAGGCCGGGTGCTCTGGAAGGGTAAGCACCTCCTGTTTAGCTAGCTACACCCGCCACGTGTTAAATCAAAATTGTGTGAAAGGAACATGGAACTATGAGACGTCAAATATATCCAGGGCAATCGTGGACACAGACACAACCTATTTTTGTTTAACAATGAATAAGTAATGATGGAGTGAAGTGCAAAAATTGCATCACGTGTACCCGAGATTCAAGATTTTTTTATTACACTCTGTACCACGGAGATGGTATTAGAGGTTAAACTGTACAATATATATCTATATACAATGGCGGTACACATATTACAAATTATATTACAACAAAATATCATTAAAACGATTTACAATAATTTGCTTCAAAATCTGGAATTTTTAGTTTTTCCAAAAATTTAACATTTGCAGAGACTTTTCTGATTGAAAAATCGAAAACGATTTGACGCGTAAGATATTGGTTTTCAGTAATTAGGGACATTTTCCTACAAGAATCAACCTTCAAACCTTTTGGCCTCGTTCACCCGGATTTTAGTCATGATCTCTTGGACTATAAGTTCTGGGAATAATGAAAAACATGACTTACAGAAGAAGAATACAATGCACTCTGTATATATGTCTACAGTCTTCAGACCAGATTCATTGTGGTTGAAAGGTGATAAGGTGCTATTAAAATTGCAGACAGAAACATAAATAAGTAAACGTGATTCTTTATAAAACGTATAATGTAGAAAGAAGACTTTATCCTTGATGCCAGTGGATACTTCAAGTGTATTACCAGTTCCATATATAATTATACAGACACGAATTTGTCAGAGGAACACCTGAGACAAACTACCCCTTTATTATACTGAATTGATCATAGGTAGAACACCTGAGACAAACTATCCCGTTATTGTACTCAGTTCAGCATAAATAATGGAGACCATAGATATAGTTAGGAAGTATTTGGTAGAACACCTGAGACAAACTATCCCGTTATTGTACTCAGTTCAGCATAAAGAATGGCTTTTCGCAAATTGAATGAAATGCGAAGCATTTCATGATAAATTTGCGAAAGGCCATTCTTAGTTATACTACGATAACTAACAATACAATTGTCTTTATTCTTATATTTTCAATATGTCCCATGGTAACAAACATATACAATGTATATTTCGATGGTACTCCACTGCGTTAATGACGGATGGAAATGCCAATGATACTGTCAACGTGAGAAAAGTACACATGACTTTTCCTTTAATATGAATTTTATTGAACAATTACAAACTTGGTTTATATTCTCATGTTAATTAAAAGTAAACGTACAATTTGAAAACGTAATATTTGAGAGTATACCTGACTGAAATTATTGGGCGTAATGTGAAAATCTTTTGAGTTTTCCCGTTTTCAACGTTACGCGTCTGACCCAAGACTTGAAAGTGGTTGGTGACTGTTTTTTTTTGTCAAGCACTCCGCATTACGAACTGAAAGTCACGGTTCTTTCGGATGGGAACTTAAAATAAACGAGGTCCCGTGTCACGGTAGGCTTGGCAGGCTAAAGAACACGTATAATGCCATCAGCGCAACGCACAGGCAAAATTTCTGCACCTTCGCCTATAGGTGGCGACGTCTCGATATACGTGAAATATTTTTGCTTGAGATGTTAAACACCATTACTCAACTCAACCCATTTGTCGTTAAGCTAGCTCGACGCCTACTTAAGTCCACTGTGTAATAGGATATACTAAGGGACTTCATTAGGCAATAAGCTACCTCGACACCTAATAAAGTTCAACTTGCAGAAAGTTATACTTCTACTATAACTATTTTTACTAACAAGATAATGTCTATATAAACGATTCTCCAACTTTAAACTTGTTTAACCTCGTTAGCCGTTTTGTTACCTCGAAGCTCAATGAAATCCACGACATGATAAAGTAAGAATTAGAGTTTGAAAAAAAATCGCATTTAATTTCATATGTGTGATGGATACTAAGAAACCTGGTTGAGAAATTTATTGGAAATAAGAATGAAAGAGCACCTTTGGACACCTTATTACATGCATGGTCATACAAGCAAGATTAAGATATTGTAAAATGCAAAACAATAGCAGAGTGTTGCTAATGCCATTTACATGTGCATCTCTGCAAAACTGACAGAAACACTATAGCCATATTGATCAAAACAACTGGTTAAGGTTCTTTATTTTCTCTCTCTAAGGACAAATAAAAAACATACATAACAATCTATGCACAAATCACAACTCCAAACCATACAAGAACTTTGAAACTGGCAAAGCAAGGCAAGAGATGTGAGTCTGGGTGCTCAGGAAAGTTAAGCACCTCCTGCTTAGATAGCTACATCCGTCACGTGTCATCAAAATTGAGTGAGAGGAACATGGAACTAATGGACGTCAAATATATCCAGGGCAATCCTGGACACAGAGACATTATACTTATCAACAATACTATGGTGACGTCCATAAAACTTTTTGAAGGCCCTGATAAGTCTAGGGTTGTAATATCTCTCATCACCAATTTATTTGTAAGCAGATTGCTTCGTTGTATAAAGTTTCCAAAATGGGAACAATGACAGTCATAGTGTATGAATAATGAAACAAATACACCACAAGCAGGAGAGCAATTGAAAGTTTTGCGTCTACCAAGCAGTTTCAAATGTAGCCTTTCGTGGGCGTCATAATTGAAGTCTAAATACGAATCAGAACTTAAAGAATCAGAACCTTGAGACAGAATTTCAGAATAATATTAATGCTTCTGTTAGAGAGTATGCTAGACGTTGAATAAAATGAGATGTGAAACTTGATACCTAATTCGATTGGATAAAGGCCATTAGTTCATATAATCAAAAACAAACATACTAATTCATGTCCGATTCGCAGTCCAGAAGCAAAGTAAACACTTTGGAACTGACAAGTCAGAGTCAGGTTAGACACGTGAACTTCCACAAGGGAAGCGAGACCGGGTGCTTCAGAAGGGTAGGCACCTCCTGTTTAGCTAGCTACACCCGCCACGTGAGTAATCAAAATTGTGTGAAAGGAACATGAAACTATGGGACGTCAAATTAATCCAGGGTAATCGTGGACACAGAGACATCAAACTTATCAACAATACTGTGATGACGGCCATATAGAAAGGATTGTCAAATTTTAAGGGTCTATCATTACTTCACCTTAGTCCTCTGGGATCATATGTGATATCTCTATCATCACATACATACATAAAACGTATATTTTTTGTATTCCATTTTTTATTTAACTTCCAAAAATTACAATATCAGTTAATATTTTTATTTTTCTGTAATTTACACCATTATCATTGATTCTACAATGAACTAATTATTTACTTGTCATTCTTTTACTGAAACATTTAGCCAAGATATTACTTTTCAGTGCTAAAAAACGATTTTGGTTATTTTGTCAAGCGCTTTACGGAAATATACTGAGGTTACACTCAATAAAATCTTAGAATTCGTCATAGGCCAAAAAAATATAAAATAAAATAAAAAATACCATTCCATGTCTAAATCACAATCCCAAAGCAAAGTAAAACTTTTTAAACTGACAAATTGGGTTATACACGTGAACTTCCACATGGGAAGTAAGACTTGGTGTTAATGTTGTGCTTTACAATATAGATTCTAAACAAACAATCGGTAAAAAAATAAACAAACTCTCTGACTATTGCTTGCTGGTTTATTTCTTTATCCGTGTGAAGCAGGCATTCCAAAGAACGTGTTTAAACTTGTTTTTACTTTTCAGCACTTTATTCTCAAGCACATGCAGAACCTACCACAAAGAGAACACGTTCTGATATGTGCGAAAGCACGTTGGGCTTGTGTCGTATACAAACCGAAATATACAGGAAAAAGGTGTTGTATAAACTATGCTCTTTGGTAAATGTTACCCAAACAAAACAGGTTTTCTTACAGTGATGATACAGTTACTGTGTTGGTCCACTCAGTATTCAATAGGGTTTTATACCCGATATATGGCTTTTATTGTCAACTTTCCTTTTTTATGCAGCAATATACCTGCTTCTCCTGCTTATGGTGTATTTGTTTCCCAATTAATACGCTATGGTAGAGCTTGTTCCCACTACGGGGACTTTGTACAACGAAGTAGGCTGCTTGCAAATAAATTGTTGACTCAGGGATATTGCAAGCCGGGGCTTATCAAGGCCCTCAAAAAGTTTTATGGCCGTCATCACAGTATTGTTGATAAATTTGACGTCTCATAGTTCTATGTTCCTTTCACACAATTTTGATTACACACGTGACGGGTGTAGCTAGCTAAACAGGAGGTGCTTACCCTTCCGGAGCACCCGACCTCACTTCCCTGGTGGAAGTTCACGTGTCTAACCTAACTTGTCAGTTCCAAAGTTTTAACTTTGCTTCTGGATTGTGATTCGGAAATGGATAAGTATGTTTGTTTTTGATTACATAAATATGGCTTGTCATACCTATTGTGTCAGTACGTTACATATCATTCACTACCGGACAGACAAGAATGAAAAACAGTAATTGACAGTGCTATTGCAACATATGACGCTTATCTGTTTAATCTTAGAACACAAAATAGTGACTTTCAAACTTTTAGAACTTTACACTCATCTATAACCGTAGGTAGCTTCGATTTGGAAATACCCAGTAGATATTCCCCAGCTAAACCTTGCCAAATTTATTGCAAAATTATGGATGATCAATACTTGTGAAGTTTGTGAAAGGAACTACCGTGATTTCTATATCCATCTATGTTGTGTTTTTGTCCAGCATTAAACCACATCAGAGAAATGTTTTGGGAAGCTATTATAGACAAATTTGATCTATCATTATAATTGAACTTCAATATTACAATGATAAACAATTTTTTTAACTTGTAATGTGTTTTTATTCTATAGAATTCACAATGAACAACTTTATTACAGATTCATCGGCGTTTTACCAGATGTACAGTGAAAGTTAAACAAACACCACTTACCATGACTTATCATTCCGTTTCATACTAAAGACATCCGCTTATTTTTACTCCTGAGTGGATCAACACATGTACAGTGAGTGTGGAACAGCTGTATTTTATAACTTATTTATCTATTGTATACATATAAGGTGTAAATATGTTCGTATTTGTTATTGTGTTCTTATTTCGCTAATGTTCCAGCTATTATTGTTTGTATGTCGTTTACTATTTGATGTTATAATTTAAAAAAACGTATCATTTATCTCCGTCAAAGAGGAAATAAAGAAATGAATGAATGGGGGACATATATATAAATTTTCTGTGTGTTTATTTCTTGCCTTTAGGTCAATATTATGAGGTAATTAAAAATCAAACCAGAAGACATGCATTTCCTTCTAAAAACTGTATGCTTGGCAAAAACAAAAGTATCCAAGAAAAGAAATCATCAAAATCATACACACGAATCTATGTCCGAATCACAATCCATAAGCAAAGTAAAAACTTTGGAACTGACAATTTAGGTTACACACGTGAACTTCCACCAGGGGAGCGAGTCCAGTTAAATATATCCAGGGCAATCCTGGACACAGAGACATCAAATTTATCAACAAAACTGTGATAACGGCCATAATTTTTTTAGGACCTTGATAACCCTAGGCTTGCAATATTCCTGGGTCAACAGTTTATTGGCAAGCAGTCTGCTTCTGTTTTAAATGATAAAACAGTCCAACAAGACAAATCAGAAAAGACAAACACACGATGACCACTGCTGATAAAATGCCAGACATTGGCCACACTGTAATGCCCAGAGTAGAAATGGTTGCACGATTGGATGGCATCTTAAATCAAGAATGACCGATTGATTGGAGTTGTACGTCCCAGTCAAGAATATGTCACTCATATCAAGACGTCACTAGTTATAGATAAAGTGGCGAAAAAGTTTACTTTTGCAGTTTACTCAGCGGGTTCTTGAAAGTTGCACGCCTGCCATGCCACGGAGACGCATCGATTTTAAAGGCCCCTTCTGAAGGAACCTGTGACTTTCATTTTTAAATGCCGAGTGCTTGGTGAAAGAACAGTCATTTCCTTGCTTTAATTCTTGCTCAGATCCGGCCTGGGTCTGAACCGACGACCTTTCAAATATGAAGCACTAACGTTATAGACAATATAGATACCAAACTTTTCACGTTTTATTTCAAAATAACAATATCAAAGGCTTGAAAAATATACATGAAAACCATTTCAAAACATTCCAATGTGTACACTGGTTTCGTTATTCTGCAATTTCAATTATTAATTAATAAAGATTATGCTTATTATTTATTATTATTTTGATGTGTTTACGCATTAGACCATACGTCTTTACTATTTTTACTTTGATTTTGGGATTGTGATTTCACCTGTCCAGTAGGGTTGTGTCCTATTTAGTCACGTGGTATGATAGCTTACCACTCCTACTACCTGCTTGACATAATTCCATGATAAAATACCGCATTTTAAATATTACTGTAAACTGTCAATCAAAATAATACCTGTGATCTGATTCGTGCAGCAGTTCTTTGAATAGAATCGTTTTGCCTATAAACATTTTTGCGTGTACCGATCGTTAAATATTGCTACTATTCGTCTATATTACACGCGTTTCTTCCAGATATAGGCTTAAAGTTGTAAAAACGCACATAACGATATTCGTTGATATAGACGCCTTATAAGCTTCAATGTTCAGATGAGTTTGTATTCGTTTACAATCTATGTGAAATGCGTTGATAAAAAAACTTATGATAAACTTTAAATTTGAAGTTTGACTGTTTTACCTATTAGGACAAACATGAGGTTAATATATAGCATTTATCTAATAATATTATACTTTATATTGGTAAATATTAGTACCAGCAGGAGTGAGGAATTAGACCATTTAAACCAAAGGACTGGATTAGACGAGCAAAACCGACACAAAACAGCTCTATCAAATGGTACAGAAATCAATCTGATTTATAACGGGAAATGTTCGGAGTATGGTACATGTGAACATAATGCGAATAAAGGAAAACCTGTGTGTTACTGCGATGAATCATGTCAGTTGTTTGGGGATTGTTGTCATGATGCCTACATCAAACGTGATTATCAACATTTGGAAACTAACTTTGACAAACAAAATTTGGAATGTTCTGATAAGTTTGATTTTGTACGTGACACCGGGTTTGGAATATATATCATATCAAGGTGTCCAAACACGTACAATAGCTTGGAGGTTTCAAAGAAATGCAGCAATGAGAGTTATAACTTCCCAGTTACCTCCAACATCGGCATTACCTATAGCAACGTCTACTGCGCATTCTGTCACAATGTTACCGATTACCATGCATGGACACTCCGTTACTTTGCTACTGGTGAAAATTGCAAATTGATAGTTTCAGAATCTCTCACAGTTAAGGATAAGATTAAACAAATTTTGCAAAACAAATGTGAGAGTTTGCGTCCAGAACAGCATATTTTCTTGCGATTTTGCATAAAACACTACAGGTATGGAAGTAATGGCACTATGGCAAACGAAACTATTTGTCTAAAATTTAACAATCCAGTAGTAGTTATACGAGCTTTCGAATATCCAAAAATACCAATTGCCATCTATTCAAATCTATTTTGCTACGAAGACACGATCCCTGATACAGATATAATGACTTATTGTCTAAAACCAACATCGCACAAGATTGGAAAATTTTCTTCGCATGGGACCATGACAGGAATTTTCAATATTCGTCCTGTAATTGAACTATTTGGACAGAAACTATGTAAATCCGATGAAACCTTTAACAACATACATGTAAGTAATATCTCCAATATATATTTTGGTACCGCCTTTGTTGGTAGGCCGCTTCGACAGTAAGCGGAAAGTTTAAAAAGTCATTTAAATTTCAGATACTGTTTCCTCGTCTGGTGCCAGGTTTTAATAGAACAAAATATCGATGATTCACCCTGTGACAATATAATGTGACTGATGAAGTGGTATTAGAGAATACCACCAAATTAAATGCCACAAATGTTTTACAAAGGCCCCTGTATGAAAGACAATTACAGCATGGTAATGAGGTCCACATGCGTTTGATTTACTAAAGAAAAATGATATTAAATAAAACAATGTCTACCGAATCAAATCAAATGCTACAATAACCTTATAATTTAATCAGACTAAAGGTCATAATGGTCTAATTTTAATGGGTTTCGAAATGCTGTACAAAAACATGCACCACTATTCAAATTTCTAAGACTTTCATTTCTTATGAACTAAGACAAATTTTAACTAACTATATATAAAATTATTTGGCGATTAACAGATTATATAACCAACACAGAAGTGTTACCAGAAAAAGTGAAAAACCAACAATGTTTTAAAAGAAATCTTCTGGATAACCATTAGTGATGAGATAATTTTTATTTTTGTCAATATCTTGGTTAAATAATAACCAAGATGAACAAACTAAATAAGCTTTATAGAGAAGTGCATTAAACGTCAATAATAAACCCGTAAATGTTTTCTTCCTATAAATGTTTGTTTCCAAATTATCATCTTTAGTAGTAATGTTAACGTCCAAAAAAGATAAAGTGTTATCCTGGGTTTTTTTATATGTAAATTTCAAATTTTATGTTTTGAATTAATAAACTTAAAACATTGTTTTAATCAAGAATAATTCATTATCATTCTTGATGCAATTTCCTTATTTACAAATATACCATTAGAAGAATCAACTACTAGTAAATTACATATTATACCAGTTTTAATTTTACAGCACTAGACGGCCGTTTCGGAATACAATTCCTCATCAGTAGTGCTTGGAACAATTTTATGAAACCAAAATTATTTTGAAGATGTTGAAAAGCTACCCAAAAGACCAACATATATTTTTCCAAATTAAGCTAAGGAAATACTTTGCATGAAGGAGTATACCTTAGATTTTGAGAAATTTCAAATTTTAACTTGCAGGAAATTTAGACAATTATAGTGTATTTCAGACAATAATACTAAATTATTGCCTACTGAGTTTGTGATATCCTCGGTGCACCAGCCACCAGCAGAGATATCGGCTCAGGGGTTTAAATTACATATTAAAGCAACAGATTATTTGTATTCAGATAATTCTGACCAAATTCCAAATTTCAGCAAAGACGTATTCAAAACATTGTTAAGATTCGCAACGGGTGGAGTATCTACATTTAATAACATGTATTATCGCTAGATTGACGGTGTCATGATGGGTCTACTTAAGCAAATTTGATTCTTGGACATTTCGATCAAAATTGGATGAATTAACAATTTTACCCTGTAAACAAAAAATATGTGGTCGATATATCTATACTTTGAAACCAAACAAGAGGCATTCAAGTTTTTTAAGTTTATTAATTAAAAACATAAGAATTGGTAATTTACATATGAGAAAAACCTATCCAAGCCTTAAACCACTATCCGAAAAGAAAAGTAAAAACTTTGAAAAGTGGCAACTTACTTATTGAACACATGCTAATCAACTTTGTAATTTCTAAGTTAATGTCAAACCTAACTTGTCTGTTCCAAAGTTTTTACTTTGCTTCTGAATTGTGATTCCGATATGGATTACTACGTTTGTTTTTTAATAATAATAGGTATAGGTTTAATACGTCGAAGATGAATTAATAAACACCTCTTAATTATAGGTGCGTATCAATCGGATGTTAATTTCACTTCATCAAGTAAATTTAACGTGAAATGATATAACAAATGCTTAGTACTAGTTTGATTCAATCTTCTGTACATAGTAAAAATATTCTGTTGGGTCTGCTACTGTTATGACGTCACGAAAAAAATATAAAAAAAAATAAAATAAAACTTATTCAGATAGGATTTTCATTACCGTAGCTAGACCCTAAATGTTGCTGAGGCAAATATTTTCGTAGCCTTAGGGATCAGACAGCTTCGCCTGCCGGGTTGAGAGGAAGGGGTTAAAAAGAATCTTAAAATGATGCATACTCCAATGATTTCTCATTATGAATGCGTGTATTCAGTAATTTTGTGTTGACCCATTTTTAGATGTTTCATTTAATGGAAATGGTTGCCACACATCAATCAAAACACTATAACAACACAACAACTGATCTGATGAAGTGACCAGACCAGTGACGTACTATTTATCATATATTGATGATTATGTGGCAAAATCCTTTATTATTGTAAAATATTTACATTTATGATGTTTGATTGTATTCAACTCTGTTTGAGACTAAATAAAGTTATACGACTGAAATTTCATTTGCTAATGTGATGTCGCTCGTTTCTTACGCCTATACCCGTGACGTCAATGATTGTCTGTTCCAGCAATTGGAATTGCATGTCTTACACGACAGTGTTTCAATTTATTTGAGGATTCAAAAACATAAAAAATAACCATTGAACTGTCTAGAAATGGCGTTTGTAGTGCTATAACTTCCAATTGGTGAAAATTCGCGTTTCCAACTTAATATACCCGTTTTCAAAGCTTTATAGGGTTGTGATTTAGACATGGACCGGCGTGTTTGACCAATGTTTTTATATA
This sequence comes from Anadara kagoshimensis, assembly GCA_021292105.1. Classification (NCBI taxonomy): domain Eukaryota; kingdom Metazoa; phylum Mollusca; class Bivalvia; order Arcoida; family Arcidae; genus Anadara; species Anadara kagoshimensis. The sequence goes on along the minus strand of CM037872.1, from coordinate 40,379,028 downwards.
TATATATATATATATATATATATATATATATATATATATATATATATATATATATATATATATATATATCATATGTGTTTTTTTAAACAGGATGTGTGTCTGCCTAAGAACTGTGAAGACTTGGATGATGACGGCAAATGTATCTTAGAACGAATACAGAACTACATATGGGAATTCACCGCGACCATTACATTTTTGGCGACCTCTATAAACGACATCAGCCCAGAGATATGTTTGAGATCCTTGTATGTCTTCCATATGTCGTTACCAAGAGAAAAATACGGTCTTTCGTTGAGTTATATTCAAGGTACTTTTTCTTGTAACAATCCCAATGTTTCGCAGAGCAAATGTTGCATATTTGACGGAAAAGCAATATTCAAGTTTCTTGAAGCATTGACAATAACTGAAATAAATTATTTTATTTCAAAAGTGAAGGAAATTGAATGGTCATATAAAGAATTGGCGATGAATGAGAGTGTTATTGCATCGACATTGAATGAGAATAAACATGGAAGTGAAATATGTAGTAGGTCGAATGTATCAAGCAAGAAAATAGGCTTTGATGTTGGTTATTATGATAAAGAACACAATTTCAGGTTTGAACTTAACAGGTCGAAAACCAAAATACCGGAATCATTTAACGTAACAATTGACGTGGATGAAAGGCTAATCGGGTCATATTTTGGTTTTACTGTACGGAAATTCAATATAGTGTATAATTTAACAGTAACTGATAAATACAACATTACACCTTCAATTATTTTTCCTCTTGAATCAATTTTATCATATATTACAATCGGGATATCAGAAATTAGTCTGCTTGTCACAATGATAATATATGGGATATCTGGTTTATCTGTTTCTCCATCTGGAGCTGTATCTGTTAACATGATGGCAAACATGTTTGTTGCACAGGCCTTGTATGTTGTAGGAGCTGAGGTGTATTATATCAAACAGTTATGTTTAGCCATAGGAATAGTCACCCATTATACCTGGTTGTGTGCGTTTTCATGGTGCACTATTTTTCTTGTTAACGTGGTACATACCATGAGGCGATTACATACACAGCCAGGTAGAGCTCCAAAACAAACAAAGCTGTCAAAGGTATCATTCTTTATCGCTTATGGTCTACCACTTACTATCGTCATACCGTCTGCTCTTTTTGATATCTTTTCCATTTTTCATATTCATTACGTTGGAAAAGTTTGTTTCCCAACAGGATTTCCTGCAAATCTTATCGTTTTCACACTTCCGGTTTTGTTTTGTATTATCATCAACATCATTGTTCTCGGTGTAACCATAGTAATCATATCAAAATTTAACAATACAACAAAGTCAACAGAGTCAATCATTAACCTTCGGTCATATATCCCAGTTTATATCAAACTTGGTCTCATCAGTGCATGCCCCTTTTTAATCGGTATGATTGCAGATTTTGTGGACTCGGATCCGTTAAGATACATTTATATCGTACTGGCTGGATTACAAGGTATGTTCATAAGTCTATGCTTTCTTCAACCTCAATCCGTGCGTACAAAAATCAGACAGAAAATACTGTAAACAAAGTCAGTTACACTTAACACAAATATACAGGTAAAGCCCATTATTTAGGACACCCTTATAAATGTTGTTTATAACTTAGTACTAGTTTGTAAGCTGTAAGAAACAATGATATTTAACAGTTATATACAAGTGACATACAACTCGACCAAACCAATGCCAACTTGGCGCAACAAAATTGGTAAAGACACAGTTACCCCTCCTTTATATATTTCATACACAAAAACTGCCGCCTGCTTCAAACATTAACAAAGTAAATGCGCCAATACATAAACAATATTCTTTTTCTTCGTGGAATGAAGGAATTGCACTAGGAATTGGAAGCTACAAGAATTGTAATTGTAAATTGTAAATAATCTTTAAAAATCACAATTTTACCCCGTTTCTAAATATGTTAGCATTTTCAATTTTCAATACAGAATTGATTGTAATTTATGAAATGGTAAGTTTTTCTTCGAAAGTGCTTGGTAATCATATGGAACTAAATTTCCTTAGCCTTCTTCAGAATTTTCTATTGATTTCCAGAAATTGTTTTTTTTCCATTATTTTCTCATTTGTTTTACCCTTCGCTGTTCACCTGAACTTTAATTGAACTTTTTATTAATCGTGGCATAGTTCTAACACTACCAAAAATGCTGTAACAGTTTTATAAAAGGTTATATAAAGGGCCTTCACACTTCCGACTTTTAAAAGAATGAGATTTTGAATGAGATGTGAGATTCAAATGTATCTAACAAAAAACTTAAGTTTGACTTCAAATTTTAAACCTTTTATAACAACATAATTCTTCATTTTTTTTAATTTGTTAATTTTTTCTCCTTTTTTTTAGCTTTTTCAATTTTTTTGCCTTTTATGTATTTGAATAAATATCAAAAACAAACATACTAATCCATGTACATTTCAAAAATCAGAATCTAAGTAAAGTATTTGAAAAACTGACAAATAAGGAAAAACACGTAAACTTCCACCAGGGAAGTAAGACCGGGTGCTCCGAAAGGGTAATCATCTCCTGTTTAGTTTGGTACATCCGCCACATGAGTGAAAGGAACATGGAACTATGGAACGTCAAATTTATCCGAGACAATCCAAGACAATCCAAGGTAAAGAAACATCATACTTGGTAACCATTATAATTTTATACTTTTTTTTTAATTTGAAAACTAAAATATTTTTATCCACATTTCAAATTTTCAATTTTCATTGTATTTCGGAAGTTAAAAAATTCATAATATTTGACAACATTTGGCTATATTTGGATGTTATAATACAAGGTGCTCCAGAAAGGTAAGAATCGCCTTTTTAGCAAGCTACATCCGACACGTGTGTTAATCAAGATTCAGAAGGACGTCCGATATATCGATGGTATTCGTAGACAAAGAGTCATCTTACATATTTTACTTAAATAAAAAGGAGGTACTTACCATTCCGGAGCATCCGACCTCACTTCCCTGGTGAACGTTCACGTGGTTAACCCTATTTGTGAGTTCCAAAGAATTTACTATGATTCTAGATATGTTTTTTTATATTTTTGCTTTGACAATGTGATTTGGACATGGATTATATCAGTATGTTTGACTTTTAATATATTAAGATCGGCAGTTACAGATGCGCAGAGGTCCTACTATTCCTATAATTTTGATCATTTCCTATATTTTTCTATAAAAATTGAAAAACCTCCAATATTTCCTATAATTTCCTTTATTTTTGTTACTGGTAGCTTCAGGAATAAAAAAAAATTGGGACATTTTTCCCGCATTCAGTACATTTCTGAAGCAAGATTAACATTAATGTATTGCTAAAGCAGTAAGTGTACATTGAAGTTGCCGATATTTTATAAGAAGAAAGTAAATGTCTGAAGTCCTAGGAAAGGAGGCCATGGATGTATATTTTATGTGTAAACAATTTAAAAATATTGCTATAATTTTAGTGAAAACTCCTAAAATTTCCTATAAAACTCCTACAATTTTGACCAAATATTGCTATTTTTTTCTATATTTTTGTCCTCCGAAACTGGTAGGACCCTGGGTGCGCATAAATATAGTGGTAAGATGAATAAGAGAAGGTATTTATAAGTTTAAGAAAAGTCGAAACAACAACTTTTGTTGATAATATAAAAAATTAAGTACAACCGTTTTTTTTGGGAAACTAGATGATTGAATGATGATGTAATTATACAGGTGTTACAGTGATGATGTAATTATACATGTGTTACAGTGATGATGTAATTATACAGGTGTTACAGTGATGATGTAATTATACAGGTGTTACAGTGATGATGTAATTATAAGGTTATATGTATATACAGGTGTTACAGTGATGATGTAATTATACAGGTGTTACAGTGATGATGTAATTATACAGGTGTTACAGTGATGATGTAATTATACAGGTGTTACAGTGATGATGTAATTATAGGGTTATGTGTATATACAGGTGTTGCAGTGATGTGATGTAATAATCAGGTTATATGTATATACAGGTGTTACAGTTATGATGTAATTATAAGGTTATATGTATATACAGGTGTTACAGTGATGATGTAATTATACAGGTGTTACAGTGATGATGTTATTATAAGGTTAAATGTGTATACAGGTGTTACAGTGATGATGTAATTGTACAGGTGTTACAGTGATGATGTTATTAAAAGGTTAAAGGTGTATACAGGTGTTACAGTGATGATGTTATTATAAGGTTATATGTATATACAGGTGTTACAGTGATTGTGTAATTATAGGGTTATATGTATATACAGGTGTTACAGTATTGATGTAATTATACAGGTGTAACAGTGATGCTGTTATTATAAGGTTATATGTATATACAGGTGTTACAGTGATTGTGTAATTATAGGGTTATATGTGTATACAGGTGTTACTGTGATGATGTAATTATAAGGTTATATGTATATACAGGTGTTATAGTGATGATGTTATTATAAGGTTATATGTCTATACAGGTGTTACAGTGATGATGTTATTATAAGGTTATATGTATATACAGGTGTTACAGTGATGATGTTATTATAAGGTTATATGTATATACAGGTGCTACAGTGATGATGTTATTATAAGGTTATATGTGTATACAGGTGTTACAGTGATGATGTTATTATAAGGTTATATGTATATACAGGTGTTACAGTGATGATGTTATTATAAGGTTATAAGTGTATACAGGTGTTACAGTATTGATGTAATTATACAGGTGTTACAGTGATGATGTAATTATAAGGTTATATGTATATACAGGTGTTACTGTGATGATGTTATTATAGGGTTATATGTATATACAGGTGTTACTGTGATGATGTTATTATAGGGTTATATGTATATACAGGTGTTACAGTGTTGATGTTATTATAAGGTTATATGTATATACAGGTGTTACAGTGATGATGTTATTATAAGGTTATATGTGTATACAGGTGTTACAGTATTGATGTAATTATACAGGTGTTACAGTGATGATGTAAATATAAGGTTATATGTATATACAGGTGTTACTGTGATGATGTTATTATAGGGTTATATGTATATACAGGTGTTACTGTGATGATGTTATTATAGGGTTATATTTATATACAGGTGTTACAGTGATGATGTAATTATAAGGTTATATGTATATACAGGTGTTACAGTGATGATGTTATTATAGGGTTATATGTATATACAGGTGTTACAGTGATGATGTTATTATAAGGTTATATGTATAAACAGGTGTTACAGTGATGATGTTATTATAGGGTTATATGTATATAGAGGTGTTACTGTGATGATGTAATTATAAGGTTATATGTATATACAGGTGTTACAGTGATGATGCAATTATAAGGTTATATGTATATACAGGTGTTACAGTGATGATGTTATTATAAGGTTATATGTATATACAAGTGTTACAGTGATGATGTTATTATAGGGTTATATGTATATACAGGTGTTACAGTGATGATGTTATTATAGGGTTATATGTATATACAGGTGTTACAGTGATGATGTTATTATAAGGTTATATGTGTATACAGGTGTTACAGTATTGATGTAATTATACAGTTGTTAAGGTGATGATGCAATTATAAGGTTATATGTATATACAGGTGTTACTGTGATGATGTTATTATAGGGTTATATGTATATACAGGTGTTACTGTGATGATGTTATTATAGGGTTATATGTATATACAGGTGTTACAGTGATGATGTAAGGATAAGGTTATATGTATATACAGGTGTTACAGTGATGATGTAATTATAAGGTTATATGTATATACAGGTGTTACTGTGATGATGTAATTATAAGTTTATATGTATATACAGGTGTTACAGTGATGATGTTATTATAGGGTTATATGTATATACAGGTGTTACTGTGATGATGTAATTATAAGGTTATATGTATATACAGGTGTTACAGTGATGATGTTATTATAGGGTTATATGTATATAGAGGTGTTACTGTGATGATGTAATTATAAGGTTATATGTATATACAGGTGTTACAGTGATGATGTTATTATAGGGTTATAGGTATATACAGGTGTTACAGTGATGATGCAATTATAAGGTTATATGTATATACAAGTGTTACAGTGATGATGTTATTATAGGGTTATATGTATATACAGGTGTTACAGTGATGATGTTATTATAAGGTTATATGTATATACAGGTGTTACAGTGATGATGTTATTATAGGGTTATAAGTGTATACAGGTGTTACAGTGATGATGTTATTATAAGGTTATAGGTATATACAGGTGTTACAGTGATGATGTTATTATAGGGTTATATGTATATACAAGTGTTACTGTGATGATGTAATTATAAGGTTATATGTATATACAGGTGTTACTGTGATGATGTAATTATAAGGTTATATGTATATACAAGTGTTACAGTGATGATGTTATTATAGGGTTATATGTATATACAGGTGTTACAGTGATGATGTTATTATAAGGTTATAGGTATATACAGGTGTTACAGTGATGATGTTATTATAGGGTTATAGGTATATACAGGTGTTACAGTGATGATGTTATTATAAGGTTATATGTGTATACAGGTGTTACAGTATTGATGTAATTATACAGTTGTTAAGGTGATGATGCAATTATAAGGTTATATGTATATACAGGTGTTACTGTGATGATGTTATTATAGGGTTATATGTATATACAGGTGTTACAGTGATGATGTAAGGATAAGGTTATATGTATATACAGGTGTTACAGTGATGATGTAATTATAAGGTTATATGTATATACAGGTGTTACTGTGATGATGTTATTATAAGTTTATATGTATATACAGGTGTTACAGTGATGATGTTATTATAGGGTTATATGTATATACAGGTGTTACTGTGATGATGTAATTATAAGGTTATATGTATATACAGGTGTTACAGTGATGATGTTATTATAGGGTTATATGTATATACAGGTGTTACTGTGATGATGTAATTATAAGGTTATATGTATATACAGGTGTTACAGTGATGATGTTATTATAGGGTTATAGGTATATACAGGTGTTACAGTGATGATGCAATTATAAGGTTATATGTATATACAAGTGTTACAGTGATGATGTTATTATAGGGTTATAGGTATATACAGGTGTTACAGTGATGATGTTATTATAGGGTTATAGGTATATACAGGTGTTACAGTGATGATGCAATTATAAGGTTATATGTATATACAAGTGTTATAGTGATGATGTTATTATAGGGTTATAGGTATATACAGGTGTTACAGTGATGATGTTATTATAGGGTTATATGTATATACAGGTGTTACTGTGATGATGGTATTATAGGGTTATATGTATATACAGGTGTTACAGTGATGATGTTATTATAAGGTTATATGTATATACAGGTGTTACAGTGATGATGTAATTATAAGGTTATATGTATATACAGGTGTTACAGTGATGATGTTATTATAGGGTTATATGTATATACAGGTGTTACAGTGATGATGTAATTATAGGGTTATGTGTATATACAGGTGTTAGTGATAATATAATTATAAGATTATATGTATATACAGGTGTTACAGTGATGATGTAATTATAAGGTTATATGTATATACAGGTGTTACAGTGATGATGCAATTATAAGGTTATATGTATATACAGGTGTTACAGTGATGATGTAATTATAAGGTTATATGTATATACAGGTGTTACAGTGATGATGTAATTATAGGGTTATGTGTATATACAGGTGTTAGTGATAATATAATTATAAGATTATATGTATATACAGGTGTTACAGTGATGATGTAATTATAAGGTTATATGTATATACAGGTGTTACAGTGATGATGCAATTATAAGGTTATATGTATATACAGGTGTTACAGTGATGATGTAATTATAAGGTTATATGTCTATACAGGTGTTACAGTGATGATGTTTATTAGGGTTATATGTATATACAGGTGTTACAGTGATGATGTAATTATACAGGTGTTACAGTGCTGATGTAATTATAGGGTTATATGTATATACAGGTGTTACAGTGCTGATGTAATTATAAGGTTATATGTCTATACAGGTGTTACAGTGATGATGTTATTATAGGGTTATATGTATATACAAGTGTTACAGTGATGATGTAATTATACAGGTGTTACAGTGCTGATGTAATTATAGGGTTATATGTATATACAGGTGTTACAGTGCTGATGTAATTATAAGGTTATATGTATATACAGGTGTTACAGTGATGATGTAATTATAAGGTTATATGTATATACAGGTGTTACAGTGATGATGTAATTATACAGGTGTTACAGTGCTGATGTAATTATAGGGTTATATGTATATACAGGTGTTACAGTGCTGATGTAATTATAAGGTTATATGTATATACAGGTGTTACAGTGATGATGTAATTATAGGGTTATGTGTATATACAGGTGTTACAGTGATGATGTTATTATAGGGTTATATGTATATACAGGTGTTACAGTGATGATGTAATTATAGGGTTATGTGTATATACAGGTGTTACAGTGATGATGTTATTATAGGGTTATATGTATATACAGGTGTTACAGTGATGATGTAATTATACAGGTGTTACAGTGATGATGTAATTATAAGGTTATATATATATACAGGTGTTACAGTGATGATGTAATTATAGGGTTATGTGTATAAACAGGTGTTACAGTGATGATGTTATTATAGGGTTATATGTATATACAGGTGTTACAGTGATGATGTAATTATAGGGTTATGTGTATATACAGGTGCTACAGTGATGATGTTATTATAAGGTTATATGTATATACAGGTGTTACAGTGATGATGTAATTATAAGGTTATATGTATATACAGGTGCTACAGTGATGATGTTATTATAGGGTTATAGGTATATACAGGTGTTACAGTGATGATGTTATTATAGGGTTATATGTATATACAGGTGTTACAGAGATGATGTAATTATAGGGTTATATGTATATACAGGTGTTACAGTGATGATGTAATTATACAGGTGTTACAGTGATGATGTAATTATAAGGTTATATATATATACAGGTGTTACAGTGATGATGTAATTATAGGGTTATGTGTATAAACAGGTGTTACAGTGATGATGTTATTATAGGGTTATATGTATATACAGGTGTTACAGTGATGATGTAATTATAGGGTTATGTGTATATACAGGTGTTAGTGATAATATAATTATAAGATTATATGTATATACAGGTGTTACAGTGATGATGTAATTATAAGGTTATATGTATATACAGGTGTTACAGTGATGATGTTATTATAAGGTTATATGTATATACAGGTGTTACAGTATTGATGTAATTATACAGGTGTCACAGTGATGATGTATTTTCATGTGTGTGTGGTAATATATATTATGTATGTACTTTTGTGTTGTATTAGAATAATAAATGTATTTATTTATTGGATATGAATAAAAAATGAATCAAAAAATGTATAATCTCATCTTATGTGTTTGTATTTGCTATATTTTACATATACTCTAAGTGACTTAAGACAAAGAAGGTATAGCTATTTATATAAATACATTCCTTTATAAATCCCTATTCAACAATATTGTGATAAGTACGGTGTCTTTGTTACTAACCACTATAGTAGCCCTGTTGGTAAAGTGCTCGCTCCGTATGCGGGAAGTCCTGGGTACGAACCCTAGGCCGCCTTACCGAGACTTGAAAATAGGCAGTGATTGTTCTTCATTCAACAATATTGTGATAAGTACGGTGTCTCTGTTGTCCAGGATATATATTTGACATCCTATGTTTCCATGTTTTTTTTTTATTTTACACGTGGCAGAATATTTCACTTATATCGATATGTTGCAAGCTAAAGGCAAAGTGCAGAAATGTTGAATATGCGTTGCGCTGATGACATTATACAGCAGGCTTCTTTATCGTGTCACGCCTATCGTGACACGGGGCGTCGTTTAATTTATCTTCCCATCCGAAAGAACCGTGACTTTCATTTCTTAATGCCGGGTGCTTGGCACTACCAACTTTCAAGTATTGGTCAGATCTGGTTGACCACAACATTCCACTTACGAGCACGTTACCAACTGAGCTAACGCAGTGGTTACAGCTACATACTGGGGAACAGACTAAAGAGTAAAACAACTGCATTGTGCCAGGTCCCAGTTTCGCAATCATTCTTTAACTAAGATTTTTCTTAACTTTAATCTAGCAAAGTTTGGCAATATATTAAGGTATTACAAATAAAAAGTTTCCTCAAAATTAAAATATATTTGTAATAAGCTTAGAATTATCTTCAAAATGACATCTTAAATTCATTAACATCTAAATAACTGTCCAAACCCGTGTTAAAGGCAACCTCTATATATGGGCCATTTGACTATAAAAGGCAGTAAACTTTTATCCCAATTGCTCTTTATTCATATTTTGTTAACATATATAAGGCCTTATTCAGAAAAAGTATATTCTACATCCGAAATCAACCAAATGTGGATTCTCAAAAATTCAAAAGAATTGCTAAAGAATTACTTGAACATTTTGCTTCTAATACTTTATCTCATGTAAAAGTATTATTCTTATGAAGCAGAATTTATGCAGAACCTTGTTAAATCTGGAGAGAAGACTGTCGCCAGATTATGCAACTCAACATACAGATATATAGATGACGTTCTGTTTCTTAACAATCCTAAATTTGGAGACTATGTAAATGTCATCTAGCCTATTGAGCTTGAAATAAAAGACACGACTGATTCCTCAAGTTCTGCTTCATATTTAGACTTATACCTGAATTATAACGCACACTACATTTGAAATTTTATGACAAACGTGATGACTTCAATTTTTCTATTGTCAACTTTCTTTTTTTTTTGCAGCAATATACCTGCTTCTCCTGCTTATAGTGTGTTTGTTTCCCAATTAATACGCTATGGTAGAGCTTGTTCCCACTACGGGGACTTTGTACAACGAAGTAGGCTGCTTGCAAATAAATTGTTGACTCAGGGATATTGCAAGCCTAAGCTTATCAAGGCCCTCAAAAAGTTTTATGGCCGTCATCACAGTATTGTTGATAAATTTGATGTCTCTGTGTCCAGAATTGCCCTGGATATATTTGACGTCTCATAGTTCCATGTTCCTTTCACACAATTTTGATTACACACGTGGCGGGTGTAGCTAGCTAAACAAGAGGCGCTTACCCTTCTGGAGCACCCGGTCTCACTTCCCTGGTGGAAGTTCACGTGTCTAACCTAACTTGTGAGTTCCAAAGTTTTTACTTTGCTTTTGGATTGTGATTCGGACATGGATTAGTATGTTTGTTTTTGATGCATACTTAACTGATAAAAAATCAACCAATGAACCAAATATGTAATATAAATAATAAATTTTATTCATACTATTAATTAGATTTAAACAATTAAAAACATATTAGGTACAAATTAACAAATAGCACTATTTTGCAATGAAGTATATATAAAGTGAAATAGATACATTAAAAAAATGTATTTATTTATTTGTGATAAAATGTTGACTATTGAATTTAGCATATTTAACTTTTTAATTTTTAATTAAAAAAAAATCTTTGAATAAATAGATCTACAGAAAATATGAAATAAAATGGATAAAATATGATAAAGCATATAGTGCATAATCCTATGCTTACAATCTGTCATAGTAATCACACTTATTGATTTAGGTTTTGAAATTATATTTGGTATGTGCTTGTTCCTTAGTAAATTTCAGCATGCATGTTTCTGGTTTTACTGTCTATCGAAGAGATGGACCTAATCCATACAGAGACGAACCGGGGAGTCAAGTCGTTGGTTATAGATGGCCATACGTACCGAAAAGTAGGTTACCTGTAAAAAAAAATCGGCGCAAATGAAAAAAAAAATCGGCGCAAATGAAATGCAAATCAGCGCAAATGCAAAACGTCGAATATAATTCCTTACTTGTATTGGATTCCTAAACTTCATAAAAATGCATACAAGGAAAGATATATAGCAGGCTCATCTAAATGTACTACTAAATCATTATCGGTAACTCTAACACAAATTTTGACAATCGTCAAAGATGGTCTTCAGTCTTATTCAGAAAAAGTATATTCTACATCTGGAATCAACCAAATGTGGATTCTAAAAAATTCTAAAGAATTACTTGAACATCTTGCTTCTAATACTTTATCTCATGTAAAAAGTATAAAAACATTTGATTTTTCTACACTATACACCACAATCCCTCATTCTAAATTGAAAGAACGTCTTAAAGAAATTATTCACTTGTCTTTCTTCTACAAAAACGGTAAGCCAAGATACAAATATCTGGTGCTGAACAGGGATTCTGGTTATTTTGTCAAGCATCATACGGATTCCAAACAAAAATATACTGAAGATACCATCAACAAAATGTTGGAGTTTTTGATAGATAACATATTTGTTGTGTTTGGTAATATAGTATTTCAGCAAACAATCGGTATACCAATGGGTACAAACTGTGCACCATTGCTTGCTGATTTGTTTCTTTATTCTTACGAAGCAGAATTTATGCAGAACCTTGTTAAATCTGGAGAGAAAACTGTCGCCAAATCATTCAACTCAACATACAGATACATAGATGACGTTCTGTCTCTTAACAATCCTAAATTTGGAGACTATGTAAATGTCATCTATCCTAGTGAGCTTGAAATAAAAGACACGACTGATTCCTCAAGTTCTGATTCATATTTAGACTTATACCTGAATTATGACGCACAAGAAAGGCTACATTTGAAACTTTATGACAAACGTGATGACTTCAATTTTTCTATTGTCAACTTTCCTTTTTTATGCAGCAATATACCTGCTTCTCCTGCTTATGGTGTATTTGTTTCCCAATTAATACGCTATGGTAGAGCTTGTTCCCACTACGGGGACTTTGTAAAACGAAGTAGGCTGCTTGCAAATAAATTGTTGACTCAGGGATATTGCAAGCCTAGGCTTATCAAGGCCCTCAAAAAGTTTTATGGCCGTCATCACAGTATTGTTGATAAGTTTGATGTCTCTGTGTCCAGGATTGCCTTGGATATATTTGACGTCTCATAGTTCCATGTTCCTTTCACACAATTTTGATTACACACGTGACGGGTGTAGCTAGCTAAACAGGAGGTGCTTACCCTTCCGGAGCACCCGGCCTCACTTCCCTGGTGGAAGTTCACGTGTCTAACCTAACTTGTCAGTTCCAAAGTTTTTACTTTGCTTCTGGATTGTGATTCGGAAATGGATAAGTATGTTTGTTTTTGATTGGATACATGGTCAGTTCCAGTTTCATTTTAATTGACCAGTTTTTGGTCCTTGGAATAATAAAATTTCATGAAATGGTTAATGAGAAAAATCTTTGGTATGGCAAAATAGTTTGCCTTCGAATACACAAATAACACAATTAAAAAATTCAACACTTCTTCCGACTAAATATAGTACAAATGTATTTGAAATTTTATTTTCACCATTTATTTAAAAAATTTATAACTAAGTAAAACCGATTGACAAGTTGTTTTTCAAGAGCTAGAGCGTTAATTTTTGCGCAAAATACATCATGAGTTGTAATGTTTGAATCAAATTTGCTAAAATTCCATTAACAGTTTATATTAAATAATAAATTTTGCGTATTTGATAGTATTATCTTAATACTTTAAAGTAGATGAGAGTGGTTTTATTGCTAATTGTTTTAATACATTGTAAAATTTTTGTTTTTAATATTTATTTATTACGTTTAAATACATGGGTTTAAATACATGGTAATAAATAATAATAATAGTAATAATAATAATAATAATAATAATAATAATAATAATACTTTATTGCAAAAAGCAAACAATACATTGCTATAGCATTACAAGACGAATTGAACTATGTAACAACATGACAAATAACAAATAAATAACAGAGAACAGTCAGGTGTTGAGAAATTGAGATCTGAGTAACCAGGCTTTAGATAGATAAATACAAAGTTTCCTTGTGAGAGATTTAGAGTCCGCTTTTAATAGTGTACGAAATTTATGAATATTCGGCCAGACACAGTAATATTTCGGTAGATATTGATAACGTATGAAACGGAATGTAGGACATATAAGGACAAAGTGATACTCGGTCTAAATACAGTTTAACGCACAACATGAACAAATCCTCTTTTCCCTTGGAATGTTAGTAAAGCGGCCAGATTCAACATTTAATCGCAATGTACTACTGCGTAATTTTGTTAAAGTGATACATTGAAATCAAATGCTAAATACCGCCCTAAACTAAATTCGTTTTTAAGAGACATATAGTATGACAATTTTTCAGACGAGCTAACAAGCTGAATCCATTTCTGGTAATACTGATCGTTAATACGGGTTTTTCACAATGTCTAGGGAAACACTTGGATATTCTTGGTTGTACCAAACATCATTAAAACCTAATAAAAATAACATGTCTCGAACACCTGAGACCCAGTTCTTTTTACCAAGTAATACATCATTAGATAAAACATTATATACATCAAAGACAAACGTAGGTTTCAAAGTTATGATGCGAAACCAAAATTTAATTATTTTATGTGTTACGTATAACACTGGTGGTAGATGTCCGAGTTCACCTCACAAAAAGGCAGTGGGGGCACATTTAGATAAACCCAAAGTATAACGACAAAATCTATTAAAAACAAGATCATCAATTTCATGTGCACGGTGGAATCCCCAAACTTCCGACGCATAGTTTAATACCGAACCAACCATACTGTCGAACAAATAGCATTTGTGTTTAACGTTGATATATAGTTTTGATGTTATATAGGAGCCCAGACAAAGCTCTTGTCCCCTGTTGGGCTATCCTTTTCTGGGTGTGCAAAAAATTTGCCGTTATAGTGAAGCAGCATTCCTAAATGTGTATAAGAGTCAACAATTTCAATTACTTGATTATTGAAGTAAAATGTGTCTGTTATAGGTTTCCATCCGTTGCGAAATATACGAAATTTTAGTTTTGGAAGTGTTCGCAGTGATACTCCATCGATGACAATAAAACGAGAGTTTGCCACAGTGTTTGCAGTATAGTTGGCGATTTACCGAACATAACAGTGTCATCTGCGAATAAAATCAGATAAATAAATATCCATTTTAGTCGGGGAGCACTTCTCAATTAGCGTGCAAAAAACAAGTGAACCATACACAGTCTGCTATAAAATTTTGATCCTATAATTATTAAGTAGACATATTGCCATGTTTTGAAAACCCATGTTGGACTTGTCATCTCTCTTGCACAACTTCACAGTCGCCTGTTTTGGTTATAGAACATAGTACAAAACAAACAGGAAATTACCATATACACTATAACTTTTACTTGACACGCGTTATGAATGTTTAAACTGTCGTACGTAAATAACTTAGTGTAGTTCTTTTACATATTTTTAAATCAAAAATATCATTATATTTGCAGGTGGTTTTACAATCGTTTTTAACGAAAATAAAGAAAAAATGTGAATTTTTCCCCTGTAAGTTTTAAAATTTAGAGCAATGGTTCTTGTGAGTGTTCAAAGAAACAAGTTTTATATCGAAATATTTTTTATTTAAAAGTTTTCATGGGTATTTTTGTACTTCTTGAAAGCAAAATTTTGCCCAATGTTCTATTATAGACAGAAATAAGTAGTTAACTGTTTCCCCTACCCCCATTTCTCAAATTTTCTTAGAAATCATTAAAAAACTATTCTTTTCTAAATAACTTTGTTGTACTATTAACATGGTCAATATTGCAATATATGTTTATTTATATTCATTAATTCTTATGAAATAAAACACAATAAACTTAAATTTATGTGTATAGAATCTGGACTGGTCTCTGGTCCTGATTACGCTATAACACTATACCATGACGGAATCCATCTATAAAAAAGATTAATAGTTCTTACAGATTCCTTTACACTTGTTACAGGTTCACTAAGTCACTAATAAGAACATGTGCAAATTGATTAAATAACTACAAATGAAGCAAAGTGAAAATGTAGTCCTCATTCATGAGAAAAACCGCTTTAGCAGCTGTTTGGAAATTCTTCAATCTTCGGCATGATCAAAGTTACTGTTAGTCTTCACTTGAACTGCTATCAGTATCGACTGAAATGCCACATTTTCCCACCTTCCCAAGGCAAATACAGATGACACTACATGGAAAAGACGCTTTTGCACATGAACAATTTCGCATACATTTTGATTTCTGGCATTTGCACCCTGTAGGTGTTTTTATCATTGGCTTTGGTGGCAAGCACATTAATATTGGCACAAGTTTATGGTTTACTAGTTTTCGTCCAAACTGTGTTGGAGACGGGAGATCAAGATCAGATAATGTTGCACGTACATATATTCCAATCTGATATAAAGCTCGCAAAAAATGTTGGTGGAATGCGTCTTCTGTTGGTGGTAAAGCTCTTAAATCTGTTTTACTGGATGCAAATAAATGCTGCCTTAGCACATTTAAACTATCAACATTTGAACATCCATATAAGGAAGCAAAGTACTTTCGTGCCTCAACTTTTAACTCTTCTGATATTATGAAATCATCCATTCCAAAGTTTGAAAGGTTGGGAAGATCCTTTACCATAGTCAGAGCCACCTTTGCTGCCAATTTCTTTCCCTTTCTAAACGGATAACTAACAGTATCACAACCACTGAAGACATATGCAACGATTAAAGTCGATGTTAACTCTCTTGAACTGCATTCATATTTTTCACAGAGTTTCTCTACTAATTTATGTACGGCTATGTATTTGTCAAATTTCTGGACCCATAGTTCTCTGAGAGTAGATAAGCGGGTGAGATGATATATGCATAATATAACTATGTCTGTGTCTGTTGCATGGATGACTGCTCTAGTGTGATCAAGCTGTTTAACACAGTATGCTAGGTGCGCCACAATTCTTGTGTCTGCTTCCTCGTGATCTAAACAAGACAACTGTGGTATTTCACACTTTTCTGATTTATACACTGCAAAATTATCATTTTTGTCCTTTGATAAACCACCGACAATAAAGGTAACATCATCCACATTATCAACCGTTTGGAGTCCACTGCTAATGAAATCCAAAAGATTTGCCTTGTTTCTGACATCATGTAGAATGGCATTCCAGTCAACTATTTCCAAACTTTCAGATATGAAATACTCTTTCTGTGTTTTTGACTGACCTCTTCTGAATCTTTCATCTCCCTTAAGTGAGACAGAGTCTTCGAAATCATACCGATCTCCAACAATGTTTACACATTTGCAGTTACTTGGCTTTAACCTCATTAGCTGACTAATAACTGCTTGCAAAAAATCTCCAAATGTTTTTCCACACAGTTTGTAATATCTGTTTATAAAGGCCATGGTATCCACAAGGTATACTGTTAAAAGGTCACTATCTGGTAATGAGTCATATTCTACTTGTCCCTCGCCAACCTCTTTTATAAGATAAGCTAGAAAATCTGCCTTTGTTCCCTTTCTCATCATAAAACCACTTTCGCTTCTTTGATGGTATCAAAAGTGAAGTTGGGTAATTTGTCCATTCGTGAGAAAATGCAATTTTCTTGTATCATCGTCTGCTCCTTGAAAGAAACACAGAGCTCTCATCACAGTACTTTCATCTTGATAAATTTTTACTAAACTTTCTGCTGCAGTCTTAGGTTTTTTCTTTGATGAAAATGTAGTCAGTTTGGGTGGTTTAACAGGTGACTGGCCTTCTTCCATAATTTTCATGATTTCCAGACCTTTACTTCTTGCTGATATCAGATCCGTGTTCTCCGCTTTCTCGCCAGACGATATACATATTAAATCCTCAGTATTTGGACAGTAAATGGATTGATCATTTGTACATTTACAACATTATAATTTTCTCCACACACAATTTATCTTTATGATCTTGACTTTTAGACTGCCCATGATGTTTATGCCCTTGTCTTTCTATACCAACCATGGCTTTAACACTCTCAGATACTTTGGTCAGAAATGGAACTGTTTTAATGTACTTGTCCCGTGATGCTGGCTGTTGAGAGATACCTTTAAAAAGTGTGGTTTTCCCTTCTTTGTTGTATGTCTGTTCAAGAGCTAAATCAGTCCAAATTCCATTTAACTTTCCATCAGTTCTATGCACATTGAAATTTCCAATGACAAAATTTTCATAAACATCTGGGTGCTTTTCAGGTAACTCTTTCATATCTCTCAGATACAGAGGAAGACAAACCATGTATTTAGTATGTTGAGAAGATATTGTGTATGGAATCATATTCTCTACTTCTTTCAGGTGTTGCAACCACAAGCCAGATCTTTCAGCATGAATATATCGTTTCAGAATCATAACCATATCAAGATACATTAGCCAAAATCTTGCTGTCGCACCAAGACTTTCAACAAATGCCTCCCAAAGTCCTGATACTTCATTCTGTTTTGCTTTACTTCACTCAATCCGTTGATAACTGAATTAACATCATCACTGTTCAAAGCATCTGCAAGAACTTGTAGAGATGAACTTAGTCCAATGCCATCTAACTGATCACTGTCTACCCAGTCTTCAAATGCTCTCCACAATAGACCAAGCATTGCTTCACTCATGATGGAATGACAACGAAGCATGAGATAGTAATCTTTTCCAGATATTATTTTATTAACAGTTCCACGCTTACAAACTCCACTTTCTACAATAATATCCTCAAAACCGCTGTCTTTCATGTAGAACCCAATGCTTCCCATAAAGTTTTCTGCAATATGAAATCCACCCAGTCTGATTACTATGTCTGAATATCTTTCTGGAAACTTGTTTGTTATGCCTTTCAGTATATCATATATTGCTTGATCTGCAGTAATGATTGTGGTGTGTTGTCCAATTTTATTCGAAAGTGACACAAAATAGTTCAGTGAAGTCATTACAACATCTGGATCGGTAGGGGATTGGGGATAAAGAGGTCCATATCCAATAATAGTTGCCTTAGCTTCCGTTTGTAATGAAGCTTCGCAGAATGCTTCCCAGTTTTTGACGAACAGTGAGGTGGATTCATCCTCATTCTTTTTATCAGAGTCAGGCATTCGCAAAAGGGACCAAATGAAAAAATTGTTGTCTATTAAACTTCTACTACCTGTTTCTGTATCAAATGATATATTGGTAAGTGTTCTAGCTTGTCGCCTGTCCTTTAAGCTAACACGGCTTTCGGTTACTTTTAATGTTTCTGAAATGGGTACAGATCTGTTTCTAGTTTTTTGTTTCGGAATTTGACAATGTGTTATTAAAGTTTTACTATCTGGATTGTTAATCATACTGGTATATATTGTGACTTGTAGCATGTAGTGTTGTTCCATCTTTAGTATTTTCAGAAAAATCTAAATTGTCCAAAGCACACTGTGTAAACAAGCCGGGTTTAAGGACGGTTGGGATAAAAAGTCCAGTTTCAGAGATTTGTTGATCCACTTCTAAAGCTTTAGTTGAAATATATCTTTGAGCATTATCGTAGCTGATACAATGTCCAAACTTATTAAACACTCTTACCAACTCCTTGCTTCCAGTTTGCTTTAAAATGTGTATAGCAAGTCCAACACTTTTAGGCATAGGTAGGTTTGTGACACTTGCCATTTTATCACATACCCATTTAATCTTACTATAGCCATTTTATCACATACCCATTTAATCTTACTATAGCAATACACTGTTTTTTCCAGCTATGTGATATGGAAGTCTGTATCACACGCGTGTGTGATACAACATTCCGTAATAATATGACGTCATTATGTGATACGTAATGACAAAATTATTATGACGTCAATATGTGATACATACGTCATGTTAAGTTGGGAGAATTTACTCGAGTTGGGAGAATCGCGGACGATATTGAATAATTTTGTAAAATCAATGGTTTTCTGACGTAGCTTGATCGCACTCGTTTATTGTGCGAACGCATACATCACAATAAACTCGTGCAATCAGCTACGTCAGAAAACCACATATGTGTGGTTTTGCGTATATATCAGATGCTACATTTAGAACAGTTTGATTCTGTTTTTCAGTCAAAACAACCTTTCCTGTGCTGTCTAATTCACATTCTGTATTTGTCATTATCCATGCAATGTGATTGTATAAATCAGTTGGGATACTTTCTAATGTTTTTCATAGGAAATTTCTATCACATTTGTATCAGTTTTTGAAATTTGATATTCGTCTGTTATCTCGGATTCACCAGTGTCTTCAGTTTTGCTACGTTGTTGTTTGTCCAACCGATAGAAGGCAGTTTGCTTCATTTCACATCGTGCAGTGGCATACAAATCACAATTAGCTGACAATGAAGAACTCTTGTGCTTTTCTTTAGCATCGCTTTCACTTGAATCATCTGTTGACTCTTCCTTTAGCTTGGTTTCGTCCAGTTCTTCTGTTAAGGCGATCTGTCGGTTTGCCTATATAAGTCTATGGATAAATTTTAACACGGGATTTCCCATAGAGAATTGTATTTCGTTATAACTTTCTTATGACTCAACCGATCTTTATGATCGAGGTGTCTACGTAATCGTCTCGACCAGACACGTCTTATGATATACAGTGTTCCTTGCTGACAGAGTGCATAATTCGCTTACTGTTATTTCTGAGCCACACACTATACTTGGTTTACCTCTCTGGGGTATTATCTGAACTTTGTCTTGAAAATGTTTAACTAAACGCTTACGAAAACTCTGAGTTCTACATGATGCTGCATTTGCCACTGATTTCGATTTTAATAATTCTCTGTATCCATTAAGCAATACTGTTATGTAATAAGCAGAACGTTCTTTTAGAAGGGAATCGGATATTTCATTTATTAATTCATGAAATGCTTCTTCATAAGCATCGACTTTCATTTCTTGGAGACTTTTCCTTCTATTCATAAAGTGATCCATGCATGATTTGTGATACCTAAAATCTGCTGCGATCATATCAATCGGACAATTGCCATGACCCTGTATTCTGAATAAAAGTTTTTCGTCTCCCAGCACTTTGGCTTTTTGGTATATGGTACCTTGCCTTTGAATCGTTGCAACAAGTATAAGCTGTCGAATTCCTTTGCTGTCTCGTTCTTTCTCACACAAAAAACAGCATGCTTTGTAATCTACTGATGTTTGTTTGATCTTGGCTTCATCTTGTATCGGGTCAGTTTCAGAATGTGATCGTACACATTTACTTATTTCTTTTTTATGTGTGTACTTGCTTTTACATGATCTGTGGCATAATGGGTGCTTTGAATTTTCCATACTTGACCATAAACGATCAAATACATCGTCTTTCCTTGCCTCCATAGCAACTTTAAAAGTAGATAACCCTCTAAGCGTAATTTCACTTAATGTCTCTCTAGCATCTACAGTTTGACATATGACACATTTTGAATTATCAGTTTTCAATAAAGTGCTTCTCTCGCAAGAATATCCATCATGGCAAATTAAACAAAATATTCTTCAAAATAATAAAATCATTAATTAGTAAGTTCTAAATATAAAATTTCATATGATTAAGGATCATTTAACCATTCAGGAAATTGACGTTTCGCTGACCACGCCTATGTAATGTTCCGACAAAGGCGTGACATGCTTCATTTACACGCAAAATCAATGAAAACTCGGTCTGAATTTCGCCGTTTTATGACGTCTCTGACACTAGTGCGTCATTAGTTGCCGTCACGTTGCTTTGGTACCGTAATGGCGGACTTTGTGTCGGAACATTGTGGGCGTGGCCGGTCATCCATCAAATGGCAGATAAAGGAGCAAAATTGGGGTAGGGGAAATATTTTGTTGAATGACTTTCTCTATGAAGTGTTTTGAAACTCAATTTTACTTTTGGAAGGAGAGGAAATAAATTTGGAACAAATCTGTATCAGGTAAAACTACCTTTGGTGTTTACTTTTAATCATAGGCTATTAGAACTGAACGGCATATATCGAAAATACATTAAGAAAATGGTATTTTTTTCTATTTTAACCAAATATCTCAATAATATCTGCTAGAAAACAATGTTATGTGAAATAATTTAATGATGCATTATGAGTTAGATCCATTTACATCAACATTTGAATACAAGAAAATATGTTATAAGCTTTTGGATTTATTTTTGAAATAAGCACATTTTAATATAGCCTTGCACCTACATTTGGCTGCTACAATGTTGTGCAAGAGAATTGAAATGTCCAACATTGGTTTTCACACATCCAAGACATGGTACTATCGTGGTATGACATCAAAAATTTCATAGCATGCTGTGCATCATTTGTCAAACTTTGATACTCTGGCTCCCTGACTAATTGATATTACAAAGATCTGTAGAGTTATTAACGGAAATATCATGTAAAATATCATTTATGAAAAACAGAAACAATAATGGTGATAGTGGTAAATCATCAGAAAAATCAAAGGTACAGCGCCCTTTAAAGGCCCCTTAATCCCCATCTCTAAATAAGTGTTGTTTTATACGACCAGGCGTTCTAGGAACACACCGTTGATTCTAGGTTTAACAGCACATTCTCTTCTTTTGCGAATGATGTAAAATATAGTAAAATATGGCCGCCCAGGGCGGTTTTGCTTCAACACGGCTGTCACCGCAGAAGTCTGATTCAAGCAGTTATGGACAAGTGCAATTAACAAGGTTGGTGTCTTGTGCATCAGAAACGTTACCACAGGTGGAAAATTCACCCAGAATTCGAAATGATAGTGAAACATTGATGTTTGAACAGGATGAAAATTCGAACCGAGAGTGGTCAGACTTGTCCCAGCAAAATGGCGACTGTGTTTACCTTGATCATCACGTAAGTGATAGTCAAAGTTATGATGATCCGCCCGATCAACAGTTCATTGATAAGCTTGATAACACTCTTATTAGTCTCACAAAAGAGAATTATATTGAAAAAGTTACTGAATTGACAAATTCATCCGAGAGTTTATTGATATGGTAACGTAACATTTTAATTTCACGAGCAAGATCTCTTGAAAATTGTCCCAAAACAAAACCTCTGAATAGGAAAAGCACACATAAAAGTCCAAGTACCTATAAATATGCAAGAGACTGTAGCATCCTGCAAATGTTTATACTCGGGAGATGATACTGAAATTGACGAAGTTTTTAGTAAATCAAAATATGTGCGATCGGAGGCTACCGGAGGGGATGTTGGCGCTAATACTGGCCCGAAATTGTCCTTATCTTTTGTGTACAGTCAATTTCACTTATTAGCGAACAAAGTGCAATTTCTCCAATCAGAGCTTGATGACAGTTTGAAGGTCCAGGATAAGTTAAAGCAAGACATGTCTAGTGTTATGCAAGAAAATCAAGAACTGATCTAGGTAAATTAGTTCAGTTTGTAAGCGAGGTGTCCCCTAAATTAGTAAGGTATGATAGCTTCATAAAAAGAGCCGATGGCACTTTGAAATCAGTTGGTGAATTTGACTATAATATTCACTGTGATAATATGGCCAAACTGTCAGCTGACTATAAAAAGCTGAGTACAACCATATCATCCGTACAGGGAAATATGCAAGACATTCAAAATACACGTTCATATTCGGATGTATTAACTTCTCCCAAAAACGGACCCCAACAGGTCTAGGAATGCGGACAGTTCACCCACATTACAGGTGGACGAGCATGTAATTCGTAGATCAGTTAATCACACAAACCTAAAGCTAGCTAGTAAAACATATAAAAAGGTTTTATGTAAACACTATAAACTCTATCAGAGTAAACTAGAATTAAAATTACAAAATATCCGTACTACAAATCCAAAGGATTATTGGAAGGTTCTTAATAGAAATGTTTCAAGAAAAAAAGAAGATAAATTTGATTTGGACAGATTTTATGAATACTTTAAGGGTCTGAATACTTTTGACGAAAATGATAGTAGAAAAGAAGAAATAAATTATAATTGTTTTGATAATAATGTTAATGCTGAAATAAATGGTCCCATCACTGAAACTGAAATAATTAACGCAGTTAAAAATCTAAAAAACAGTAAATCACCAGGGGTAGATAACGTCTTAAATGAATATCTGAAATCAACTTTAAGTAAAATGTTACCAGTCTATATATTATTGTTTAACTTTATTTTTAACACTGGTCTTATACCAGATGACTGGATTCTTGGTTCTATTAAACCCGTGTATAAAAATAAAGGTTACACCAAAGATCCAGACAATTATAGAGCTATAACTATACTGAGCTGTTTCGAAAAACTTTTTACAGCTATCATTAATAATCGTTTAAAAAAAGTTTGCAGAAATTCTGACGAAATCTCAAGCTGGATTTAGACAAAACTACTCTACAATAGATAATATTTTTATATTGCATAGCATTGTTGAATGTTTATTTTCATCAAATAGAAAACTATATTGCGTTTTCATTGATTTTAGAAAAGCTTTTGATAAAGTTTGGAGAAACGGTCTGTGGTATAAACTCAGAAAATACAACATCAATGACAAATGTTTTAATGTCATTAAAAACATGTATGATAGTATTAAATCATGTGTTGTCAAAGGGATTTTGAAATCCAATTATTTTTAAGCGAGATTGGTGTTAGACAAGGAGAAAACTTGTCACCTTTTCTTTTTTCTATTTATGTTAATGATTTAGAAGAGTTTATAAATCAAAATAATACAGATGGTCTAAACTGCTTAACGGAAATGGGTGTCAAAATGCTACACGAGTACGTGAAAATCCTTCTTCTTCTGTATGCGAACGATACTGTGATATTTTCGGAGAACGAAACTGATATGCAAAAACATTGAATGCTTTTAACGATTATTGTAATATGTGGAAACTCGAAGTCAATATATCTAAAACAAAAGTTCTTATGTTTAGTAAAAGAAAAAATAATCATTTACCAGTGTTAAAGTTTGGTGGGGACATTTTGGATTGTGTAGACAGCTATTGTTACTTGGGTATAATTTTTAATAGAAATGGGAAATTTTTCACAGCTAGGAAAAACCTTTATGACCAAGCATGTAAAGCTCTATTCGGTGTGTATAGAAAGCTAGAAAATACCCAATTGTCAATCGAATGTCAACTGGATCTATTTGATAAATTGGTTTTACCAATATTAGTTTACGCTTGTGAAATTTGGGGTTTTGAAAAATTAGAATTGGTAGAAAAAACTACATATACAATACTGTAAAAAAAATCCTTAAACTCAAAACAAGTACACCAACGTATATGGTATACGGTGAACTCGGGAGGTATCCATTACATGTACAAATATATAAAAGGATGGTTTCATTTTGGTATAATATAGTATTTTCAGAAAATAAGTTAACAAATTATTGTTATAGATTATTACTTTGTCGACATAATGAGGGGAAGCACATATCTTGGGTTGAAAAAATAAAAGCATTGTTGAATTCGGTTGGTTTTAGCAATATATGAGAGTCTCAAGGGTTTTTTGTTAACAAAAAATGGTTAATTAATTCTTTTGAACAAAAACTGAAAGACCAGTTTTGCCAAAGCTGGTATTCTCAAATTGAACAGTCAAACAAAGCTATAATATACAGAATCTGTAAGGATAAATTTGGTTTTGAAAATTATCTTAATTTTTTACCTGTTAATGTTAGATTAATCTTTGTTTATCGATAGAAAAGGGAAGATGGGAAAAAATTGTTAGAAATGAAAGAAAATGTAAACTTTGTGACAAATCTTGCATTGGTGACGAATATCATTTTGTGTTGGAATGTGAAAATTTTAACGGTCTTAGAAAAAAATATATTAAAGAAAAATACTATACCAGACCAAATACTTTAAAATTAGCACCTTTATTTAAAAGTGGAAACAGGAAAAATATTAACTTATGCAAATTTATTAAGGTGGGTCTAAAATTCTACAGCTAATACAAGAGGTAATATTTTGGTTTATTTATATATATCAATAAAAAAATGGACAACAAATTGTTTTGGATAATAAGACCTGCAGTTTGTACTTGTTGGTGGGGGCATTTCCCAATCACTCGTCGTACTGCTCTGCTTATTATTCAACCAAATACCATTATTTTATGTTAAATCCCTGGTAAAGTATTCTAAAACACTTTATGTATATAGTTTATATGATAGTGTTGTGCTATATTCTATTACTTTATGGTATAATGTTATATTCTATACATTGTATCAATCGCCATAGTATGTATAATCATGTATATAAACCTCAGGTACCACCTCCGGTGGTTTTGAGTGTAATAGAGAACTAGAACTAGAACAGGTATGACTGTGTCGGTTACAAATACCGTTAAATTACCTAATGACAATTTACACGCTCAGTCAAGCAAGTCGGATAATGGTGGTTTCTCGGCACAACCACGCGAGCATATGTCCAATAAAACAAAAAATATGCGATCATATTCCGACTCCGAAACAGATATTGGAAGGGATGTTGCGTCTTGCTTGAAAGATTTACGTAGTCCTGACTCTATCACTCTATCAGTAAATCCAATAACTGTGTGCAAGTAGATGACGAACGCAACCATGAAAACACAGACAATCCAAGTATATTCATAGGTGCAGGCCGTAAACGAACAGCCCGTTACTATCTTGCTAATATTGATAAGCGTTCAACAGAGCAAGGCATTGTTGACTATATGAACAATAAAGGTGTAACGGTATCGCATCTGCAACTTTTTAGATCAAAACGAAAGGGTAGGTTGACAGGGAGAGTTAATGTACCGGAAAAGTTTTCATCGGTAATTGAATCTGATGGTTGAGTGTTCGCGAGTGAAATAAAGAACTGGAACACAGAGATCAAGAATATAATGACAATTAGTATGTTTAGTTGTAGAAATCGTTGTAATATAGTCACTGTTTTAAGTGTATTAATGATACCCGTTCTCCTTTTCGGGTATTTTCCCCCTATTTATATGGTATTAAAACTATTGTGTTGGAACATGAGAGTAGCAATGTCTTCTTCTCTTTGTTTATTTGAACTGCTTCAGATTACTGACTGTGATATAGTGGTATTAAACGAGCACAAACTGCGATATCAAACTGAGTCATTTCTTGAAACAATTGACACAAGATATAATTGTTTTCTAAAGATTGATTCGGATATCTCCAATTCTGCTAGATGCGAAAAGGGTGTGTGGCAATTATGTTCAAGAAATCACTCCAGTTTAGTGTTAGTGAAGTTAAAGATACTTTATGTGATAGAATTATAGGTATTGAACTTAAAGATTCGTCTGGAGACAGTATGTATATCTTCTCAGTATACATGCCGGCAGATAGTAATACTGAGTATTATAGAGAAATACTTAATGTACTTGGCGATGTTTATAATTATTATAGCCAGTATGGAAAGGTTATACTTGCTGGCGACTTTAATGCCAGTTGTCGGCAATGTGACATTGGTAGGTCTAATCCATTTAAATCAAAAGAATTTGTATCATTTATTAATGAAAATAATCTTATCCCAATTAATAATTTTGATGATATGTATTTTAGTTATGTAACTAATAATACAATGTTGGATTATATTTTATGTAATAAAGTAGTCTCAAGTCATGTCACGGCTGATATCCTTGTTGAAGGCTCGGTAAGCCTTACGTCAGACCATCTCCCCATTGTCGTACATATCGAACGCTTTGAACAATCAAAAAGGTTGGTTGACTTTTTATGCGCATCACCTTCATGGCATAGAATTACAACTAAAGACATTCAGAATTATACATCTGTGCTAACTGAAAAACTAAAAAATATCCACCCACTTGTAAATAAACTTGACGTAGACCATTTTAATGAACTACTTGTAAATGTGATAATTCAGTCTGCTGATGAAACCATACCAAAGTCTAAGTACAATCCTCGGACTAAACCGTATTGGACCAATGATGTGAAAAGTGCGCATGCTTATGAAAGGTTGAAACGTCGAATCTGGGTATCCGAAGGGAAGCCCCGAGGTATGATGTATCATTCATACGCCGAGTACAAACAGGCAAAGCGTGAATTTCGAAATGTCTTAGATGCTGAAGCTGAGAAATACTATGACATTGCACTTTACGAAATCAATCACGCGGCTGATTGCAATATACGCCTCTTCTGGCGTTTAGTATGTAAGCTGAAGCCTCGGAAAGAAAAAATATATCCAGAATTAATACATTAAGGTCAAACTTATTGTGATCCTGATGGTGTGGCTAAAGGTTTTGCTAAATATTTCCATGATGTATACACTCCAAAAGATGAGGATCACTTTGACTTAAATTTTGAGAAGACAATTAATATTGAATACAAACAAAAATTAAAGCAGCGGGTGAAAGTGCTGAAACATTACCGGGTGGTGAAATTCTCGTTGAAGAAGTGAAACGAGCAGTGGCGGACCTTAAGTATAAAAAGGCTCCTGGATTTGATAAAATTCAATCTGAACACTTGAAGTATGCTGGTGATTATATATTAGATGTACTAACGGACTTTTTAATGTTATTGTCAGCGAAGGACGTATTCCACAAAGTTGGTAAAAGGAATTGATTGTCCCAATATTTAAAGGTGGTAAAAAAGTAACACATCTCCGGACAATTACCGACCAGTAGCGTTATTGCCTACACTGGAAAAGTTATTTGAGAAGGTGTTAATGATGCGCATAAAAAGTTACGATTTTTATCAAAGCTTCCCTGCTAAACAACAAGGATTTCAGCCTGGCCTGAATTGTGCTACTACTTCATTTAGTTTGCAAGAAACAATATATATATACAAACATAGAACTGGGTAGTAAGGTATATGTGTCATTTTTAGATACTAAGAAAGCCTTTGACACTGTATGGAGAAAAGGACTCATGTATAAGCTATAACACCTAGGTGTCGAAAGCAAGCTATTACATCTGATTGACGATCTTCATGTAAATACTCAGAGCGCAGTAGTTGTAAATTCTGTACAGTCAGACTGGTTTTCAGTGTCACAGGGTGTAAAACAGGGCGGAATATTGTCAACATTTCTATACCTAGTGTATATAAATGATCTTATTGTGCTACTATCTAACTTTCATTTAGGTTCAAAGGTTAACCAGTTGTCATGTTGTTGTCCAAGTTTTGTTGATGACATAACTTGTATCAGTATCAGTCCTAAAGGACTACAAGGGTTGTTGGACATAACATATGCATACGCTTGTAAGTGGCGCTATACTTATAATGTACATAAGTCCAACGTGTTAGTATATGGTTTGACAGAGCGAACTTACGACAATATAAATTATGTTTGGAATATCGGTAACCACCCCGTTCCTATTGAGAAAAACTATAATCATTTATGAATAGAGCAAAATGCCTTTTTTGTAATGACCACCGTATACGGAACAGATGTGACAAAGGACGCAAATCTTTTTTTGCAATCGCTGGAATAGGCCGAAGTAACATTAATCCTATAGTGCTAGCTGATATTTACAAAAAAAATAGTGATACCTTCTGTTTTGTACGGATCCGAGCTGTGAAATAATTTAAGACAATCTGACATTATCGGTATTATACGTATCAGTACAGAGATTGATAAACAGAAACTATATCATCCTTCATAAGCTTTGTTCCTTACCTAGTGACTCCATTTCAAAACCGTTATTTCTCTATCGTTTTTACTTGTATCTTGAAGATCCAGTTAGTAACCAAAAGGATTTGTACCCGATATCATGGCTATACTGAAGAAATACTCACTTGTGAACTATATACATACTTTTTTTACAGACTTTGAATTTCCTAACAAGCGTGATTGGAAGAGGGCCGTTAACAATGCTATATCAACACAAGAACATAGGGAATAGGTGACCAGAATTAGTAATGATCGGGAATTTGGGCGATTTATAAAGCTTCACACAGAATTATCTCCTGCCTCAGTTTGGACATTTCCACAAAATAACTACGAATTACGCTTAGCACACCATACTGCAAAATTATGGATAGCTCCACAAGAAACTGTCGTGCAGACATGTACAGTGTGTAACAATAGATATGTGGATATATATGTTCATTTAACGTGTGCTTGTCCCTGTACAGATGACCTGCGACAGCAATTTTGGGAGTCACTTATGGATAGATTTGGTGTTCATCTAAACGTTGAACTGTCTAATGCATCAGACGAACAGCTGTACTGTATCTTACTAGGAATGTCTAGCCGAATTGTTCACGTGCCACCAGATGATATTCATGGATTTACCACACGTTGTTTTCATTATTTACGTGCCGCTTCCGCGACATACTACAGACACCTTGTTCAAGTTGTCGAGTAAGTTTGCTCTGTCAAATCATATTACATGTACTTAAACAGGTCATAATCGTTGTAAATATGTTTATTTATGCACCATGTTCTGTTTATTGTTTAATTAAGCACATGTAGTTATTATATGAAATTCTATATGTAAAAAAACTCTATTTAAGAGGAAATAAAGTATGAATGAATGCAATTACTATCCTTTTCCGCATTGTTCTCGCTCGTCTGGGCAAATGTTGTGCACCTAGAGAATAATACCATTAATTTTTTATTACTCGCTCGCCAATATATATTTTTTTAAAATCCGCAGAACTGGAAATTTACTAATTTGCAATAAAATATGTTATAAAGTGAAAAGATATATTAAAATTAATTTATTTATTAATGGATTTGGTTAATTGCGATCGAAAACGTTGATTATTGAATTAAGCATATTTTAATTTTGATTTTTAAAATAAAAATATATCTTTATATTTTAACTAAAAACTAAAACATTTTTTGAATAAATACAAAAATATTGAAATAAAATTAATAAAAAGTAAAATATGCCAGGACATATGTGTTACCGTATACTTTCAATTCGTCATCGCTATTTTTTCACATTTTTCTTATTTATTGAGATATAAAAATGAAATTTGGTACGTGAATTTTTTACCTTACAGGGTAAGTTCGAGTTTTTTTTAACTGACCTGCTTTCTAGAGAATTGTGGCCCTAAACTGATATTTTTATTTGAATATTTTTATTGTCCACAGGGAGACAAGTGATTGGGCTACTGGTCTCATTTGTCATATTACAATATAGACCGGTTTTACAATATAACATTGCAGTTTCAAAAAAACAGTGAGACTTACTGTAAGTTTAAACATTTCTATTATTTTAAATATCCAGAAAATCAGAATAAATGTTTTTACATTTCAGTGGTCAATTTTTAAAACATAAATAAAATATACAACATGCATCACAAATAACATCTAATAATTCAAATTATTGAATAAAATTTCATGAAATGGTTAATTGGAGAAAAAATTCTTTGGAGTGGCAAACTGTGACAGCTTGCATTCAAATACACAAAAAACAAAAATTAAAAATTCAGTTCGCCTTCCAACTAAAGATTTTTTTCGAAAGAGTGTTAATTTTACCGCAAAATACACATTTTATTGTAAATTGAGTTATAAAATCATTATTAGATTTAAAATTTCTTATTTTTATTATTTACATTAAATAGATAAATTGTAGGAAAAAGTAACAAGTAAAGCATCCTTGAAAGGCCCCTTAATCCCCATTTCTAATGAGGCGTTGGTTTATGCGAGTAGGCGTTCGGAGAACACACCCATGAGATATACTCACCTCATAGAGTAATCCGGTGTATGTATTCTCTTGGATCTTAAACTACCCATGCATTTGGGTGGATCCCTCCTGTATGGATATTCCTCATAAAAGGTCAATGTTTTTTGCCTATACAACGTTTTAATATTGTTAATTAAAAATAAAAAACGCAAAATATTCAAAATTTTATCTGTGACATAAGTTATATTTTTATATTTTCATTAGCCTTGTGCATTTCCTATTTATTTCTTCCAGTATGAGAACAAGGGCATTTATAGGACTATAACTGCAAAGCGACCGCTTGAATGCGTTTAAATTAAACATCCCGGGATAGACGACTTCACACTTCGTTGTTGTAAGCGACAAATCGGTAAGGTCAAAGGACAAAGGGGAAAAGTCGCTAACGTCAAAGAAAAAAATGACTGGTAATATATTAGCAGGTGATTGGTACCATTCAAGTTAGTAGCAATTTTAAAGAAATCCAACACCGTGGAAACGCACACAGCTCTTCAGAATTTATAAATGCATGTCTGTTTTTCATCAGGCACTTGTTAAAATATTTTATACAGACTTTTTGTACTGAAAATCGTTCTGGAAGTCCATGCATGTCGGCCATGTTAATGATGTTACCGCGAAATTTACATTTTGAAAATGAGTCGAATGACACATCAATACCAAGATCACATATTTATGAAGAAAAACATTCAGTACCAACGTATTATTTAATTCTACTGTCTATATTGGATAAAATGTCCGAAGCCTTGAGTGATATGAACTGTGATAATGTCTATGGCTATGCCCATAAATTTCAAGCCCTTTTCGACTGGAAATAAGAATCAAATATTTGTCGGATTAATTTCAATAAATAACAACAAAACATCTTATGTAAATCAAATCACTGAAATATTTATCATTGTATGTTTTCACATAGATCTAATAAACAATTAAAGATACATAATTAACTGTTAATTTATTTACTTTTCAAACAAGAACAAGATTGGACCTCTACTGATAATTTACTTTGCAAGTAGCACCAAGCCCCAGTTTCACAATCATTTCTTAGCTAAGATTTTCCTAAACTTATATTTAGCAAATTTTTGTAATCTCTTTTTGGAACTACTATTGAATATTTTTGTCAAAATTAAATACAAATGTTTTAATCAAGAAGTGATCTTAAAAAATGACACCTTAAATTCCTCAATATCTTGAAAATTAACATAATTATAAAGATTTGAAATTTTGCAAGAAAATCTTAGCTAAGGAATGATTGTGAAACCAGGGCCTGGGAGTAGAAACTTGTACAAATAGGGATACTGCATATAGTGTGCAAACTGATCTTACTTAAACAAACACTAAAGTACCTATCCATTGATCAACAAGAACTGAAAAATAACGGACGCATTATCAAAAACGCACAAACCCCAAGTTAATGGAGGCGAGACCAGGTTCTAAGGAAGAGTAAGCACCTTCTGTTTTGCTAGCGACACAAGTCATGACTTATTTATTAAGAAAATAACGAGAATAAAAATAATTATAATAAAACCCCAATTGAGAATGAAACCTAATAATAAGTCTGATAAAGACCCTTTAGAAATATTGCATATGACAACAGCAAGAATAACATCTCTTGATATAAGTAAAAAAATTACATATAGTAGAATACTTAAACTAAATTAGGGATTTTCAACAAACACTGTAAAGATTCTGTGTACCCTTATTATAAAGTAATTGGGATTGGGATTGTTAGGGCCCTACACAAGTACATAAACCACACCACTTGACACCAGTTCATCTGGTGTCGGTCCAAAATCGGGAGTTGTATAAATCAGTAGTATGTTATTATTTCTTTACTAGATCATAGATGTATTCTTGGTGCTCTGGCTGTTTCCATGTTTATCCGGCTACAATTTTGTTTATCATTTTATCCGAGTTCATCTAAATTATTTTTTTGCTGTTACTGTTAGCCTTAAATCATAATAAGACCTGCTAAATACAACACACCATTTGTTACACTTAATGTTGCTTTCATGAATATTTCTTATATTTTTGAAATTTCAAACAAAGGAGTGTACATCATTATACACTATGCGTATCTTATTCGCATACCATTTTAAAACTGATAGGGAAAAAATCCTCTGGATTTAAGTCGTCATTGTTGAAATATTAGCTGCATGTTGTGCAATTTTAATAAAAACTTTGCTACTAGTAACTTCTAAATGAACTTTTGTTGATTTTAGGACATCATTTTGTTTCATTTTAAGTATATTTCTGATAGCTTTCTTCAAGAGGATGGTGTTATATATATATATATATATATATATATATATATATATATGCCCCTATGTTTGATTTAATATGGTAATAATTTTTGTTGAATTTATTTTATGGTGTGTTGTGTTTGACTGGCATTCTTACAGTGTAATACATTTATTCAAATTATGTACAAGCAACACACACAAATACTCCACAAATAAACAAAGTAATACCGAATCATTTCTTCATTACAAATTAGACATTTTAAGATATCTGTCTATAATTCATTTTCAGATATTCAGTTTATTGGTATGAATAAGTTGATTTAATATACAGTTTATTTCATTCATTGTTTATGTGATTGTTACCAGTCTCTTTTGTGTTGTGATGTCTAAAAAACTATCACGAAGAAGTTGTTCAGTACTTTCCTGTACTAACAGTTGGTACACACTCGAACAATGGAGCAAGAACATATGTGAAAAACACAAATGCAACTTGGGCCAAGCGTCATGTGTGTCTGCCCTCCTCCATTTAAGCTTTTCCCTTTCCCAACTGAACGAAAGAATCCACAGGGTCGGTTAAAATGGATAAGTCCTGTGAATAGGAAGGAGGGATCAGCTAACTGGATTCCAACAACAGAATCCAGAATTTGCTCGAAACACTTTGTTGATGGAGAGCCCAGTCAAATGCATCCCTTTTCCACTTTGGAGCTAGGGTATTTGCCTTTTGCAGAATTCAAACCAGCAAGACCAGCTCCACGTGACAGATCAGACCAAATACCCAGAAAGAAAACAAAATTTGAAGAGAACACTTCACTGCAATCATTTAACCTAAATGTAAATAAAGAAAATAAATGTGAGCAATCTGATCATGATGATAACTATCATGTAAAAAGAGATCATGATTATACATGCATTCCAAAATGTGAACCATGTGTCAATAAATCAAATAAAATAAAAAGATTACAAAATAAAATTAAAGATTTGACAGAGCAGGTTGATTTTTATAAAAAGAAATATGAAATTAAAACTAAAAAAGAATTTGTAGTTAGCACAGTGTTGAAGGATGACAAAAAGTGAACTACTTCCTACTACACAGGAATCCAAACAATAAATTCCTTCAACAAAACATTCAAAATAATAACAAAGAAAGTAAAAACTATTAATTATTGGAAAGGTCCTAGAAAAACATGCAATCCACTGAAGACCAAGAAAAAAGTCATCACACAAAGAGAAAGGTGTTTAACCAGAAAAGCTGAATTTATTATGACTCTTATGAAGTTAAGATTAGGTTTAACACTGGAGGATTTGTCTGACCGTTTTGGTATATCTACTGCTCATGCTTCCTCTATTTTTACAACTTGGGTAAAATTATTGGCTAAAACACTAGGAGCTATGGTTTTCAATCCCCCTAAGGAAGTTGTCAAGTCCAACTTGCCCCCATCCTTTAAAAATCATAAATATAGTAATGTAAGACACATTATTGATTGTACAGAGGTATTTTTAGAAGCTCCCAATAATCCAAATTTGGTTTACAAAACTTGAGTGATTACAAGCCCCACCACACAGCCAAATTTTTATTAAGTATAAACCCATCTGGTTTAATTTTGTATCGGACTGCTATGGTGGTAGACATAGCGACAAGTTCATAATTAAGAATTGTGGCTTCATGGATATGGTACAAATGTATGACACCATAATGGCTTATAAGGGACTTTTAATCAGAGAAGATTTAGCCCTTAAGGGAGCTGAACTGTTGATACCACCTGGTCGTAGATTTGTGATATGATTTGAACATGCAACACATATAAAATGCCAGCAGTGCTACCAAACTTGACATCGGTCACTGGCACATGTATCTGACTAAACCAAAGTCCATCTGCCCGGTCATAAAACACCACAAGATGAATGGATGGTTCCTTGTATTTAGGATGTTGTGTTGATACTTGTGGTATTGGCTGACCATCAGGAACATCAGCCAGTTCTCTATTCCATCCACAGCTAAAAAACTATGTGCTCTAAAAATATTTAGTGGAAATCTCTGAAAAAAAGATTAACATACACGTAACTTTGAATCTTAAATTTGTGCATATGTGCACATAAGGCCACCAGGGTTGGGACAACACAATCTTTTAAAATACTAACAGATAAAATTCCTTGGGAAATGCTAATTTCTTCACACTTTTTCTTTTTTAAAAAACCTAGTTCAGCTATTAGAGAAGTTATTTCTCTTCATTTCAAAATCTAATTTGAGCCATGATGTACATGTGCTCAATTAGTTTTCTCAACCACTGGCAATTCAATCTGCCAATGTTGTCAAATATGCTACGTGGATCAGGGATAACAACACCATCAACGTTAAGCAAGTTATTGTAATCGTGTTTATTCTGCTCCAGAATCTGACTGAAGGAGGGTACCACTGGCATATTCATGGAATGAGCGGCAAAGCAGAGTGCAGCCAGTTCTTGTTTAGTGCCGTCTTTGGTTAGACCCCTTTCGGTTAGAAAAAATCTTAACGATTCCACTTTTCACGTCAAAAATTCATTGAAAGTTATAGTTTGATCACCAGGATCCATTGTAAGATATGTAGCAAAAATAAATATATGCGCAAAAAAATAAAATCGAAAATTTAGACAATATACCCATTGTTATCTAAAGATGACAGTTGTGTTTACATTCGACACCGCTATCTCCTGTTTCGTTTTACCGGGGTTTTTCCCCTTTGACCTTTGACCTCTGAAGAGCGAATTAAAAAAGGTAGATAAAGTATACATGACTGAAGTCGTCTATATTATAACTTGGTAAACAAAATGGCTGCCTCCATGTTCCCAGTTGATTTATTTCTTGGGGTATCGAATGCCTTTGTGTTTGATGATAAAGTCATTTTTCAACTTCACAAAGTTTATCTGAAGTTTCTGTGTGTAAATCGAAAATTTTCCTCACCGAATTAGATAGTTCCTCTGATGCATGTTGCAAGTTTTTCCGAATCATTTGACATGCCTTTAGGTCCATCTAAAGTAGAGTCGGGTAACTTCGGACACCTTTTGGGTCAACGAGCTGTATCGGGAGGTAGTAGGCGTTATCTCCCTTGTTATATTTTTACTTTGACTCGAGTCTGAAAATTTACTTAATAATTTCGACTCATACTGGTTGAAAATTTGTTTTAAAACAGCATAAAATATAGTTATGTCTATATGCCTGTTATCGGGTATTTTCGGACACATTGCGGGTAAAATCAGACAGTCGGTACGGGGATCTTCGGACACATGCCCCCCCTTTTTTTAAAAAAAGTGAGTGGTTTATAATTTTACAAATAATGGTACAGATCGATTCACAATACCCTTATCGACATACAGGAGTGTTTAAGACGACTTTTCATCACGCGATCAACATCAGGCGTGAGTTTTACTAAGCTTCGTGAGTTAAGATTATTATCGTAAACGTAAGTTAAGAATAAACTCCGTTCTAAGAAACATCGTATCTTAAGTTATGATTACAATTTCGTCGTAAGTTACGATAGCGTAGGGGCTTCCCTAACTTACGAAATTCGTAAGACTAATTTGTTTTGCGTTACTCTCTACGATTCTTAGAAAAACTCACGCAACAACCATAACATTTATGTTATATATATTATCAAGTGTTTGGGCTCTCAAAATTTCTTCAACTTCTAAAGATGGTGCATCCCTACCGCCACAACAAAGCCAACAGCCAAATTCACAATAGCAATTTTTATTTGTCGCTCCATTTCTTTCTTTTTCTTTTCATTCTGTTTGTTTGGTGTCGTTTTCTTTCTGCTTTTGTTACACATCAACAGTATCGTTATACGGGAATTGGAGTTCACATCAAATAAAACTCGCTTTTTTTCACTCTCGTGCAGTAAATCATTTAGAAAGTAAAAGTGTATTATGTTTTAATATGAAAGGTTTGGTCTTAGATGGCGTACACGTCATTTCCCAACTTCAACAATATTGAGAATATAGTATGTGAGAAAACATTGTATTGTGTGTTTATTTTTGTAAAATATGATAGGTGGTAGGTTTTGTCTCAGATGGCATACACGTTCCTAACTACAACACTATTGACAAAGTAAAGGAGTATTGTGTGTTTGTTTTTGTAAAGTATGATAGGTATGGTCTCAGATGGTGTTCTAATCAAAGTCCTAACCACAACACTATCAATTACAAATATTTCTATCTAATTTTTACTCTCTAGAGAGATAACTAGCTAATTAATTAGTGTATTTCAATATAGTTTAGACATGTTTATAAAGAAGCTTGTTGATCACACACACATACACGCGTTTTATATTAAATTTCTTAAACTTTGGGTGACCGCATCGTCAAGGGAAATCTGGAATCCAACACAAATCTCTCTTTAGCAGATTGAAACTAGCCTCATCTTCAATCAACAGTACATGTACCAAGAACTATAGATTTCTAGATAAATCCTGAAGTATGGTATTGCTGGGCCGATATGCATGTGGCTCAGAAGTGGTTAAACTAGAACGATACTATCATCCTTGTTATTGTATCATGTCTGATTAAGTTTCCCGCCATTAGTAAGGATGATGTGCCATAATGTGATTGTTAACTACGATCATGATGGCATCAGCTTCAACCTTAATTGAACAATACCCAAAAGGTCATGTAACATTCAACCGGCGACTATGTGGGAACTATTCGAATGTATTAGTGCCTGATCAATAGTTTTGGAGTAGACTGGACATTCGGTCTATTTAAAAAAACAACATTTCTCCCCCCACTAGAATACGTTTATAAGATACAGTCCTACTATAATGAAAAACAAACCTACTAATGCATGTCTGAATCACCATCCAGAAACAGAGTAAAAACTTGAATTTCCAACAGGGAAGTGAGGCTAGGTGTTCTGGAAGGGTAAGCATCTCCTGTTTAGCTAGCTGCACCCGCCGTGTGTGTAATAAAAAATGAGTGAACATGGAACAATTATGAGACGTCAAATATATCCAGAGTAAAGAAGCGGAATTTTTGGACCAATGCATGCAGCACAAATCACGGCCATTTACAATGTAAAATTTTAGCAAACTTCAAGCTTCGTGACAAGTTAGGTTCAACTACAGGAATTATACCCTAGTACGTATAAAACTGAATATTTCATATAATGTTCTCAGTACAATTTAAACTATCACACACACACACACTTAAAATATTGCTATGACGTCATGTTTTGTCTTCGTATGTGTATTAACTAGCCTAATTGCCAGTTTTTACCTGTAAGTGTCCAATAAGTTGATACAACTGTACCTTAACTAACCGAATGGACAGTTAGAATGTTCAGCTGTATTAACTTAATGTACAGTCACAGGTGAAGTGGTTATTAATCAATGCCAGATAAAGTGCCAAAAGACGCTGACCCATATTTTCAAATTCCACATCATCCAAAAAGTTAACAAATCGTTTATTTTCTCTGAGGTGGTGTTGTATAGCAATTACTGGTTCATAAACAGTGTTTGGTTTGTATTCATCGCCGTTAAACTTCCGCAACAAAATAACCAAGTGCTTCATTTCACTGCTCTTTGACATTATCAATACATTTTTATCGAAAGTTTTAACCGAACTATTTGTAGAAGACATGTCTGAACGTTCTTTTTGCCAATTTTGGAATACTCTCACAGCCCATTGTGTTTTGTTTTCTGTCTTTTTTGATATTCCACCTTTCACCAATTTTTCAAGGTCGGAGTTTTGCATTGGTGCACCAAATCTAACAGGATTACTTTCGGCAATTTGAGAGGCTTTTATTAGTTCATCGTCGGAAATATCAGAAAAATATGTCTTTAGAGTAAAATCAGCTTGATATTTCAATGTAGAGATTTCATCGTTATTTTCTTCCAGTATTTTATTTAATACCCCGTCTATATCCATATTATTTTCTTCGGTAAATCGAAATTGTGTCAAAAATATGTCTTCGTTGTCTGTTGACATTTTTTAAAACTGAAAGCATGTGGAATATTTACTAACAGGATTGCGAGCACAACTCACATAAATCATGAATTTTATTTTCAGAATGGCCGAATATTATTCACTAAATACACTATATAGAATTACCTACAACTACCATTAAGTTATGAACTGCAACCATGAATTGTAATCACCTGACTCAAATCATTGTCACCTACAAACTGTCAATTATTAAATGAATGGATAAATTAAGAATGTAGTGCGATATATTCAAAATTTTACGGAATGCAGACATTATAAATAAGAGAATGACAATGTACATTAGATCATCTCGCAATAAAACTATGGCACTTGATAAAAAAAAGTATATTTGTGTAAAACTTGGCTATAATCCTTGAAAACCGGGGCTTGAGTAATTATGATTAGGGATAAGAATTGTTTTTTAAGACATGACTAATGGCATCGATGCTACAAGCTTGCGAATCATGACGCACGTCATATCAATTTTCAAAACATTTCGTTCACAAAGCTTACAACTTTTTTTCCCTGAAATATGCATTTTTAACTATGGTGCATAATTTAACCCCTTTAAAATTCGCGTTTTAGGGTTATAAATTTATATGCCTATCTATCAAAATTTACTGTGCCAACCCTCTCACAAGAAAAGAACTTACCAATAAGCTAATGTATTAGTACTGGCTCATCCCGGACCCTGAATGCCTATTTCTCAGCAGCTTTTCAGCAGCTACCACCTATGTTTCGGCAGCTTTTCAGCAACAAGTCATCTATTTTTAGTTCAATCAACAGCCGAGTTTAAACTCCTTTACGTTAGCTCAGTGTTAAACTTTCGACATTACTGTACTGTATATGTATATTTCAGCAACTAGTCATCTATTTTCGTTTATTTAACAGCCGAGTTTAAACTTCTTTTCGTTAGCTCAGTGTTAAACTTTCGACATTACCGTACTGTATTTGGACTCATTTTTGTTAGTGCAGGGGTAGTGATAGAATTCGCAGTTAAACCATACAAGACACACAGAATTTTATTTTACATTTTTTGCACCTCAGATGAAAATTTCTTTTACTGTCTTAAACCCTCGACCGTTAGTTTTAAATAACGAAATGTGTTTCAAGTTAGTATTTCCAGTAATATAAACACTAACTTCTACTTCCTTATATAGAGCATTCTACCACTGAGCTACCATAAAGCTTGATATAAATAGAGAATGTTACACGAGTAATTGTGTAATGTTATATTTATTAAATGAGTTAAATATAGTTTCTTGCACCGAACATTGCAAGTTACATTAATATTTTATTCAATGAGTTGCATTAATGTTTTATTCAAGTTTCATAAATTCAATATAAAATAAACACAAAATGTAAGAATCTACATGTATTTATTGTGTAACCTAAGGAAACTTTTTTGTATCTGTTGAGTTGAGTGAGTTGAGTAATGGTGTTTAATGTCCAAGTCAAGAATATTCCACTTACATCGAGACGTTTCCAACTATTGGCGAAGTTGCAGAAATTTTACCTGTGCTTTGCGCTGATGGCATTATACAGCAGGGTTATCATGGCAATCCTACCATGGCACGGGACCTCGTTTATTTTAAGTTTCCATCCAAAGAACCATAACTTTCAATTCGTAATGCTGAATGCTTGGCGAAAGAACAGTCACCTCCCACTTTCAAGTCTTGGGTCAGATCTGGTCGGGGTTTGAACACACGACCTCCCACTTTGGAACCAGCACTCAACCAACTGAGCTACCACAGTGGTTTGTATCTGTTTAGTATTGTTACAGCTGTCAAAACCACAAGTCATGCCAGCTAAAATATGATGTCATAGTATGTTATGACAATAACATGATGTCACAGACCAAGGAAACATGACTGAATCATTACATGTGTGTTATATGATTTTATTACATTTAAAAAAATTGCATTTTAATTTAAACAATATTTATTAATCAGTAAATACAAATTTGCAACATAAACCAAACTGTAAACTGGATTCAGGAACAAGGTCAAACTTATATAACCTGTTTCCAGAACAACTGTAAACTGGATTCAGGAACAAGGACAAGCTTATATAACCTGTCTCCAGAACAACTGTAAACTGGATTCAGGAACAAGGGCAAGTTTATATAACCCGTCTCCAGAACAACTGTAAACTGGATACAGGAACAAGGACAAGCTTATATAACCCATCTCCAGAACAACTGTAAACTGGATTCAGGAACAAGGGCAAACCTGTCTCCAGAACAACTGTAAACTGGATTCAGGAACAAGGGCAAGCTTATATCACCCGTCTACAGAACAACTGTAAACTGGATACAGGAACAAGGACAAGCTTATATAACCCATCTCCAGAACAACTGTAAACTGGATTCAGGAACAAGGGCAAACCTGTCTCCAGAACAACTGTAAACTGGATTCAGGAACAAGGGCAAGTTTATATAACCCGTCTCCAGAACAACTGTAAACTGGATACAGGAACAAGGACAAGCTTATATAACCCATCTCCAGAACAACTGTAAACTGGATACAGGAACAAGGACAAGCTTATAT
This sequence comes from Anadara kagoshimensis, assembly GCA_021292105.1. Taxonomy (NCBI): domain Eukaryota; kingdom Metazoa; phylum Mollusca; class Bivalvia; order Arcoida; family Arcidae; genus Anadara; species Anadara kagoshimensis. Next base: position 40,336,696 of record CM037872.1, on the reverse strand, counting down.
AACCCATCTCCAGAACAACTGTAAACTGGATTCAGGAACAAGGGCAAACCTGTCTCCAGAACAACTGTAAACTGGATTCAGGAACAAGGACAAGCTTATATCACCCGTCTACAGAACAACTGTAAACTGGATACAGGAACAAGGACAAGCTTATATAACCCATCTCCAGAACAACTGTAAACTGGATACAGGAACAAGGACAAGCTTATATAACCCATCTCCAGAACAACTGTAAACTGGATTAAGGAACAAGGGCAAACCTGTCTCCAGAACAACTGTAAACTGGATACAGGAACAAGGACAAGCTTATATAACCCATCTCCAGAACAACTGTAAACTGGATACAGGAACAAGGACAAGCTTATATAACCCATCTCCAGAACAACTGTAAACTGGATTCAGGAACAAGGGCAAACCTGTCTCCAGAACAACTGTAAACTGGATACAGGAACAAGGACAAGCTTATATAACCCATCTCCAGAACAACTGTAAACTGGATACAGGAACAAGGACAAGCTTATATAACCCGTCTCCAGAACAACTGTAAACTGGATACAGGAACAAGGACAAGCTTATATAACCCATCTCCAGAACAACTGTAAACTGGATACAGGAACAAGGACAAGCTTATATAACCCGTCTCCAGAACAACTGTAAACTGGATACAGGAACAAGGACAAGTTTATATAACCCGTCCCCAAATGCATTTTGAGGGTAATTATAATTGATATATATTTACACATAGAAACATGTCTATGACAGGATGTCTTCAAAGTCTGAGGGTAAACCATTGCACAATTCTTCCAATTTGTCACACAGCTCAACATCCTACAAATAAAAATAAAACATAGTTTACTTAACCAGCAACATTTAATACAGACGAAAACATGTTGACAAATTAGCAGGTTTGAGTGATGAAAGTCAAATGATAAGCTACCTTACGAAAGAAATAAGAACAAAATGTTTTTATTTATCTATCTTAATTTCATGAAACACTTTATAGCTGAAAGTTTTTTAATTTCAAGAAAATAACTGAAATGTTGTTTAATTTCCATCTATGTAAGAAACAAAGATGATGTTATGCCACATAAATTCAGGCTAATTATGCAAATGCATACACAGCATTTTTGTTTCATAATAACATGTAAAAGACAGGATCATAGGTATTGTTACCAATAAAAGGACATGTGTGTTATATCTTGAAGTAATTTATTTGACAATGTTCAGAAACTAAAAATGCCTCAGTAAAGTTTCCCCTTTTGCGGCCCCAAATCCAAGATTTGTGCAGACTTAATATTATATCTTAGTTTCATTTGAAAAGTTGCGTATATTGTAAATGTTCAATTTATGCAGATTATGTACAATTGACAAATATGGTCAGCTATGATAAAAATCTATTTATAATAAATTCTTAAGTTATGGAGCAGACAAAATAGTTTTGGAGAATTACTCCAGTGTCTAAGGGGCAAAAGTTCCAATAAAATATCTTCAAAGGTCCTTTTGGTTGGTTGAATGTTGCTTAATGTCGCACCAGCAATTTTTCAGCGATTCGGGACGAGAAATATTTTTTAATAATCTCTTTAGATTAATCTATGAACAATTTTGTGTATGCATGTAAAGTGCGAGTGTGTTGCATGGTCTGCCTTGTACTAATGCACACTCTGTGTGACTTCAATGTGCTAGCTCACAGAGTCAGTACGCTGCAGACAAGCGTACCACTCACCCTGTCCATTATACTGATACCAGGTGAATCAGTAAAGGCCAACAGAAAGCAAAATTCACTTGTGGTCTGAGTGGGACTCGAAATCAAAGGGGTAAGAGAACCTGGATTGGAAGACTGGCATCCTATCCATTAGGCCACTGCGGCCTCTTCCAAAAGGTCCGGGATAATGTTATACTTTTCAGATTATTCACCTTGCTCTTAAGTTTTCTTTCTAATCCTGACTTTGTTGTCTTCAATAACTTTAGTAAACCATTATACTGACTATGGTGTTTTTGTAACTTAACTATAAAAGCCCTGATACATAACCTGAAAATAAAGTGCAAGCCATAAAAATTAATAAGTAAAAGTAACAAGAAATCTGTGAGCTATTGCTCACTTAATATACCCTAGCTTTTCACTTCAGCCATTGACAATAAATGTTGAAAAATAAACTAAGTTTTTCTTATAATGTTTATGTTTATCAGGATAGAAAGGTACATAATGATAAATTTTATAATTTTATATATATAATATATGTATATATACATATCAATAGACAGCAACAACGGTTATACAGTGATCATTCAATAATAACAGTACGACAGTAAAGACAGTTTTACATCGTGAATGTCAAAGTTTAGTAGTTATACCTGTTAAAGGTTAATCATGCGTGTATAAAGAGACGCGTGTAACTTAAATGGAATATATTTAGTGGAAGTAAAAATAAACTAAGTTGGTAAACAGAAAATAGATGTCTGACAGACTTGTAATCAGTATTTGTGGCATGGGACCTTATACTGAACTCGCATACAAAATTTCATGTGGTGGTGTTTAGAAGTTGCTGAGAAAACTGTTTGGGATGTACATACAGATGGAAGGACAGACGTAAACCAGTTTATTATATAGCAATATATGCCTCGCATAGAAATTAAACAATAAATCCCAAGGTGTTAGCGTGCAATATTTATCAATATTTGCACGCAAACTTTGTTCCAGTCCGAGGTTTGAACTTTCCCGAATAAATTTTTCATATTGCACGCTTTGTCGCATGACGCTGTTGTTTATGATGTCATACGATTGTTGTGACATGACTGAAGACGTCATTGCTGTGTTGTGGTCGTATTGCACTAGTTTTTATAAGTATACAAAAACTAGTGTGATATTAATGTGTTGCAAGACAAAATGGTAATTTTATATGAAATAGTAGTGCAAAGTAAACGAAATTTATTTTGCTATATAATAAAAGGGTTATTAACTGATATTGTGATACGGCTGGGGTTAGAACACACGACATTCCCCTTACGGAGCGAGCACTCTATCATTTGAGCTACCGCAGTAGTGTGGAATTTAAACAGGGTCATTATGTACTTGATACAGTAAAATCAACCCAAAGCTACAGACAGGTGGACTTTACGGCAAGTTTTACTGTAACAGCAATGTATAGCAAACAACTTTGACCTGCCCGCTTGACCTTTGATTTAAATATTTATCACAGAACCAAGAACACCCATGTATAGGGACCACAGGTGTTTATTTTGTCTACATAATGCAAATAATAATCATGTACCTTGAGTACATACTATTCACAGTGAATCCTAGTACTACCCATTTATTGGGCGGATCCTTCTACATGGATATTCTCAATGAAAGGTCAAACGGACAGGTCAATGTTGTTTACCTGTAACATTTATACTGCAATATTTCTAAAATCTTAATTTACACATACCACTGTAAGGTATCTTTATCAAGAACAATCGCCATGGTTACCTAAAACAGAGAAAGGAAATTTGTAACTGAACAAACATGTACTCAGGGGTTTAAAATTATGTTTAATAATGTAAAGTCAAGGAACTTTTGCCTTTGTTTTTGGAAGGTCGCACATGATGTTTGAAAAGTCCAATATCAACATTAAAAGGTCCATGTGCAATTATGTTACCATTTACATGTAGAAAAGCTGTATTTTCCTGGTAAAAACTGATAGGTCCATCAGACTTTTATAGTTTAAGTATCAAGGGTCTAAATGTAAAATCATAAGGTCCATGACCTTGTTCCCTGAGAATTCTGAACCCCTGTGTACTCTGTAACAAGAGTAACGTCATTTATACAGAAAAATGTGAACTAAGTGATTCCATCGCCAATGTTAATAATTGTTCTACAGAAACGTTATAGTGAACCCCATTGTACAGCATTGTTTCAGCTATTTTTAAACTCTTTCCTGTCAATGCAACATCAACCATACACAATGTACGTGGTGTATACTATGCATAACAAAAGATATCACAATACAAGATAATGACATCTTAATATCCTGAATACATGTATATTAAAAGTTATCAAAATTATCAGGGTATAAAATTTGCAAGATTGAAGTTAAGGAATGTTTATGAAACACACACACACACACACACAGAATAAAAGAATGCTACCAAACAACACACAAACAAGAAATAAGTGTACCTTATTTGTCCTTGAAATCTTGGTTTGTGAATGCAAGAAATTTGCTAGATCCATAATCATATCTACAACAAACAAGAACTAAATTAGTTGCATGCTAAATTAACATATACTTGTAAACTAGAGAAGCCAAATATCACATCAAATTTTTTCTCCAATCATCGGTTTAGGAAAAGAATTTTTTTTTAGATTTTTGCACCACTAGGTCACCTTGACCTAGTAATGGTAGCCATGGCAATGCCACCAACAAATCTGAATTGCACTGGCCCATATATACTTCTGACCAAGTTTCACTGAAATCTCTCTGGTAGTTTCAGAGGAGAAGTTGAAAATAGGTGTTAACTATGCACACACACGCTCCGCTATGCCATAAGCTAACATGACCTTTTGGTCAGGTGAGCCAATGAAATGACAAAATTAGGTGATAAGAGTCTAAACTAACCACAACAAGAGGCCCATGCACTTAAAAATCCATCTAGTAAACAATGTAAGATTCCAATGACAATATATACCAAACACAAACATACTGCTTTAAATTATAAACACAAAAGTGAAGAACCACACATTGAAATCTGGCAATTAAGTTATATCACAGGAACAGGACAGTTCAGGGACAGAGGGGGAAACCAGAGTGCCTGGAGAAAACAATGGACCTTTGGCAAGCAAACTGGTAAACTTTCTTGTACTTGAATCTAGCCACAGTGAATTGGAATCTAGGCTGTAAGAGTTGCTGTGATCATACCACATAGGTTTGTGATCACGCCACATAGGTTTGTGATCATACCACATAGGTTTGTGATCATACCACATAGGTTTGTGATCACGCCACATAGGTTTGTGATCATACCACATAGGTTTGTGATCATGCCACATAGATTTCTGTGAATTCTATTAATGATCTGACACAAGACTTGAAAATGACTAGTGACCTTTCTTTCATCAAGTACTGGGCAAATACGAAATGAAAGTCACAGTTCTTTTGGATGGGAACTTAAAATAAATGAGGCCTCATGTCATGGTGGGCTTGATCTGATGAAGAACCCTGCTGTATAATGCCATCAGCACAACACACTGACAAAATTTCTGCACCTTTGCCTAAAGCTGGCAACATCTCAATATAAGTGAAATATTCTTGAATGGGACATTAAACGCCATTACTCAACTCAACTAATGATTTAACAATGCTGACATAGACATATTTTTATTTTTTCTCAGGCAATGTCTAGAATGTAACTTTACCATGATTACATGAAAATGAAACCTATTTTATTTTGAAATATTCGGTTTGGTATTGTACTGAATCCCATCCAATGATGCTAAAAATAAAATTACATTAATCTTTAAATGAGGATTATCATAAAAGTTACCTGAAAATTTCTTGACATAAGTGTCAAATCTTACCAAGAAAGAATCCTGAATTATCTTCTGCTCTCTGTTTATGAGGGAGCTTGGCTGCATAAACATGGAATTTAAACGCAGTCAACAAGAACAATTTGTAACAGTTGGTGATAATGACATCCTCCTGATTCAACTGAAATACAAAAGGATGACTTGACTTACAAAACACGGAAATCGCAGCTGTAAAAAAGGAAAACATGTACTCAGTTATATACTGTGAAATCATTAATTTTCGTTGGGGATCAATTTTCGTGGTTTTAGTGGACAGTCTGAACCACGAATTTACGACCACCACGAAATATTAACCTCAAGTAAAAAGACAAGATATATGATAACTAATGGACATGCATATATGTACCATATTGTTTTGCTCTAGCGTAACTCGCACATAAACCCAAACTTTTCAGGAGTTAAAGATGTGTGGATGTTTAATTTAATTATGAAAATTATTTCAGTAAATATATTATGTTTAATAAATTCTTCATTAATTTTTTTAAATGTTTGTTTTCAATTAGGAACTGGTCGGGACGATAGGGACAGACAGGTTTCTAACCGTAACTTTCATCATGAATTATGGCCCGTCTCATTTAAATTCCAATCCGATTACATATTAATTAAATAAACATTTTAACAATCTCTATAAACCTGTTTTATATTTATTATTACTAAGTCAGCTGTTTGATTTCTAAAAAACGAAACTTCATTCGAATCAATCGGTAAGAGCCGCCATTGTTACTCTCGTAAACAGCTGATTAGGTCATCAGAGGTCAATAATTAGAATTTTTATAAAGTTGCCGATGTCACAGAAAAAACATTCAGTTTCGTGTAAAGTGATTATAAAACACGTTGTGATTGATGTTCTATGCATAAACTTTTAAATCTAATTAATTACCGCTTATTTGTACAAGGTAACAGGTAGATCTACTCAGGCCAGGTGTCACATCGCTTGTGTAGTTAATTGTTACTGATATAATGACTACAGGTAATTAGCGCCTACCCGAGACTTATTCATTAATCCGCGTCTCTGTCACGGTTTATTGCTTTCTTATTTCAACAAATAACTTTTTCTATAGGTGCCGATAAACAAACAAAATATGACTTCCTACCCGTTATCAAGGCCCAAAGGACAAACTACATTTTTGACAAAACAGTAAAACCACGAATTTACGTCCCAACGAAATGTTATTTTTTACCGATTCCACGAAAATTGGACCCAACGAAAATTAATGATTTCACAGTATAGGGCATGTAAGATTATATATGAAGTTTCAAGCTTCTACGTCTTTTGTTTGATTGAATGGGGTTTTATGTTCAGTCAAGAACATTTCACTTATATCAGGATGTCACCAGGTATAGGTGAACTGGTAGAAATTTTGACCTTTGCATTGCCCCTAAGGGCAGTGTGCAGGTTGGACTTTTTAATGTGTCATGTGTCCCTACTCTGACATGGGATCTTGGTTTTTAAGGTCTGTTCCCAAGGACCCTGTGCCTTTCTAAATGCTGAGTGCTTGGCAAAATAACAGTCACTACCTATTTTCAAGTTTTGGTCACACTCGGCAGGGGTTTGAACCCACACCCTCCCACTCTAAATGAGCACTCTACCACTTAGCTATCGTAGTAGTACAAAGTTTCTAGTGTCAGTTCAATAATTTTTATTGACTTATTAATTATCCAACCTACTATAAACTAGTAGTATTTCTTTATGTTCTTATTTGATTACATTTAATGAATAGTAAAATTCTGTCAAATCAATCAGGTTTGGAAGCTTTTATCAAATCTACATTCTAGAAAGGTAAATGGCACCTGCTGATGATTCATATCTCATTGCCATGGTAACTTGTGCAGATCCATGTGACAAAGTTCATGCAGTTTGCTTGCCAATGAATGATGGCTTTCTCCTAGTTTCTCCACACTCTCACAACTGACCACCCCAATACAACATGTACAAGTGAAGGAATCTTGACTGGCAATTTCTCCATTAAATATATATTATACAGCAGTTTCAATATAGCCAGCAAGGTTACAAAAGTTGTCTGCTATTTGTTTGGATTTGGATTAAGTTTGTCGCTTTCTTCCAATAACTTTACATTTTGTAAATATGTTTTAGCATTACATGCTGCCTACTTAGAGATTTTAATTCCACTTGGAAATGTACTAAAAGGTCTGATACAGGTCTTATATGATATTGTTCACATACCTCATAATCTAGAAACATACTGTGACATTTGGGTCTCAAAGAACTGTAAAAGATATTTTAAATTTTATTATTAGTTTCTGACTATAAGAGCCAATATACATGTATCTCGTTATCTCGAACTCGGATATCTCGAACTACCGGATATCTCGAACTTTTTTAAAAAGTCCGAACAGAGTTGTTCTTTATTAAACCTAAATCACTCCAGCTATCTCGAACTTGGATATCTCGAATTATCGGATATGTCAAACAATATTTTTGTCCCCTTGAATGAAAATCCTAGGAAAATTACACTCGTTAACGCGAACAAAAAATTTAGGAAAATTAAATTTGAGGAAAATTAAATTTGTTAACTCGAACAAAACATTTTGGAAAATCAAATTTGTCAACGCCTACAGATTTTTTGGTAGAAAAAACACATTCCGACATAAATAAAATATTTGACTGTCGGCCTTGTGTTGATTTTAAAATTACAACATTGCACCGACCTGCCAATTTCCTTAAGCCCTGAATTATTTTCCCTTGCGTAAGCAATTAAACCATCAAGGAGATTAGCAGGTGTTATAATTACTGCCAAGCTGAACATGGCTGCCAAAAGCGTTTGATGTGAACATTACTCAATACAACCGGAAGCTTGGGGTGATTAAAGTACACAAAGCGAAACTGGTATGGAGAATAAAGCGGACTCCACTATTTGTCGGCTAATAACAATAGCGCAATCAGCTATTGACAGATTTGAGTAATTAAAGAAAATCTTATAAAACAAAATGCATAATCGAATCATTTATCATTGCATCTTAAAATGTCAATGCTGATGACATACAGTTTGACAAGATAAAAACGGAAGCGACTTCCGGTAGGCGTGTACGAGTTACTTCCCTTTTGTTGCCGTTTTTAACATCGGTTATCTCGAACTCCGGATAAGTCGAACTTTTTGCATTTCCCCGTCGAGTTCGAGATAACGAGAGTCAACTGTATATACTATGTAACCAAATGTATACTGTACATATACATATTCAATTCAGTTCTTTTTAGTTTTGTTTGGCAATGATTGGGAATTTCATTACTTATTATACCCCCTAATTAATTTGAGGGGGCGTATATAGAAATCACCATGTCTGTCTGTCTGTGTTCCAAGCCATATCTCAATTGCTTTGAAAGACTGTCATAAAATTTCACATGAATAATCCTCATGGCCCAAAAGTGTGTCATGACCTTTAACCAAGCTAAAGGTCATATCGGAAAGGTCAAGGTCACTGGAAAACATTAAAAACTTGACGATGTGTGGAGCTCTCAAGAGAGAGTTCTAGTTGTTACTTTTATAGCAGAATGTAGCCGATACAACCCTACACACTTTTGTAAGCTTACATTACACCATGTACCCTGTCAAAGATCATCCTGAGCATACATTGATCTTTGAGAAGAGTAAATGGAGCTGTGTAACCTGACAAAACCCTGTATAACGTTTTTATCACCCTTCAAATTGATATTATTTTGATCTTTTAACTACTGTTAAGTATTCTGTGTGACTTACGAACATTTTCTCCATGTTTGTTTACAGTAACTAGACTTTCATGATATATAAGTTACTTCCCTTTTACCACTCAACATCATGTGCGTTTATATACACTTGTAGATTTCCAAACAACTCGCAAGTTAACCAATCCCTCTGCCAGACATTTCTGTTAAGGGTGACAATTTATTTAGCAACAAGTAATCCACAAATTTTAACAATCTTAATCTCAATCAGTTATTTAATTGTCAAAGCACCTGTTCACATTACAAATAATACTGCCAAACAGCTAAGATTCAAATCAAAGTCAGGCCGAATTTGTTCTGCTGAAGACTGGTGAATTTGTCTATCATTCTAGAAATATCCATCTTAGCATAACTGAAATAATCATTAATGTGGTGTAAAATTCTAATTTATTATCAATAATAACGACACTTACAACAGTAACTTTTTCCTCATGGATTGTCCTGGTTTACTGGCCAAATCATACGACATGGTATCAGCTATACCTAAAACAAAGGAATAATGTGTAAATTGTAGGACTAGAATAATTCACCTAGAATATCGTTCACCAGTTTTTTTTTAGTTGGGATCATTGCATATGTTTCCCAATCCGGTTTGGTTTAGGTCCAATTTGTCTTTTAGTCCTGAGCTAAAAAAAGAGGGCGGACATCAACATCGACATGCCATTCAAACTATAAAATGCTTCGTCAGTGTCCAGGTACTTTGACAAATAAAAATAAATTGGTGTGAAAAATATGCTTTACAGCTATTAGTTTCTTGCCATATATGTCTCGTATTCCCAGGGTTCAAATCCCACTGGGGCAGTGATGATATACTAGGACATATTGTCAGTTTACCTGGTAGTTTTAGTAGTTTTTCTCCAGGTACTCTGGTTTCCTCTGTCATGCCAGAGCAAACCACCTTGATATATAAGTGAAAGAATCTTGACTTGTTCTCGTTAAAACACAATTACTCCACTCAATTTATCTGGAATTAATGTATCATAGGCATGCATTTTATGTTCCGACACTGGCCGCCATTATGGTACCAAAGCAGCATCATAGCAACTAATGACGTACTAGTGTCCGTGATGTCATTAAATGGCACAATTCAGGCCTAGTTATCTTTCTTTTCGAGTGTAATTCAAGCATGCCGGGCCTTTCTCGGAACACCCTGGGCGTGGCCGGCAATCTGTCAACTGAATAGCCTTAGTCACCTTGATTTTGTGCCCGATTCTGGAGCAAATATGTAACGACTTTGGGTCTAGATTTTTCTATCCATCACCATGGGTATTGATGGATTCTACTAGTAATTAGTATTTACATGTTACATTTAATGTATGCATCTCACCTGCTTTACTAGTTTCCACAGCCATGAAATTTTTTCTTTGATATTATAGGTGAAAAAATCTTGACTAAGATGTTAAACTCAGTAACACCATTTCCCCACTCCCCTTTTTACATTGTAAATAGTTGAAATCAAAAACAAACATAATAATCCTAATCACAATCGAGAAGCAAAGTAAAAACTTTGAAACTGACAAATTAGGTTAAACATGTTAACTTCCACCAGGAAAGAGAGGCCAGGCGCTTCAGAAGGATAAACCTAAATAAGATAATAGGATAACCTAAATGTTGAAAATTCTGAGGTCTGGTATTGTTTGTCTGGATGGTGGAATGTTTTTTCGCCCTGTGGTGTGCCATTAGAGATAGAGATCACATAATTTTAACTATATATAAGCATGCAGAAACTAACTATTTACTATATAATGTATGCATAAAGCATATTGAAGTGTTATCTAAAAACACTTTTATAGAGATAGACAATTCTAAACTTACATATTCCTGAATATCTGGAAAAATCTATGCTAACATTTAGTGTTGAAGTGTTGAATAACATCCCACACCATGGGAACCAGTCTGTAATAAAAAAAAACTCGGACATTTTATACAGACCTGTTAAAGCAAAACATGCATGTAACTGACTTTATTTTATATTCATAGTGAAATAATATGGTTCAGCAGTGCTAGAAGACACCCTTAACATTTGAGCTGAACAATTGTTTCCAATAAATATGGAAACATTAGTTGATGTTTTCCAGTAACAACAATGTTATCCTATTTTTAAGTAAACATTTTCCAAAACGTTCCATACAAACGTTAAGGAGTATTGATTACATGATATATGGGTAAACATGGCTAACATTCAGTGTTCATTCTAGAAGGGAGCCATATGCATGGGGCCAAATTTTTTTTCTTTGATATTCATATTTTTATCTTTCAATCCTCCATATATAATCACAATGTGCATAGATAACAACAATTACATAAGATATGACAGGGCCAAATATTCTTATTTTTTCCAAATGACTCCATTGTTAAGGCCTTTTGGGCCCATATTTAACATTAAATGCATGCAAAAAAATATGTTATAGGGTTTTAGAGGAAAGGTTTTGAAAATGGACTCCTCCTAAAAATCCTAGAATGAACACTGATGTGTTTGTTTGATTAGTAACTATGATTGTTATACTAACCTGTGTCATTTATAGATGGGATTTCACCAAACTTGTCATGTATATAATGGAAATTTATCAGGATTTTATCAGCATTAACATAACAATTATATTCTTCATTACCTGAAAATATAATACACTGTTAACATATATATATTCATAGTGTACTCATTTTCACTTCTTTCTCAGTTGTTTTGCACAAAAAAATGAATACCGAGCAAAATTTATGAAAAACATGAAAATTTAACAATTATCTAAATCATATACCTCAAAAATAATACATGCGAATTTAAATATGTTTACAGTACATAAAATAGAATACTTATAAAGTACTGAAAACTGATGAACAATACATATGACATTAACAGATGTGACTAACTGACCACTTAATTCACATGCGATGGGTGTAGCTAGCTAAACAGGAGTTAGTACTTACCCTGTACTCTAGTTTCACTTTTCTGGTGTAAATTCACATGTTTAACTCAAGTTGTCAGTTTCAAGTTCATATATATATATATATATATATATATATATATAATATATATATATATATACACATATATATATATTTTGCTTTGGGATGTAATTCAGACAGGGATTTGTATGTTTGTTTTACTTTGCATTGAGATTTTGATTTGGACTTGGATTGGTATGTTTGTTTTACACTGCTTTTGGATTGTGATTCGGACATGGATTAGTATGTTTGTTTTTACTTTGCTTTTAGATTGTGATTCAGACATGGATTAGTATGTTTGTTTTTACTTTGCTTTTGGATTGTGATTGGGACGTGGATTGGTATGTTTGTTTTTACTTTGCTTTTGGATTGTGATTCAGACATGGATTAGTATGTTTTTTTTTACTTTGCTTTTGGATTGTGATTGGGACGTGGATTGGTATGTTTGTTTTACTTTGCTTTTGGATTGTGATTGGGACATGAATTGGTATGTTTGTTTTTGATAACACACTAACAGAACCTAAACAAAACAATAACATTGCTTTACCATATCATACAATTGATTTTGTGTCATTCTTATTGTTAAATGTTCAATCTAAAAATTTGAGTTTAGTTGAGTAATGGTGTGTAACATCCCAGTCAAGAATATTTCACTTATATTGAGACGTCTCCAGCTTTAGGTCAAGGTGCTGACATTTTGCCTGTGCATTGCACTGATGGCATTATACATCAGGTTTCTTTATCGTGCCAAACCTACTGTGACACAGAACCTTTTTTATTTTAAGTTCCCATCCGAAAGAACTGTGACTTTCATTTCAAATGCTGAGTGCTTGGTGAAAGAACAGTCACTACCCACTTTCAAGTCTTTGGTCAGACCCGGTTGGGGTTGGAACCTATGACCTTCCACTTATGGAGCAAGTACTCTACCAACTGAACTATGTCAATGGTTCTTAAAATTTGAGATACTCTGTCTTCCTTGTACTAAGAGTACAGAATATCAACTGGCTCACTCGTGTTAGTATACTGTCACTGGCAAGGTGGTACATGCATGGTTGTCTGTAGCAGCTTACAGACTCTGTGAGCTAGCACCTTAAACATGCGAGTGAGGGCTAGTACAAGGCAGCCCATAAAACACACACATTAATCCTTAAAACTTGTTATCATTGCGAAAAGCTGAAATATTGCTGATTCAGCATTAAACCACTTTAATATATAACAATTATGGGGTGTAATGTTAAAATCCAACACACCTGCAGCGATCTTGTTTAAAAATTCAACAGCACTATCTTTATTTGGAGTTACAAATAGAAAATCATCAACAACTCTTAATAGTAACTCATCATCTTGGAATGAAAACATCTGTTTCTCCATATGACCGTAATAAAGATTACACAGTAGGGTTGATAAAATGGAACCTTGGCTTATCCCTCGTGACTGATGATAATACTGCTTACCAATCTGTAAAGACAAGATAATAAACATATGTATTATACAAGGATTTTCTGGCTACTAAAATTTGGTATGCGACACATTGTCTAATATTGGTATACATCTATCTATCGATTGATAGATGCTGAAGTCATATGGAAATATTGGGACACAAACAGACTGACAGAGGCAGGCAGAATAATTCCTATACAATGCAATCTCTTAAAATTTGTTTATATAAAGAAAATTAAATTAGAACTTTTTCTTGAGTGCCAAATCCCCCCTTTCCACTCCTAACATCTACAAGGTTAAATGTTTTCCCGCAACCTTGACCTTTCTGATATGACCTTGGGTCATATTATTCATGTCAAGTTTTATGACAGTCCAAAGCAATTATGAGGTATGGCTCACGCAAGATTTTACACGGACAGACAGACAGACATAGTGATTTCTATATACCCACCCACTTTCTGAAACTAGTTTGCGGGGGTTATAAAGAAGCACATGGTAATCTATTATTCTCTCACCTTAATTATATTATAAAACAGATGTGACTTTAACTGTTGTAGTAGATTATCTGTCCTTTCATGCTGATTGACTACCTGTATAATAGATCAATAAGGATAATCAATTAAGATGGGAAAAAATGTATTTGACCACTGGTTGTAAAACAAGTTTGATGGTTGGAGGGCCTGGACATTCATGGTTCCCTCACTTGATTTCATATAAAATCCCCGACATTTCCCTGAAAAAATTTCATTTTCATTCTAATGCACTTCAAAACAAGAATGCTGCTATGTGCAGCTAGATACACCCATTTACATTTTGCCATTAAACTGTTAATAAAGAGGCATACAAGAATTTTGTATTTCAGTACTGGTAATTGATAAGAAGCTTATTGAACAGATTTTATTGATATATTATTCATCTCTACTTTTAGACATACAGCCAGGATTAAGATTAGAAGCGAGCCAAGTAGCAAATGGCTTCTAAATCAAAGTTTGGCCCCCTTAATTTTACACATTTTAGCTTCTTATTTCTATTACAACTTTCTGTGGTGAGCTTGGTCCCTAACTCAAAATAGTTAAGCTTCATCTCTAACTTACCTGGTCTACCATGATAGCATTTCTATATTTCTCCTCACTTGATGCATTTTTCATGTACAGGAAGAAATCTGGGTTGTAGTCTATCATTTTGTGGACTTTTCTATGAAAGGTTCTCTTCAGGTTACCAATGGCTTGGTATATACTGGTAAACTTCCTGACTACAAATTCTTCGCATCCAAACTGGAACACAAAAAATCTTAAGGATAACGGAGTGGAATAATGAAGTTTTACATCTCAGTCAAGATTTTTTCAGTAGTACGGAGGCAGGCAGATAAGTGATGGTGGGGGGAATTAAAGTGCCAAGAGAAAACCTCCGACCTTTCGCAAGTGATATGACACACTTTATTTGTCTTTGAATCCCAAGGTTGTTTGGCTTTTTTGGGCCCAAATGATTTACCTTTTTTGGGTACATAGCAATGACAGCCTTTTGGGGACATAACTCCTTCATCCGTGCAAATCGGGCATGATAGTCAGCAAGTTTCATAAAATTTGATGCAAATTGTTTTGAAGAAGATGATTAAATTATAAAAAGTTAACATATGAGGGACGGCAGACGACAGACAATGAACCATATCAATAACTAATCTGCATTTGAAATTGGTATTTCGCGTTTAAAAGTTCTGGGGTGCAATAAAAATATTAATATTTTTTTTTTATTATTTTTATCATTGCTCTAGCTTCTTTTAGCATTAAAATTGCAACAAAAACAGCAAAATTTAATTCCATCTCCACTATTTGTCCGTCCAGTCAGATTTTGGGGTTATACAGTAAAACACGCCCGCTCTTCTATATACATTAACATCTATTTAAAACAATATAACAAAGGTGCTTTTTAACGAAATGTTTACATTACAAATGCATTGCCTTATTTGAATGTCTTTGGAACCATTGCATTAATTTTTCGATGACAGCAGTGTGTCACGTGCTCTGTGTAAACGATACGTCAGTTAATATCTTCAGCCAATCCGCTTTCGATGTACAGCGGAGGAATACATACCACCAAGGAACTACTTATTCATTCATAATTTCCAGCGGGTTCATTCATAAATCTATCCGGCGACTGCCGGGACGCTCTTTACGAGCGGTAACAAACGTAGAAATTTGTCATACTGCACCAATTTTAAAAATAATTTGAAAATAAAAAAGAATAATAAAAACCAATATTTGTAGTCTTTTTATATCAAAATAATTTTTAATGATTTATGACCATTTCCCATGGCCTATAAAGATACGAAGTGAAAATTAGTGAGTCCGAGGACACCACATTTAAATTATGAACAACTGTTTGTTATTCGACTAAGTAATTATATTCATAGTAATATCTTACCAAACAGATTATTGTTTAGTGAAAAAAGGAGAAATAGAATTTAATTTTCAAAAGTGTTTTACGGAACTATATTTTACGATCGCCAAGCAACGAGACAAATCAACATGGCTGTTCTCTTTTTATGGTTCTACAATAAGAGTTATCTCGCTTTAAGTGTTCCAACCACGTTAATACACCGACTTTCGGAAAAATAATACCTTTTTGTGGGTAAAAATAATGTAAACATAAGGATTGAATGTCACTTTAATTGCTGTCATCGAGGTATGACTGCATCAGCTCACGTTCAAAGTTAACATGAATCGCTTTGCAATTCATTTACTTTGAACGTGAGCTGATGCAGTCATACCTCGATGACAGCATTCAAAGTGACATTCAATCCTTAAGTGAAAAACAGAGTTCCCAGGGCTTTGTTATAAACATGTTTTACTGTAAAATGGTTTGGTGAAGAATCGAGGGATACTTAGATAAGTGAGGTAGCAATGTAATCAAGGGGCATTATAACAATGTTATACTGTAGTCTGATGTAATAAAAATAATATTGAAAATACATGTTATATTGAAAATAATATTAAATTTACTTGTTTGAAGATTTCTTCTATTATGTTGTACAGTTTTTCTTGTCTGATATTGTCAAAACAATTAATAACATCAGTTTTAACAAAGTACAGCTGCTTCCTGCTGAATAATATAGAAACAGATAAAAGTATGATAAAAGAGAAAAAAATCAAAATATCAGTAACCAAACTGAATGTGTAGCATGTCTAGACACCACTGGTTGTTGCATCATGGAGACCAATGCACACTGAACTGGAAAGAAACTGCAAAGATAAAACTTTGGGCACTGCACCTATAAATAACTAGTGCAGTCTGGATATAAGTAAAATATTCTTGACTGGGGCATCATAAAATCACATTCATTCCACCAATCTTGGATGCTACAAAGAACATGTTATTTGTTGTTGTCATATTCTTGGCTGTTTTTACTGTTGCCAGGTTAATGTTGTTCTTCATGACAACAAGAGGCCCATGGGCCTTAACGCTCACCTGTGACCTTGACCTTTGAACCTATAAGCTTCATTCAAATATCAAAACGATAATTAGGCCAATATTCTAATATACATCCCTATACAAAAAGTTTATAGTTTTTGAGATAAATAATCATTTCAGTACTTGTTTGTATCTGTGATCTTGGCATCTGAACCCATGCCCTTCATTCATATATCAAAATGACCATTGTGCCAGTACCAACAATATTCTAATATACATGCCTATACAAAAAGTTAATAGTTTTCCATATAATTAACCATTAAGATATTTATTCGCATCTGTGACTTTGACCTTTGAACCCAATACCTTCATTTATATATCAAAATGATCATTAGGATAATACCTAAATATTCTAATATACATGCCTATACAAAAAGTTTATAGTTTTTGAGATAAATAATCATTTCAGAACTTGTTCAAATCTGTGACCTTGACCTTTGAACCCATAACCTTCATTCATATATCAAAATGGTTGTTAGGCTAATACCTACAATATTCTAATATACATGCATATACAAAAAGTTAATAGTTTTCAAGATAATTAACCATTCAGGTATTCATTCACATCTGTGACCTTGACCTTTGAACCCATGACCTTCATTTATATATCAAAATGATCGTTAGGATAATACCTAAAATATTCTAATATACATGCCTATACAAAAAGTTTATAGTTTTTGAGACAAATAATCATTTCAGTACTTGTTTACATCTGTGACCTTGACCTTTGAATTCATGACCTTTATTCATATATCAAAATGACCATTGGGCCATTACCTACAATATTCTAATATACATGCCTATACAAAAAGTCTATAGGTTTTGAGATAAATAATCATTTCAGTACTTGTTTACATCTGTGACCTTGACCTTTGAACTCATGACCTTTATTCATATATCAAAATGACCATTGGGCCATTACCTACAATATTCTAATAAACATGCCTATACAAAAAGTTCATAGTTTTGCAGATAATTAACTATATTGGTAAACTTGTACATCTGTGACCTTGACCTTTGAACCCATGACCTTAATCGATATATCAAAATGATTGTCATGTCAATACCTACAATTAACCAAAAATCCTACGTCATTATCACCAGAAATGTTTAAATCAAAGTACTGAAAGTACTGAAACTCCAAAACCTGTTTTTAAAAGAATGGGTGAGTGAATTATTGTTTAAAGCGGCATCAGCATTATTGCAGCTATTCGCAGCCAAAACCATGTACATATTCAAAGTCGAGTGAACATAAAAACCAACAAATTTTGCTCAAAGCATTAAATGGTGTGATTCAAGAAATCTGTATATATTACTTCTTTTGAAATCAGATGACATGCACATACACATGCATAGTGTAGCATGAGTATGTGTGTGTGTCATTAACACCTATTTGTGTCTTCTCTGAAACTATCTGACAGATTAAAATTAAAATGGTGCAATTCACATTTGATTATGGCATTGCCATGGCTACTATAACTAGTCAAGGTGACCGAAGGATGCAAAAATATCTTTAAACATCTTTTTATCCGAAACTGACAATTGGTCATTTGAGCTAAAAACAAGGCCATTTCAGTATTTTTATACATCTGTGACCTTGACCTTTGAACCCATGATCTTCATTCATAATGTCACAATGATTGGGATATCAATACCAACAATATTCTAATATACATGCCTATACATGTCAATAGTGTTGGGATAATTAGCTATTTCAGTAATAGTTTGCATCTGTGACTTTGACCTTTGAACCCATGACCTTCATTCATATATCATAAGGATCATAATACCAATACCTACAATATTCTAATAAATATGCCTATACAAAAAGCTAATAGTTGTCCAAATATATTGACAAATACTCTTTTTTGGCAATTGCTACCTTAAAAACCTTATCGTGTCCCCATTTTGGCCCATACAGCTAAGATATCTGCAATTCTGAAACAAGGTGCCCTAAGTATGTTATACAGTCCAACCTGCCTTAAAGACCATCTCTACATAAGGGTCACCTGTTTTGTAAAGGCGTAGAATTGTATCCCAATTGCTCTTTTATCATATTATTTGACTCTGTATATAAAGTCCATCTGTTCATAAAGACCACTTTTACTGGTTCCCTTGGGTGGCCTTTATAGACAGGTTTGACTGTACATGAAATATTTAAGTTATATCTATTGTACCTTTAAGAGGTTTTAAAGATTTTTCGCTATTTCCTAACTTTTGGGTCCCCCAAGGGACATGGTTCCTTCATTTGTGCAAATCTGAAACCCTTTACTTAGACATCATTTCTGCCAAGTATCATCCAACTTGGGACAGTAATTTTGAAGGAGTTGATTAAAATTTGAAAAGTTTACACCGGACTCACAGCAGATGAAGAAAGAAGTTAAACAACCCATAAAATATGAGCAAAATAATATAATCCAACAAAAATAGGAGGTGCACATGTTCAATGTATATAGAAACATCCTGCAAAGTTTCAGACTTCTTGATTAAAAGCTGTAAGAGGAATTGATTACACAAAATGAGTACCCCTCATGTCATAGGTCAAAGGTCAAAGTCAAGGTCACAGTGACCTAAATTTGGTACATGACACATCGCCTTCCCATGATGCATCCACATACCAAGTTTGATAATCCTAGGTGCTACAGTACAAACGTTCTGTTCCGGACACAAAGATGCACAAGGTTTTACTATCATAGAGGTCAAAGGTCAAAGTCAAGGTCACAGTGACCTACATTTGGTACATGACACATCGCCTTCCCATGATGCATCCACATACCAAGTTTGATAATCCTAGGTGCTACGGTACAAAAGTTCTGTTCCGGACACGAAGATGCACAAGGTTTTACTATCATATGGTCAAAGGTCAAAGTCAAGGTCACAGTGACCTAAATTTGGTACATGACACATCGCCTTCCCATGATGCATCCACATACCAAGTTTGATAATCCTAGGTGCTACGGTTCAAAAGTTATGTTCCAGACATGAAGATGCACAAGGTTTTACTATCATAGATGTCAAAAGTCAAAGTCAAGGTCACAGTGACCTAAATTTGGTACATGACACATCGCCTTCCCATGATGCATCCACATACCAAGTTTGATAATCCTAGGTGCTACGGTTCAAAAGTTATGTTCCGGACACGAAGCGGAGCAGACAGACAGACGGACAAGGTGATTCTTTTATACCCCCTCCCCAACATGTGGTAAGAAAATAATTCTGATAAAAGAATGAGCTTATATTTCATTTGAAAGAACTTACTTTCAGATGCTTCCTTTCTTTCTTCAATTTTATTAATGGAAAACGTTATTCATCGAAACAGTCACCAAAAAACGGGAAAGACTACAATCTGACAGATTCTGCCATGTGCTTTCAGTTCGTTTACCGTAATCGGTCCGCTATGTTTTCGGACACCCTAATAATTTTCAAATTCCGTCTAATTTCGGACGGTAATTTTTGCATCTGAAATCCACACGATATTGCTGGAATTCAGTTGGAACACTTGATACATATTCTTCTAATAAATGTTGAAAAACAAGAAGAAACGATGTTGTTCTGAACAGTGTTTTGTTGTTAGTGTTAATTTTATGCTTCTGTTGCGTTGTGTATTTGCGTGATGGAGTCATGATTGTAACATGGGAGGACATGTATTTTACAATGTATTTACAAATTTAATGTAAGCTCAATAAAGCCATACCTGTATTAAGTGCTTTAATTTTCTTTGAAAGTGAAAGTTGATTGAAATTAAAACTCTTGCACAAGACCAGAAGTTCTGTCGGTACACAGACATTTTTTCAGGAACTGACGTTATCAATGAATTTCATTGGATGAGAAAACTGGTAGAATTCCCCGATTCAGTACATGTCAACTATGGGAATTCCCGATCTTCCGATACTTTCATCTGACTAAAAACGGGATAGACATTACAATGTATTTAATTTTTTCCAAGATGAAAATTGTTTGAAATGTGATTAAAAATAATGTATTTGTAAACTATTTTGTTCCGTTATTGGTAACTTTGATTTTTTTAAGAAAAGCTATATTGATCTTGTAGGGATTTTTGTTTACACCGTTTGTTGAACACACGCATGGACTCGGAATTAAGTGATTAGAGGATCAACCCTTGGGTTGATTATTAGACAGTTAATACTGATTACTTATCACATTGATTTTACTATATAACGACTTAGATCGTGAACTAACTCAGTCGAAATTAACAAGGCTTGTCCGTTATCGAGGAAAAAAACTGAATGACTGATTTTCAATTCGGCATTTTATCGATAATTTTTTTATCCGAGTTGTGGGCCATGCTTTAAGAACCGGAGTATTAACCTCTAATTAACAGATTAATTATCAAGTGACAATCAGCATTTTTATGAATGAAATTGGTAAGGTTTATCGTAACTTCTGGGTTGAAACTATTACTTTTATCACTGGTTAGTTTTTATGATTTCTACAATTATTTCTTGATCAGCGATTTGTTTCCAAGGATGGCATGACCGTTCAAGACAATACTTTTTTGCCAGTCGGGTGGTTGTTAGGGTGTCCGCTGCCTTTGGCAGGTTGTGTTATATACGCAGGTGATTTTTAGGCTAAATTTTTGATAGAAAAAACTTCTACTCTTGTAAAGTAAATATGAATAGATTTAATCATTTTTTATCAAATCAAAATTATGGAAAAAGGTGTCATGATATAAAAAGATATTAATCTACAAACTGCAAAATGCCTGTGTTGTTAATTTAGTTTCGCGACATAGGAGCTTATCTGAATCATAATACACACATCAATGAACATCAGCTTGGGTGACACTCGACCATAACCGACAGAGGAAGTAATCTATATTTAGAATCTGAAATCTGATTGGTTGAGATTGTCTTATTGACCCAGATCTCGATAGGCTGTATTAAATGTCGCTGTAGATATGAACCAGTGAAATTGAACAGAAGAAATAAGTATTACATACCATTCAACATCAATTGAAGTCAATAAAATTATTTTAAATGCCTTATTTTATTTATAAATCTTTATTTTGTCACCAAATTTCAACTTAATGTTACATCTGAAAGGTATATATCAAGAGAAAATTGTACTCATTTACACATCCGTTAAACTTCAACTTTTTTCATTTCAAAAAGTGTGTAAATTACATGGGTTTTTACGGTGCTTTTTCTTAAAAACATTTTGGAGAGATTACAAATAAAGATATCTGCCATAATTAAAATTTCATGAGTGTGTTCCATATATGGAAGAAATCGGAAGTAGACAGACACAACCGAGTAGTACCATTCGGCGAGTTTTCCTTATATGGAAGAAATCGGAAATAGATAAGACACAACCGAGTATTACCGTTCGGTGAGTTTTGCAGATATAGCCGATGTATAATGATCAAGGGAGATAACATAATTGCCCCGCGAAATGTTACATAATCTTTTCAAACGACAGCAATAACGCCAAAAACATTGAAAATGTTTTGGAGTTAAAAATAGCATTTTTATCAAAGGTCAAAAACTGGGACATGACCTTGACCTTTGACCTTGACATCAATCGGAAGAAAATCGCAAGACAAGATCAACAGTGAAAAATCCATACAATTATCTTCAGCCATTATGAAGTTATAACAATAAATGTCTCATTTTAAAAATTACATAATTTTACACAAAAAACGTGTAACCTATTTTTCGTCCAATTTTCATAAAAAACACAATTTTAATGTATCTAGGTATCCTGAATCCAAAAATCTAATCAAAATTTGCCTGCACCTTTTGGTTTCAGAGAAGAAGATTTTTTTGTTTTTTGGCTATTTATAGTAATGGCAGCCATATTGTGGGGCGTGGTCAAACCCCGAACACAATTTTGAAAGCCTGTTACCAAGGCATAATAATAACCAATTTTCATCAAATTTGGCTCAGTAGTTTTGGAGGAGAAGATTAAAATGTAAAGTTTACGCACGACGGACGATGGACGACAGACGGTGATAGATAGCAATAGCTGATCTGAGCCTTTTGGCTCAGGTGAGCTAAAAAGATGTTTAAAGGTTTTATTGTGACTTTAAATGAGGATCAAGGTCAACCAGCTTTGATGACTTGAAAAGCTAAGGCTTGACAACATTAGTTTCATTGCCATGGGTTCTCTCTTCATTGACCACTGTGGTAGCTCAGTTGGTAAAATGCTCACTCTTAAGTGGGAGGTCATGGGTTTGAACCCTGATCAGGTCTGACCCATGACATGAAAGTGGGTAGTGACTGTTCTTTCTCCAGACCTTCAGCATTACAAAATTAAAGTCACGGTTCTTTTGGATGGGAACTTAAAATAAATGAGGTCCCCCTGTCACTGTGGGCTTGGCATGATTAAGAACCCTGCTGTATAATGCCATCAGCGCAACGCACAGACAAAATGTCTGAACCTACACCTATAGCTAGCAATGTCTCGATATAAGTGAAATATTCTTGATTGGGACATTAAACACCATTACTCAACTCAACTCCACTCTCTTCATTAAACAGAAATATTTACAGACAATTGGCAAAAGAGCCTTTGACTAGTTCACCTCCAGCATTCAGCTGGGTTGGCTAAAATTGCCTGTAATGCTAAATGAAATTACTTACCCATTCACTTCCCACTTCAACTTAAATGGTTTCCATGACATAAAAATTTCATTTGTTCCAAACTTTGCAGAACCAAGCAAATAGGGCCGTTCATTCTGAAAAAATAACAAGATGATTACAAAAGAACCAGATCACCCTAACATATATAACTTTAATCCAATTGCTGATAAATTCCCCTTTTTCTTTACATGTCAAAAATATAACACATATAGAAATCCACTGAAAAATCATTTCACAAAATTCAACCCCTCCTTTAATATGCAAAACTCCAGAAAAAAAGTGCTTATTAAATAGTACTATGATTCGTCAGCCATATTGTGGCAGAGTGTTTATAAACACAGGGGAGTTAATTATACGTCAATAGGTGCTAGCAGGATTAATACTGTGTTATTGTATACGTAAATTCATGCCTTCATGGGTTCATTTGTCAACTCCACCTTTGTATATCCCTATCTTAGGCTACCTACATCATATAGACTATTCCATGTTAATAAACAATCTGCCACAATATCGCTGACATGAGGTTGACCCAAGCAAATGACAATGACTCATTCAATTTGATAACTAATGTTCTAATCTTTCATTTCTGCAGTCTCTATTATTTTCCTGAGGAAGAACCCTAAACACAAGTCCATATGATAGAAAAGTCAGTTCAAGTCACTTTATTACAGTTACCAGGTACACGTGTCTCTGGATCCAAAGAAAAACAAACAAAACAAACAGAAAAAACCAGCACAAAACAAGGAATTTTAATGGTCTATGTTAGTCCACTAGAAGATCTGGATTTTGCAGACGACCTTGCGGAAATTTCTGCAACAAGACAGCATCTACAGGAAAAAACAACATCCCTAAATAATATTGCTGAACAAACAGGTCTTAAGATAAACAACAATAAGACTAAGGTGATGGCCATTAACACCAAACTGACAGAGCCCATCACAATCAACAACAACCCATTAGAGACAATTGAAGACTTCACTAACTTAGGCAGCATTATAAGTTCAGACAATGGCACCAAGAAAGACATCCAGGCTAGACTATTGAAAACCCGTACTGCATTTGCAAGACTAAAGCCAATATGGAAGTCAAAAGTGTACAGCAAGAACACAAAATTACGCCTGTACAACAGTAATGTGAAGCCAAGTGTATTGGTCAAAGTGTTGACGAGTCATCCAGAGTGACTTGCAGAAGCTAGAAATATTTCAAAACAAATGCCTGAGGAAAATACAAGGAATTTTTTGGCCACAAAAGATTCACAATGGAGATCTGTTGAAGAAATGCAAATGCCAGTCCAATGCAATGGAATTGAAAAGAAGACAATTCAAATGGCTAGGACATGTACCGAGGATGCCACACGAATGCATTCCTAAATTAGCACTACGTTGGACACCATCTGGAAAGAGAAAACCTGGCAGACGTCGGACCACCTGGAGAAGAACCATCTTATCTGAACTGCAAGAACAGGGATACAGCCTAGGTCAGGCCAGGACATAGCGCAAGACAGGGGAAAGTGGAGGGAACTAGTTATGGCCTTATGTCCCACCAGGGCTGAAGAGGATAGGTGAAGTGAGGTGAGGTGAGGTGAGGTACATGTGTCTGCCTGTAGTTGAATCCAAGGTTATAAGTACCTCTAGTCTGAAGAATAATATCTTAACTAACCATGATATGAAGGAAAGAGCATTATAGAGACATTATAGTTCTGATAAGAGTGACAGTCCATATTGCTGACCCAAGAAATTCCATGTATTATCCACCGAGGTGATGTGGAATATGGACGGTCACTCTCAAAGAAATCCATAATCTATTTTTTTTTATACAGACTGTTGCCATATTTGATGTGCCCACATTCTGAGTTGTCTGTTACTAAACACGTCTGAGTTTGAAGATCCAAGAAAATTTATCATACACTGATCCTGATCAAACAATTGTTTTATTGATTCAGAACACTGTTACATTCAAACATGTATTCTGTGCACATGGTGAATATGATATTTTTTTGCAATGTCAATTGCTCAGGTAATGTCACTCTGTGACATAAAATTTTCTTTCCTGCAACGATGAAGAATGGCGTTAATTTTACCCAAATTCTTATGAACCAATCAAATTTTGAGAAATTTACAAAATGTATAATAATCTGTGTTGCGTACCTTTATAAAGGTGATGACATGATGCAGGTTAAGTAGCTGTTTATTGATGGGTAATGTCTGAAAGAGAAAACATTAAAATACTGGCATTTGCAAACAACAAAGGATTAAAATTCCAAAAGGCCTTAGCTTAGGTTTTATAAGAACTAGAACTGCTAGTCTCAGACAGCTAAATACCCCCTGCCAAAAACATTTAATGATTTCCTGCGGCCTTGACCTTTCTGATATCACCTTTGGACCTTGCAGATTATTCATGTGAATTTTATGACAGTAGTCCAAAGCAATTACGAGATATGGCCATGACATGATGAGTTCAAGAAATTTAATAAGGTAAAACACACCGTAAATACAATTTTGAAGGGACAGTGTTAATTCCTTACATACATACTTTCTCTTGTCGTATCCTGGTCATCATGTTTATTACTAAAACATTTTCAGTTGTGTTTGGGGAGTGAAGTAGATAACTCCTATACCAGAGTAAATAAGTTCTGTTTTAGAAACAGACTAAAAATAAATAACTGAAAACTAATATAAATACCAATGAGTGATGATATACACAATGTCATATAGATTTTACCTGTTTTAAACTTTGTGATGGCTGTTGACCAAGGTTTATAATAGGTCGTAGTGATTTTTTCTTTGGTAAAAACCTCAAACTTGCAACTCCAAGGGTTTTCACTGAGAAGACCTTTGTTTCTTCCTTCATAATAAATTTAAAATGGGAATAATTATTAAACATGTGATAAAAAAAGAAAAACATAAAAATAAAATTTAATAACTATCACACTTTAGAAGTTTGTGGAAATTACTGGAAAATGAATGAAAAACTTTTAAATTGTGTGAATGTGCAATAAGAGTTTTATATTGAAAATTTGGTAAGTGCCAAATTTATACACATAATAACATGTTTTATGTTACAATAAATTGAAAATTTAAATTATAGTTTCCTGTGCCAGATTTAAGCATTTTATAAATGTGTAGTTACATTACTAGTGATTATATATTTAAAATTTGCATATTCTCATAATTTGCAAAGGTTATATAAGTGTGGTAACTACTTTTTCATTGCTTACATTTTTTTTACAAGATATTCTTAGTAAATGAATTACCTGTGAAAGAGCTTTCAGCATATGTTTTTGTTTCAGTTCTAAAAAAAAAATAAATTAAGAATTATAACAGGGGAAAAAATATAAAACTTTTTTGGATTCCTCAGAAAAAATGTTT
Organism: Anadara kagoshimensis; assembly: GCA_021292105.1. Taxonomy (NCBI): domain Eukaryota; kingdom Metazoa; phylum Mollusca; class Bivalvia; order Arcoida; family Arcidae; genus Anadara; species Anadara kagoshimensis. Next base: position 40,309,588 of record CM037872.1, on the reverse strand, counting down.
GATAGTCTACACATTTAGTCTTACTCTTTTCAGTCTGTTTCAATCGCTTGCAGTTGTAAGCGTCCTCTGTAGCAGCCACAGGTGGCCAACTGTTTTTTTTGAACTCTACAGAAGTGTCTTTTGCGTGCAATGAGACACAGGACTTGGTTTTGTCTCATTGGAAAGACTATTCTAGTATCAAATTTTTTACAGCTCTAGTATGGGCAGGAGATTAAATTCATCTTCAAAAATTTCCAAGTCTGGAGTGAGGTTTGAACCCTCAACCCTTGACTTACAAATCCAGTGACAGCAACACTCAGCCATGTCTGCCCATAACAAATTAGAAATTATTCTGTCTACCATGGAATAACATGTATTTTGATGTTGGACTAACATATCTGACAAAATGCATTATGTTCTCAGAGTCTGAACTGGATATCCTTCTGCATAACTTTCATAAAATTTCTAATTTCTTTTTTACCTTTGCAGTGCACTGAGGGCAATGTACAGGTATGGTTCTTTAACATGCCACACCTGTCATGACATGAGACATCAGTTTTTAAGTTCTCTTCAAAAGACTCCACTTCTAAATGCCCAATGCTTGGTGAAAATTGATTATAAATTTAGAAAGATTCTGTCAAATCGACAAACAGTTCAGAGGTACATGTTGTATGATTACGAGTAAGGCTGTCACAACTTTGTATCTTACCAGATAATCCTGAACTGTGTAGTATATTCCAAGTCTTCTTTCTATAATAAAATAATCTATTCCTGTGTTGTGTTGTCTCTGTGATATAAAAGAAGGACTGAAAAGACAGACGATAAATATCACTACTTACTGTGTTTTAATAGATTTTAAATTTTGTGGATTCAATGTTCCCCCACCACACCCCCAGGTGTCAAATTAGTGTGTTTTTTATCTTCAAATCAATTACATCACATGTGAGAGTGCAATGTATTGGAGTGATGGTGTTTTATGTAATGGTTATGATTCTTTCATTCATATTGAGTTAGTCAGCTCTGGGATGGTATGTAACTAGGAAAAGCTCTGACCTTTTGCAAGTAAATTGAATAATCTTCTTCCCCTAGGATCTAACCAAGTGATTTTTGAGCCTGCGTCATGTGCTGTAGGGGGTGAGACTCATGTGAAACCAAGTGAAAGAGGTTCTTTAACTAGTGGGCTCAATGTCAGCATATTGTGACCATGTGATGTGTAATTGTAACTTGCTTGTTTTTTAAAACAGCATGATAACACTGTAATCTCATTTTGACTTTTCGGAAAAAAATAGATAATTATAATCATTGACAAAACCTTTATTTTTGGAAAATAGCAATATTGAGAAAAAATTATGGAACTCAATATATTTCATAATATTGTGTTTAAATGAGTAATGGTTTTTATGTTTCTCTTCATATATATTGAGACAGTCAGTTCTAGGATGGTGGAGGAAACCAGAGTTCCAGGAGAAAACCAGACTCTGGTAAATGAACTGAAACCTTTCATGCTTGGATCTGTCCAAGTAAGATTTGAAACAAGGTGGTGAGACATTTATTATATATTGGAATGTGATATGATAAATCTCTATAATGTAGAGAGAGAGAGAGAGAGAGAGAGAGTACATGCATGTATGTACCTTTAGTATGACCATGACAAAATGTTTCATTAACCAATACCATACTTTAGCTATAATATGAATTTTACTGCAGTTAGATTTAATATTCTTTAACCATCTAACACCTTTAGTCTGAAACCAAAAGGAATATACATAACAATGTAACTGAAACTTTGAAAATGCCTGTGATAAAATCAAATGCAAACACACTGGTCCATGCCCAGATACATGTGAACTACCCCCCCCCCCCCCCAACCCAAGAAAGTGAGACCTGGTGCTATGCCAAGTGAAAATAAGCATGTTTACAGCATTCTTTATTTGTTCACTTGTCTGGACAAGTAAATATCCCAGAATCTAAGTACACTGTATTTAATTGACATAGAAACCTTAGTTCAAAATGACAAGTGAATTCTTCTCTGTTAATAAGTAAAGGACAGTTTGTTTGGAAATTGTTTATTAATCTAGTTTTCACTATCAAAATAGGATGCATTTTTTATTTAGGTTTATTATTCAAGTTTAGAAAATGCAGACCTACCTTTAGGCATGTACATACCTTTACACCATGCATTAACTGACCAAGACAAAACTTGTCATATTTCCCCATACAGATCAACTTTTCAACACCTGTATTATGTTAAGAATATAACTGTTTTATAATCAGGAAGAACTCTACAGAGGAGTCTTTAGCATGCACTGCGACACGGGACCTTGGTTTTGAGTCTCAACCAAAGGACTATTCTATAGTGTTGAGCTTTTTACAGCTCTAGTATGGGCAAGAGATGAAAATCATCTCAGAAAATTTTCAAGTCATTGATGAGGTTCAAACCCACAACCCTTGACTTCAAAAGCCAGTGACAGTATCACTCAGCCATGTCCTCCTATTAAAAAAGAGTTTGACAGACAGGTGTGTGCATAATGTACTATGGCATACATAATTAGGTTTTATGCTGATCACGTCCACAAAGATTTATGAAAATCTAACAAGCACTTTAGACAAAGATGCAGATACAACTTTTGTAGGCAGAATATGGACATGTAGACAGGCCAGATAGATGACATTGACAAATACTACAATATCCTCCAGTAGGAGACTACAACGGAGCACGATTTCATTCTCTCATAAGCAATATTCAAAGAGCTTGAACTATTTGACACATATTATGGATAAGGATACTTTTAAGAAATATATTTCTATTATGTTGTGGACCCCATAATTCTTCTGGCACCACCAGTAAACAGACCAATCTCAGAAACAGATACACCTAAAATATCAAAGGGTAAATGTAAAATAAAATTTGTTCAAACAAACAAAGTTCAACTAGAACTGTTAGTGAAGCTGACCTATAACACCCACCCCTTCCCTTTAGTTTTGTCACAAATTCTCAGAATGGAAATACAGTCCAACCTGCCTTAAAGACCACCTCTATATAAGGACCACATGCTCATAAAGGTCAGTATAATTGCATCCAAATTGTTCTTTATTCATATTATTTGAACCTGTATATAAAGGCCACCTGTCCATACAGGCCAATTTTACTGATTCCCTCAGGTGGTCTTTAAAGACAGGTTTGACTGTAACAATTAAATTGATTATAGCAATAAACCCAGGTGCACAGGTTGTTATCACAAGTAACATCTGTACATAACAGTATACTTCAGAAAAATGGATCATACATAAATCACATTAATTCTTAAATGCACAGATGAAAACATGCTTACTGTACTTCATTACTAATAAATATATATCTAGTTAGTTTTATTTCCAGACTAATTTTTGACATGAATTTATTTAAATTTTATAATTTTAGAGTCAATTTTTTTAATAGTGAAAAACCAGCTTGGTGTTTGTGAAAAAAAAATCTCTAATTGTACATAAGGCCCAATATTAGCCCTAAATATGGCCCAGAAAGAGCCAGGCTGACTTGGACACCTTACACTCACCTGTCTGTGGGGGATAAACTCTGATAACAAGTGTCTAACTGAAGGCAGTTTATTTCTTGAACCAACTAGAGAACAATGAACAGTTGCAGATCTGTGACTCAATCTATCTCCTGTAATAAGACAAGAATTATGTTTGATATTTATGAATCATTATGTAAGCGTGCAAATATCAATATATTTTTGCAAACAATGTTATGTTTGTTCCTGTCCAATGTTTTTTGAATCAATTTTTCATATTGCACACTTGTCATGTGACACTCATTTATGATGTCATACAATTGTTGTTACATAGCTAAGATGTCATCACTGTGTTGTTGTCATATTGCACTAGTTCTTATATTCTTATACAAGAACTAATGCAATATTAATGTATTGTGAGACAAAATGGTAATTTTAGATAAAATAATAGAAGGAAGTAAATAAAATACATTTTGCAATATAACAAGAGGCCCATGGGCCTGATACGCTCACCTGATAACTAATGGCTAGCTGATAGATTTAAAGAACACATAAATACTAAACCCCAATGACTTTTTTCTTTACATCATAATAACCATTGTATCAATACCTACATTTTAATATACATGCCTATACAAAAAGTTTATAGTTTTCGAGATAATTAACCATTTTGGTATTGTTTCACATATGTGACCTTGACCTTTGAACCCATGACCTTTTTCTATACATCAAAATGATCGTTGTATCGATACCTACAACATTCTAATATACAAGCCTATACAAAAAGTTTATAGTTTTCGAGATAATTAACCATTTTGGTATTGTTTGCATCTGTGACCTTGACCCTTGAACCCATGACCTTTTTCTATACATCAAAATGATCGTTGTATCAATACCTACAACATTCTAATATATATGCCTATACAAAAAGTTTATAGTTTTTGAGATAATCAACCATTTTGGTATTGTTTCCCATCTGTGACCTTGACCTTTGAACCCATGACCTTTTTCTATACATCAAAATGATCGGTGTATCAATACCTACAACATTCTAATATACATGCCTATACAAAAAGTTTACAGTTTTTGAGATAATTAACCATTTCAGTATTGTTTCACATCTGTGACCTTGACCTTTGAACCCATGACCTTTTCCTATACATCAAAATGATCGTTGTATTAATAGCAACAACATTCTAATATACATGCCTATACAAAAAGTTTATAGTTTTCGAGATAATAATTATAATCAGAGGTTAAAAAAAATAGGTCATGACCTTCACAATCGACCTTGACCTCATTTTGAAGATACTAACAAGAAGATGTCAAAACTGAAAACCCCATGTCATTATCTGGTCAAATAGTCAAGTTATAACAGTTTGAAGCTATTTTACGATTTTTTCAAAATTAAACGCAAAACGCGTAACCTATTTTTTATCCGAATTTCACAAAATGAACAAACTATAGGCTTAAGACCCTAGAGAAGCCAAATATCACATCAGATTTTTTCTCCAATCATTGATTTCGGAGAAGAAGATTTTTAAGATTTTTGCACCCTAGGTCACCTTGACCTAGTTATGGTAGCCATAGCAACGCCACGAACAAATCTGAATTGCACCGGCCCATATATACTTCTGACAAAGTTTCATTAAAAACTGTCCAGTAGTTTCAGAGGAGAAGTCGAAAATAGGTGTTAACGACGCACACACGCACGCACACACGCACATACACACGCTGCGCTATGCCATAAGCTCACATGACCTTCGGTCAGGTGAGCTAATAAAAGGGCTAATAACTGATATTAATATCGTGAAATATTGTCTCTCACTGCTGCATTATTTGCATGAGCTTATGGGCAACTCATGGGAAACATTTCACAATATCAATTCAACAAATAGATTTCAGAAAAACCTTGTTATAATGCCCCTCGATAACTTTGCCACCTCACTTAAGTTAAAGCTACACTATTTTGACATCCCAAAGTTCACATTGTTTGTTTTTCTTTATCTGCCTCCCCAATTTATCGCCAAACCCCTTTATATCACCAAAAAGTTTGACTGAACAAATGGTGGCAATGAATCAAGGTTTTACTGTATTGCTTTTGCATGTCAAAATTTTCCTTTGTGTCAGGGTTGTAAATACCATTCGAATAATTCATCTTTGAGACAAGTATTCCCTCTCACCAAAATATATTAATAATGACTTCCTAATTACCATGGCCATTTCTTATAGAGTCATCCAAAGCATGTGCTTATAGATCACAGTGCCTCTTGTTGCTGAGGTTCAACTTTGGCAGATTCTAGAGCAAGACAATTTGTCAGTTCGCTTTCCAAAGGTAGATGTTTTTCTCCAGGCACTCAAGTAATTTCTATTATCCATGAACTAAATGCCTCGATACGAGTAAAAGAATCTTGACTTGGGTGTAAAACTCCATTACTTCACTCCAGTAATTACCTGTCAAACCTCTCCTTCTAAATATAGGTATAATATGTCTACTCCCCTTCAGCTTGTCATCCACCCTCTTTGTCTGTTCTGTAGAGTTTTGTCTGTTATCTGTCGCCGCCCTCTTCTGAATATCACCCCTACTGTTACAGTGCCTGTTTAACAATGCTTGGAAAGGACATTTCCTAGAGTGAGAGAAGAAACATACAATTTTTACTGATGGTTCTCCCTTTTATAGCAAATCAATTGCAGAATGTGCATCGATACTTAGGCAGGGTTGATCAATCTGAAATGTTCAGTCCAATATCAAAGCTTAAGTTGTTACCATCCCCTTCTCATGCTTCTTTTATCTTGCAATAACTGAATACAGTCCTGATAATTTTCATATTCTTATAGTGAATATCAATTTAAGAACTGACCACTGCCGTAACTCAGTTGGTAGAGTGCTCACTCCCTAATTGGGAGATCAGGGTTCGAAACCCAACCTGGACTGACACACTTGGCATTACAAAATGAAAGTAACAGTTCTTTGGGATGGGGAATAAATGAGGTCCCATGTCAAGGTAGGCGTGGCATGATAAAGAACACTGATGTATAATGAACTTGTATACAGAACTAAATATTAAAGTCTAAGGGACACAACTCTAGATATGCAAATACCTGTAAAGAAATATGGAGAGGACTTTGTCACAGGTCTTTTAAAATGCTTGACTAATAGAGTAAATTAAACTGTCTAAATGAGACAAATAGCTTCTGCAGCCCTTGTGTGTTAATTGGGGTTGATAAAAGTGAAAACTGATAGTCAGACCCATTGACTAAGTCTTGAAGTACATTCTAAAAGTAAGATCTGACAGACAGACCCACTGACTAAGTCTTAAAGTAAGTTTTAACTTTGACAGATCTCTACTTACCGGCACTTGGTAAGAAAGGAATCTAGAATAGATATTAGTTCTGGTATAAAGTCTATTTGAACAGAGCTTGTTATTTCTGACTCGAGATCTGTTAAGATGGGACCGGCAGTTCCAACATCTGAAGGTTCTAGTGGTCTGCTTAGGTCGCAGGAACCATCCTCTTGGATGTTACCTTGTTTTGATGTTTGAGCCTGGTGATTATTGTCCGAGAAAATAAAACCTGCTCTGTCACAAAACTGACCATTTGCTGTCACAATGTTCTGTGTAAGATCTGTGTTGATTGGTTGTTGAACAGACTTTTCATATGTTGGTAGAGCTGTGTTGATTGGTTCTTGAGCAGACTCTTCATATGTAACACTTTTTCCTATTGGTTGCTGACTTGCAACTTGAGAACTTTCTTCAGTGTGTTTTATATTATCACTGATTGGTTTGTGATTATGCAAAACAGGTTCTTTAAATGTAACACTCTCATTCATTGGTTGCTGACAAATCTCAGAGGCAGTGTATATATCTGATATACTAGAACAATTTTCTGCTTTCATGTGAATTTTTGTCTTCAAAGAACCACAGATATCCTCTGAACAAAAAATTTCTATGTACAGCTCTCTGGGATCTGTTCTTTTGACTAAAAAAGAAAATTAAAGATTAGTCTTATCTTACAATTCTAGATGATTTAAATATTTACTTCCTTTGTAAATATGGATAACTAGAAGTTAGTTTCCGATAACAAAGCTTTTGTGTGTGAGCTCACAATATCAAAAACACAACACAACACACATATAAGACCCTATTAGAAAATGTTCCAGTTCCTACGACCTTCACTCTAAGAAAAACATAAACTCAAGGATAAATGATTTTTCAATGCAATTAAATTGGAACAATAAATTGTGTAAAACTGTTTTTTTCTGATCAATGAAATTATCAGTAGAGAAAACACAAACTTGATCTGTAACTCATTGTGATAGACTTGCATAGGTTTTATGCCCAAGCAAGATATTCCACTCACACTGATAAAATCAGTTCAGGGATGGTGGAAGAAACTGGAGTGCCTGGAAAAACCCCACCAAATTTTGGCAAGTGAACAGACAAAGTTTCTGCCTGTCTTAAGTGGGATTCAAATCTAGGCACCGAGAGGCGCTGTGATTCGTTTGTGCACAATTAAGGCTTAGTAGCCAAAAGAGACCAGTTCGGTACTACTTACAATTCTTTGGTAATCTTTCAGACAGAACTTTTGAATACAACATGGAAATCCTTGCAAAATATGTATGGAAACTGTAAAACAAAGAAACAAAAATATAACAAGAGAGCCACAAGGTTGAGAAAGATACCCTGATTATATATTTGCAATTAAACTGTTGCCAAAAAGCATGATCAAAATTTAATTTCAAAGGGACACAACTCTGAAGAATTTTTTTTAAAGGTACCTCTTCTTCTGACACACACAATGCCATCTGCTAGCAATCATGTTGACCAAGTTGAAAATATCTTTACCGGTGTTGGGTTGATTGATTGAATGGGGTCTTACATGTCCCAGTCAAGAATATTTCACTTATATCCAGACATCACCAGTTTAATCACTTAATGACTTTATCACAATGTGAGACTTACACAAACGGTGTAAAATCTTGTATCTTTGGTTTCTTTTTACATTTTCTCCATTTCTTACTTGTTCTGTGTAATCCTTCTTTATGTGTATCATTTATTTGGAAGATATCTGTTAAACATAATAAAGGAAAGAAAAATTATCACATTTCAGTTTTCAATCTAGAAGGTCCCCATGTACCATGGACACCAAAGTGAAAAAAGAACCCTAAAATGCTGTCAGTGGGCCAAAATCTTTTCAATTAAGCAGCAATTTTTTTTAATTTTCATTAGATTCGTTGAAAATAATGGTTATATTGACTTAATTTTTTCAAGTGTAAAAAAATACCAAAAGGAATGACCAGATGAGTTAAAGATAGCTCATCTGAACTTTTCACTCAATTGAGCTAATAATAACAAAAAACATTTGTTACACCTTTATATTCATGTGTATCAGTGATTTGTCAGCATACAAGGCACCATTTTCTCGAATTTGATGGTCTTTTTAGTTGAGAGTTTCAAAAATGTCATAAGTCATTTCAGGGCTGATAATTCACACATTTTATAATTACATTGCAGAAACGAGAGAGAACTCAAGGTTAAACCTAAAACTCTTCATAATATTTTTTACCTTTTTCAGATTCTATACATGTAAATCTATGGGATTTCTTACTTGAATCTGTATCAATAGCAATAGCCTGAATATTCATAGCATCGCCATGGTGGCTCATAGCAACAGCTTGATCACCCTTAGCAGCACACTGATTGTCCATAGTAACATCATGAACATCAATAGTATCAGGTTGGTTTTATAGGCAATAGTGTGTTCATCCTGAACGACAACTTTATTGTCACCCAAAGTGACAGCTTGATTGTCCATAGCAACAGCTTGACAACCATTATCAATAGCCTGTTCGTCCATAGTAACAGCCATAACAACAGATTTATCACCCTTAGCAACAGCCTGATCCTCTTCCATTCTATGGGCTACTGGTTGATATGGCAACCTTTCTTGATCATCATTTTTGTCCTGTGTTTCTGTTGCACCAGATAATGGGTAGTATGTCAATTTACCATCCTCGCTTCTAGTAACAGTTTCATCACTTGTATTCAAAACATCTCTTCTTTGTAGTTTATTTTTTGGAGAAAAAAAAAAGTCTTCTTTGACAAGTTTTCTTTTAAGAGGTCTTCCAGATGGTTCATAATTCAATGGATTTTTATCTTTTTGCACTTGATAATTGTTAAGCTCATTAGGTATAAAGCAACTACTTTGTTTGTCCTGATCATATGGAAACTTCTTAGGCAGTTCATCTTGATCAATATATAGTTTGGTCACATGTTCATCCTGATTACAAAGATGTTTAGCTGAACACTCAGCCTGATTACAAACATGTTTTACCGATTGTTCAATTTTATCACATGACTGTATCCCTGATTCTTCAACTTGATCATGCAGATGTTTTGTAGTTTGTGGGTCTTGATCAACAAAATGTTTTCTTTTCAAAATTGTAAAGGATTTTTGTTGTGAGCCTGTCTTTGCTTTATTATTGGTACATTTCTTCTTCTTTGTGTTATGATATTTGCCAAATTTCTTTATTAACTTTTCTTTGTGGTACTTAGATATTGATCTAATGGCTGGATTTATGCCACTCTGATATGGCCATAGCTCATATGTTGGTTTACCTGAAAATAAAAATTTATTTCAAGCCAATTAACAAAATTTAGGCATTACAAAGGGCTGACAATCTACCTGGTGGCAACAGTAGTAAATTTTATTCTTAACTTCAGCAGTCTCTCGAGAGATTTCGCTGTATCAGGGTGAGCCTTATATCATTTTTTGGGGGTCAAACCATTTTTATGCATAAATAATATGCTAATTTGTGGTAAAAGAAACAATGAAGTATATGTGAGAATAGAATGACTTTGGCATCTATACAAACTGTCAACATTTTTTTCCCATGTCAATAATGCTGCCATTTGTATCCAGAGCTAAACCTGCAGTGGAGTATTGGTAATTTAAGTTTCAGTTCAGATTTTTAAACTTACATGTAGGTCAAACGGAGCTGAGTAGATAGGTGTTTTACACCCAATACAAGATTTTTTTCCTTTCATTAAGGCAGTCGGTTCTGGGATGGTGGAGGAAATCAGAGTGTCCCGAGAAAACCACTTATCTTTGGCAAGTGAATGAACCTACTTTCTTACAACTTTCTGTCCCAAGTAGGATTCAAAGCTAGGCATTGTGAGAGATGCTGATCTGTCCAAAGTGGGATTTAAAGCTAGACATTGTGAGAGATGCTGTGATACATAAGCATGCACTTCAGACCAATGATCAGCCACTGAGGCTGTGGTCAGGGGTTAGTTACCTGTGATCTGTATGTAGCAAGAAGGTTGAACAAACATAAATACAAAAGTATATTCAAGTAGATATTCCATGACTGTATCACCAATTCTACAAATCAAAATATACATACATATAGAGGTTATCATATGGCTTTTTCCATATCATACCCCCTATTAACCAAAACATAGTGGTACATATAAGACCCAGGGTCTACTATTTAGGAAGATACGTTTGCGAGGAAGAAATATTTGCAATTTTCACAGTGACACTTGTGCCGCATATATATCATCTCAGCAAAAAAATATTTATTTCCTTTGGTTTTCTTTTCCTACAGTTGACACTGCAAAAATTTGTTACCGTAAAAGTTTTTAAGGTCAAAAGCACTAAAGTTTCCTACCGCTTATATTTCTTTTTATTACATGATCTACTCAATAATTCATGTAATATGGTCATACAATAAAAATCGTATTGAATGAGTGTGACGTCATAAAAGCATACAAGTCATTCCAGAGTGACGTCGCACGATTGACCTAGTTCACAGATGTTTGTTTCATTTGACACTGTTTGTTGATTCTAATTTAAGCTGATACTTTTGTACTTTTGATACATTGTATTTAAATTGAAAATGTTTGTTTTGTTTTTGTATTCTGAGGACAGACTATTGTTTACTTTTAATGTACGCAGTTTGTGAACTTGTCTTTCAGTCAATCAACTGTTTTCTTATAATGAGAAGACAAGTTTTAACTCTTCGAAAAACCCGTTTTTATGGGATTATATAATAAATAGAATCTTGCATTCGTGTTTATGCAATATTGAATTTATTAAACTCGTTGAATAAATTCAATATTACATAAACACGAATGCAAGATCCTCTATTTATACAGTATATAAACTTTTACCAAATATATAATAATAAAAGAAACTGGTGAATAGCATGCATAACAATACCTGCTGATACTAACTTATACTACAGTAAAAACTGCCTTAGCAGTCACCTGGAATTAATGGTCACCTGCCGATAACAGCCAGGTAGCATTCCGTCCAATGTACTTCACTACACATTTCACCTGGTTTTAAAGGCGACCTGTCTTAAGCAGCAAAATTTGTGCAGTCCCATTAGTGACCTCTTAAAACAGGTTTTACTGTAGTTATAAGCTAAGAGATATTTACATCACTGACATTGATTTTCAAACCTTGACACAAATGCAGCTTCATTCTAGAAAGCAACCATGGGGACAATAATCCCTTAATTTATCAAACAACCTGACCATTAAGGTCTTAGTGGGCCATATTTAACATTACAAAAATGCAAAAATATTGATGTGCTAGTGTTTTAATGGAAAGTTTAAAATGGGCAGCTTCTGAAATATCATAGAATGAACACTACAAATGACTGTGTGGCATTCTCATAGCAGTCATCATTTCCTGTGGCTATATACATTTAATCATTGACAGTGTTCTGTCTGGTTACAGAAGTAATAACCCAACGCTTCAAATGTGTCTGAATTCGTAGTTTATTTGAAGTTATATGCGTATGTGGTAAAAAGCTATAATAGAATAAGGAAACATGCATATAGCAAACTTCATAAAGAATTACATATAAATATTAATAATAATCGTACAAACGACATAAAAATTGACCTTTGCGTTCTACGTATGTATGATACATGTAACCGTGAATAATTCCATTAATATTACTGACCCAAAAAATATAAGTATAAATAAAATGTAACCTACCAAAATTTAATGTGTGGAACGGAACACACCATAACGTGTTGAAATAAAAAATATAATTACGTAATTAGCAATCACAGGTATAAGTAAATTGATTGAAGTAGTCGAAATAAATTATTGAAAAATAAGAAAATATAAAAAACATATTTAAATAAATTAAATAAGAGTAAAAACTTACACTGTGTGCTGTATGAAGCGAAAATAAATGTAGCATATTTGTGGACCACAAACATCAACCATGCTATAGACCTCGTGGAGCACGAGTGAGAACAACGCCCGTATATAGGTAGGAACGGTAATCAACAGGTGTGAAATATGAAATCAAGAACGGTAATTTCTTATAATATATAACAAAGTATAATCTGTGTTTAACACCTGGCAATAACATCAACCTGTCTATAGTGATCACTTTGACTTAATCTATAGAGCGGCCACTATAGGCAAGTTTAACTATATATCGATATATATAAATATATAAAGAAAAGTAACAAAAAAGCAAAAACAAATAACAAAAATTCAAAAAACAAAAAATCTGACATTTAGTCAGAACAGACAGCTACAGATCAATTGACGTATTTCCAGCCACGCCTTTTACGTTTTGACATTGGCCGCCATCAGGAACCAAAGCAGTGTCAACGCAACTAATGACGTACTAGTGTCAGTGATGTCAATTAAATGGCACAATTCAGGCCAATACTTCACCAATTCTTTTTGTGTGTAATTCAAGCATGCCAAGCCTTTGTCAGAACATTGTGGATGTAGTCAGCGATTCGTCAATTAACCCCTGCAAAAGTCATTCACTGGTGCTAGCGCCAGACATGAAAATTGTGTCAATTCATATTGTCGATTGAAACAAAAAATTACTTGAATTATTCCTCTTTATTTGTGTTAAACAAAGGGTCTTTGGTGTTCACCAGAATCATGCAGGTTAGGTGAATTTGTTCCCTACCTTGTTTAGAGTTTGTTCCATACACCTGTAATGTAGCCTGTTTATAATACTGATGGGATCTGGGTTGTCTAGGAGAAAGAGAGTTTCTTATCAGATTGTATCATACCTTGTTAAGAGCTTGTTCCATACTCCATAATGTAGTCTATTTATAATACTGTTAGGATAACGGTACTCAATATTAGGTGTACTTGATATTTGAGCATCTGGGTTGTCTGACATCTAAATAATAGAAGAGGTTAAACATTTTGTACATGGAGTGGAGTTGGGTAGGGTCCTGGGATGTATTTCACTCCAGTCAAAATCATTTCTTTTATATTAGGGTGGTCAATTCTTGGGTGGATGAGGAAAGATGGGTGTTTGAAGAGACTGACATGCAGCCAATGAACTCAGTGATTCTGTTACATTTTTAAAAAGTTATTTTCTGCCTTTTAAACTGAGAAAAGTTAGTTCTAAAATACAGTTAACAGCATAATGACATGCTTCAGATAGCTTAGAATCCTCAGTGCAAAGATATTATACTGTGACAATATCAACATTCTGTGGGTAAGGACAACTAAATTTGCTAGTACATGTATATCACTGTTGTTTTGAGGATTTTATTAGTCTAATTGGGAAATTTTAGTCATTTTTCTCTAATGGAAACTATCTTTATCTGGTAGTAATTTAAGGCAAACAAAATCACTGAGGGATGTTTTACACCCCAGTCAAAATTATTTCATTCATATCAAGGTGGTCAGTTCTGGCGGTTTTTGAGGGCAAACCTCAAAATTTAAGGACTTTTCCAGGCCTGTGCGAACCCTGTTCTCAAACTAGGAAAGTCAGATTTTAATGTAGTCAGCAAGAGAAACTTTAAGCTTGGCTCTGACATGGCAAAGACAATAGCAATATCGCAATATCTACCAATAACTAAAACATACAGTATGAAAAATAAAGAAATATTTTTTAAACCATGATTACAAATTCTGGGGAGTGATTGCAAATTAGTAGTAAGTGAAAAGTAATTACATAGATCCAGATCAGATGAGAGTAAATATGGATGAAGGGAGATTACTCTCTATACTCTGAAGACAAGTAATATAAGCCCAAACCATGCAAAACTACATTGTATATTTCAGTTACAGAAATCTATATTTTAAATATAAAATAACATCTACTGATTGATTGATTGATTTATGGGAGTTTTACATCAAAGTAAAGACTTTTTCACTTATATCAAGTCATCACAAACTATAAATGAAGTTGCAGAATTTTTTTTGGCTTTGGAGTGTGCTCAAGACAGGTACAGTGAGGATTCATGCCAAGCCTAGTGTGACACAGGGCATCAGTTTTTAAAATCTCATTTAAAGGACCCCATGATTTTTATATACAGTAAAACCCCGATTTATCGCCCCCCGATTTATCGCCAAAACATTATGTAGTCCCGTTTTCATTCTATGCTAAAAACCCGTTATAATGCCAAATTTGCTTATCGCCATCCGCCAAGGATATAAAATGACAGATTGTCTATTTACTGTTAGGTAAACCTCGATATACCGCCAAAGAATGCAGTCATCTGTCACCCAATGTGACACTGCTGTTAAATTCACAGGTGAACGCATGCATATAATTAGCCAAGCCATATCGATCCACGTCAGTCCACTGTAGTAAGAACTCATAATTACTTGTTTACATGTTTGTTTTTGTTGATTTGCGTTCACTATCATGAATAAATTTATTTATAGTATTTGTACTGTTTAGTTATTTGTTAAAAACGGAAAAGAAATTTGCTAGACTTCAAACAAAAATGGCTATTATAGAATATCGGGAAAAACATCAAAAATCTACACAGCAAGAAATTGCTGACTTTTTCACATCTTTATTTGGAGTTGATGTTAAAAAGCGTCAATGGGCGATTTAATCGCCATTAAGGAAACTTTTCAAGAATTTGACGATAATGATGATGGCGGAACACCGAGAAAAAGGCACAGGAGTGCCATGCATTCAGATATGGAAAGTGTACATGTGATGTTCATCTTATCATAGCATTTTGTTTAATAAATTTTGTAGTTTGCTTTATTTCTTGTATTTTACACTTTGTGCTTTAAAATACAACTCTACATACATTTTATTTCAATCCCGATTCACAAACATAACACATTCATATTTCTACCATTACCGTTTCCAATTTAGATTTTAGAATATGATATTTACTTCCGGTTTCCAGGTCCATGAGTGTTTCCCTCAGTTTATCGCCAAACTCGTTATACCGCCAAATTTTGCCTGGACAAATTATGGCGTTATAACGAGGTTTTACTGTACCAAGTATGTGGCAAATGAACAGGCACTACCTATGTTTAAATCTTGGTCAGACCAGGCATTCTCTATATGGAGGTTACCCTAAAGGTTTTAATAGGTTCAAAATAATGTATTCTCATACTTACGGGACCAAATCCAAATGTCAGAATATTCTTTCCTGTACCTTCACGTCTTTTAATTCTCTATAACATAAAACAATTTAAAAACTAAATAGAGAATTAAAATAATTAGCATACTTACCAAGGAGCGATTGGAATGAAATTGGTGGTGAGGCTGCCAATTATGAAATTATACCAACTTAAGTAATTGATAATTTAAAACCTGCCAGAGTGGGATTTTATTTTTAGTAACAGTGGCAATCTTGGATATCCGATGGCCATGATTTAAAAACTATAGTTAAACTCTGTCAAGGACCTTCTACAACAAATTTGGTTTCAATTGGCCCAGTAGCTTTGGAGGAGAAAGTTAAAGTTTACTGACACATGCACGCACACCTCGACTATGACCAGGTGAGCTAATAATTGATAATTAAGGACCTGCCAGAGTTGTATTCTATCCTAAGTGGTGAGAGGCAATGTCATCTGTAAGCTGGGACGCAGTGATTTTGTTACATTTTTTTTTAAAACTTCCTTCTGCCTTTAAAATGGGGAAAATGAGATGTTCTGAAATATAGCCACTTCAATATGACCTGCTGTGAATTAGGAAATTTAGGTATTCAACATCCCATAGTTCCATGTTCCTTTCACACAATTTTGATTACACACCTGGCGGTGTGGTTAGCTAAACAGGAGGTGCTTACCCTTCCCGGGCCTCATTTCCCTGATGGAAGTTCACATCTAACCTGACTTGTCAGTTCAAAAGTTTTTACTTTGCTTCTAGATTATAATTCGGACATGGATTAGCATGTTTGTTTTTGATTTGATTAATAATACATATGAATTAATTTGTTTTATTTGTTTCTATAGTGATTTCTAACATGAAGGTATATTTGTTTTAATTTATTTCACTATTTTTATGGTCCAGTTTTTTAGTTGTTGTTTTATTAAATCACGAAAATCAACTTTGTGTTTGTGAAAAATCAAAAGAAAATTGTCAACAGAATTTAATATCTGCCTGAAAATGGCTGACCAAAAGTCACGGAGGCCTTACCTCTATTACTCTGATTATCACTTCTCTTTGGTACGACATCTGCTTCAAAGAACTAACAGGAAGTGGCAACTTCTTTGCATTCTGAGATAGTGCTATAAGGGTAGATCTCATGAATTGTACAAAGCTAAAAACAAAAGATATTTGATTAATAACTAGAATGAATACAAACTGAATTGGTTTCATACATAACCCATACTGTTCAACCAATCCGAAAGCCTCATTTTTAAATCTAAAAGGGCCCAGGGCCTTTGCACTATTGATCCCAAAAATTTGTCATGATCAATGCACCTCTTTGTATCCAATTTCACTTTGAGTGTCAGGAATGTTGTTCCCACTTTTTTGTCTTAAAAAACTTGACTGTTCTAGGCTGCTTAAGATCAAGTGCCTCTGATCACCTTGGTTCAAATTCCAATGTGATGTAGATCCCAATGAACGAAGGTTTATCTGTTTGCTTGACAGAGGCTTTTTTCTGGATACTCAGTTTCCTCCATCATCCCAGAAATGCCTGCCTCATTTTGTATGAAAGAATCTTGAATGAGGTGTAAACTCTATGTAAACTCTATAACTCCAGTCAACTTTAGTTAATTACAGATGGCATTGTAAATACGGCTCACTTCAATAAATGCAAAACTTGAAAAGGTCAGTGGTTTTTTTCAGAAACTCCAGCTTTCTCCACCATCCAAGAACCTAACACCTTGATGTAAGCGAAAGAATCTTGACTGGGATGTAAAACTCCAAAAATCCACTCTTAAGATTAAGAGGGTCCCAGTAGCCTATGGCTCCTAAAACTCAGTCTGGGCCCCGAAATGTTTACAAATATTAGTTTATTACTATTAAATTTCTTTTTTTAAAGTGATCTGGGCACCTAACTCAAAATAGTTAAGCTTTATCGCTGACTCCATTCTATATTACATCTCTTAGTACTTCCAATTTTCACATTGGTTCGTAATGGGATCATACCCAAACCCTCTCTCTTCTGATGTAATATATGGTACTCATACCTACCCTGTAGAATCCTCAGGGATAATTAATCTGTTCTGGAGGTCTTTGTTGATATCTATATTTCTAATCCAATCCTCTAGAGTATACACCTCACTAAATAAATGTCTGATAATTTCCATCTTCTTAAATAGCTAGATACATACAGCAAAATAAATATCTGATAATCTCTATCTTCTTAAATAGCTGGATACATACAGCAAAATAAATATCTGATAATCTCTATCTTCTTAAATAGCTGGATACATACAGCAAAATAAATATCTGATAATCTCTATCTTCTTAAATAGCTGGATACATACAGCAAAATAAATATCTGATAATCTCTATTTTCTTAAATAGCTGGATACATACAGCAAAATAAATATATGATAATCTCTATCTTCTTAAATAGCTAGATACATACAGCAAAATAAATATATGATAATCTCTATCTTCTTAAATAGCTAGATACATGTACAACATATATTGCTACTTCACAGCTTCATTTTTTTGTGTCTGAAAAAAAGGAGGAAAGAATAAAATAAATGTGACGTTCCGTAAGCAAACAGGCCACTTAGAACAATTCAAACATAATTCAGAAAACAGCAAGTAAAGAAAATAAATGTACATGTAATGCATTAAGAAAACATGGCTTTGTGGTTTTTGTTTTACTTGACTGGGCTGATTTCACTATTATTATTATTTTTGCAAAACCCAATGATACATCTCAATTTCGTAATCTAAGGCAAAGGGTCTTTTTGCAAATTGATTGTCGATTGTTTCTTGTGTAAGATACAATATTTCACAATATAAATGATAGACATTACTTTCAAACATGTTAATGACTTGGTTTGGTAGCAATTGTAATCATTTACAAGAAAAAGGAATAAGGTATTTCCATTTTTGGCAAAGGAAAGAAACAAATTAGTAGGAGTTGCCTCTCTTGCTCCTTAACAAACATTCAGGTTAGTATAATGTCTTGACAAAATTCAAAATTTTTAAGGATTTTAAAAAATTCCTCGTGAAATTCAATTTTTTCTGGCTGGTAATTATTTAACTAAAATTGCCAGGTTTTTCCTGTTTCTAGGCTGCATGAGAATTAATATAGCCCTGTCGAAATCAAATTTCATGTTATACCTTTTATTAACCAAATATCCCAAGAATTATGACAAATCACTACAGTGGCTCAAGTGGTGGAGTGCTCTCTCCATATGTGGGAAAGTCATGAGTCAAATCCCAGCCAGAGTCTGACCAAGACTTGAAAATATGTAGAGATTATTCTTTTGCTTTAGCACTTAGCATTTAGAAACAAAAGTCACTGGTCCTTCCAAAGAAACTTTAAAAAGCAATGCCCCCGTCATGGCAGATGTGGCACGTTAAATAACCCTCCCTTCACATTGCCTTGAGTGCACAAAGGTAAAAATCTCTGCTACTTCACCTACATCTTGTGACCTCTTGGTAAGTGAAATATTCTTCATTGGGACGTAAAACTCCATTCAATCAATTTAATGGGGTTCGCCTCCGTACCACGTGATACCCTCTAACGTTTATGCGGAACCACTATTTCCAATGGATATGGAATCGCATGAGATGACATTTTCCCTCAAAACGACGTCCTTCCGGGAATCTGTGACGTTGACGTTTTCCAAAAGGTTCTGCACAAACGTTAAGAGGTATTGATCATGTGGTACAGCGGCGAACTCCATTACTATGATAGAACATTTTTAATTTAGGCATTACAATTAATGTAGTTATAGCCCAAGAGCTAGTGGGGTTTGAAATATGTGTCAATGGCCAAAAGCTTTGAAGGTTGTTTCTGATAGAAAAATGTCTGTAGTTTTCGAATTTGGGCGTCTTGTGAATGAACTCGTTTCCGATTTTTTTTCAGACGCGAGTTTTTACACTAGAATCGCATTTTTCAGCCGGTTTTTCGGTAATTTGATAATTCTGCATTATGGACGCGATATGGCCTTAAAATGTCTTATTACTGATGCGGTTATCAAGAATTATGATCATTGTTGACATTTAAGTTAAAAACTTCTTGATACATTTCAGATTTTTTTTTAAAATAACTATTTTAGGAAAAAAATAGACCAAAAATTTTGCGTTTTTAATATTTTGCCCTCTTTTATGTCTTATAAAAAAATAATAAAAGCATTTAAGTGAAATGTTTTACCATATTGTCACAGCCTAATGTGTTTTGCATTCAATAAAAGTAGCTGCATATCATTTGGTAGGAAATTGCGGCACCCACAGTGGAAAAACTTTCCCCTACCCCAAAAATTGCAAATTTCTCAAAAAATCGATCTTTACTACAAATTTTGCTATTAGTTGCCATACTGATTGTTATACCGTGTAAGCTTTAATACTTGGGTGACAACATTGAAGACCTCTAACTAAAAACTTCTTGTTAAGCATTCAATCTCAATTTTGTGGCCAATTTTAAACAACCGAGTTTTGCGTTTTTACTTAATCTTTATTCGTTAAAGTCTTGTAGCGCATTCAAAAAAAGCCTGATTATCAATATACTATTTTATTTAGAATCCCTGATGTGTGTGCTTTATTGTGCAAGTATAATGTGTAACAAAATCGTCACATTAACCCATTACCCACGATTTATTCTTCCCCTACCCCAATATGCTAACGATATGCGAATTCACGGGATATACTGTGTTAGTGCTCTTAGACAGGCTGGTTCAAAATAACTCGTATTCATTCAGAATTATAATTTCATTCATCATCAGTGTCTTCACTATCACTACTGTCGGATTCACGTACATCCTCATCTTCTCCCATGTCATCCTCTGTAAAAGTTGTACTGTCCATCTTCAGTCTTATATCTTTCGGAATCTGTTCACCTTCAAACCAGTGAATCGCATACTTGTTATTTTCTTTTTTCCATCCATTTTCTTGTGGAGTATTTAATGTAGGACAACTGCAATTGGCATGTTTCCAAAAATATGCAACATATTCTGTTCGGAGGATTTTCTGAACAAGAACACTTTTACAAGGAGGTAGTGAACTCGGATCGGCTCCTTTGAGCTTTTCTAATGGGTCAGTTTGATTTGTTGGAGCGTATTTCTCTCTGAAAATGGCAAATCGTGCCTCATTTACTGTTTTAATGTTTTTTTTGCCATACATTTCACAGACAAAAGATTCCATTACCTTCATATCTCTTTCATTAACTCTTTGATTTGTTCCAATATTTGAGAAAACGCTTCTGAAAGTTGCACTTTTTTCAACGATATTATAAGGCCTAATTTTACCTTTTCTAAGAAATGCTGCAGTATAATCACATCCAGTGAAAGCATGGATAGCTGGAAGAACTTGGCACATTTCGATCCCAATTTCATTGGACAGTTTTGTTAGATCAATAAATCGCCTAGTATTGGTGCCGTCAGTGCCTGAATCCATCCATATGTTTGCATGTATTTGGTGACAATGATACAATAAAATAACCATTACATCCGTGTCATTTGCTCTAACCACTACGTTAGGAGAATCGGACCTTGAGGCAATGTATTGCACATGTAAGGTGATCCTGGTATCTGCCTCCTCGTGGGTACAGGCAAGATTGGACACTTCACTGCACACTACTGTTGCATCATTTTCGCAATAGAATTGATGGCAGTGGTCCTCTGTTGCATAATATAATGTATGGCCTGCAAGAATGTCAGCATAGTTATCATTCTTCCATTCTTGTAGCAAAAACGATAGTAATGACCTCTTGAAATTAGCAGATTTCAAAGCTGAACGGAAATCATGAGGTCGCTTTTGTTTTGGGCCCATTACTACAATATCTGGTCCACTGCTCTCTCCTCGCATATCTCTTTCAATATCTTTGATGGATGGATGGACATATGTGTCACAAACAAAGTGTATTTCTTTTGCCAGTTTACATAATAGCTTGAGAATGGTTTTGGCTACACCTTCAAAAGTATCTGGTAGGTTTGACAGCAACTGTATAAGGAACATGGCATCAACGACATAAGCATCAATTTGATTTGCAGCTGGAGGATCAGAATGAGCCTTGCTCTCTAACATTTTCATAAGTATTGATTTGTCGGTTTTATTCATATTCCCGTCAATTTGTGCAAGAGCTGGCGGCACGGGAGTGAGAGGATATTCAAAAACTTTCTGCAAGTTTATATCTGTTGTCGTTGCCAAAAACAAAAGCCTACCAAATAGATCTCGTGAACACTGTAGCTGTATGATTTTCTTTGCTTTCACCTCAACCCGAACCTTAAGTGCCAAAGATGCAAAAGTGCGCAATTTGTTTCTTGTAATAGGTTTTTCAAATCTAGAGGGATCTGCAAAACAGCCATTTCTAAAGTCGTGAAAAGATTGCTCGCCATATTTTACACAACTAAGTATCTCATTTTTCACATCATCTTTGACTCTGTTACCAGTTGATATGCACAGGAGATCCTCATTTCTTATCTCTGTATCAAACGGATTCTTAGTTGCTTTAATACAGTCGATCAAACTACTTACATCTTTATTATCTCTCTGAATTCGCGACGGCTTGAGCTCTTGATTCACATCCCCCTTTTTCCGGATTCCAGTTTTTGAGAGAAGAGCACCAACGATAGCACTGCGGACACTTCGTGTAATCATCCATCTTCGCCTGGCCGTATATGACTGGCTGAATGCAGAAATGCCAGTTAGACGAGATGCAGCATCAGCATTGATTGTCTGCTCAAGTGTCATGTCCACTGGAATTCTGGAAAATGATTTATTCGAGCGTCTTATAGACAAACCACCATTCTCAAGCATTGCTCTTGCTTGTGGATGACTTATATCAATGTTAAGTAAATTTAAGTGATAGCGTGTCATCCATCTTGCATAGTTTGGTCTATTAGCTGCAAAAAATACTGGACACATTTTTCCTAAGCAGTAAGTAAATAAAGGTAGATCGTTAGTTCGACAAGATCTACTGAAAAGTAACAGAAGTTCAACTAATTCAATATACATAAACCAATACTGTGCTGTTGATCCATGGTTTCCAGTTCTTGTGTCATTGGAAAAGGCTTCATACATATCAAAAATAGATTTTAAATTTTCTTGCTCTAGAACGTTTTGCATTTCTTCTGAAGAAGTATTTGTAATGAATTGTTCTAACTGCTCGTATAAAGATTCAGATATCTGACCATGCTCTTCCAGAAAAGACCGAAAATGGAGAATACGGAAAGAAAGAGATAATATAGTATGCATTCTCTGACATCTGTTATAATGCTTCCCTTTTATGAACCCATTTAGAGACCCTTCTGCCAGAACTTTGGTCTCGGTTAGCACATATGGTCCGCCAGAGCCCTCAATTAAGTGACCAAGAGCGCCAAAATATGCCAACATTATATGGAAAGGACCAAAACATATGAAAATATTGTCGTACTTTGGTGATTCTTCCGATTGTATCTGCATCGCTGGTTTAGCTATGGCAAGATCATAGTGGACAATTGCTGTGTTATCAGAACATTCCCGTGCCACAATCTGCGATCGACGTAATGTTTCCGACACCACATCTAATCGGGTCGGTGGCAAACTTATATTGTCCATATAGCCTATCACTTGCTCTGGTAGATGATCTACTGTGATTAGAGAATTCCATCCTGACCACATGGGTATATTAGAAAATAAATGGTGACAAATCACCCATGTTAAATCCCTTTTTCTGGTCTCATTTAAATTAGAGGGGTCCGAAATTGCTTTTACGGGATATTGAAATTTTGTTATTTTTGGACGCTTTCTGTAAGATTCTAAAATAGGGTCCTCAATATCTAAAGAGCGTTTACGTTTCAATGACTTTGTTTGTGTAGTGGATACTTGTGGAATTCCTAGAGAGTCCCCCATTGAATGTTGTTCGTCGGGAGTGTTCTGGTAACATATTCCAACTGTGTCGTGCAAAGTTCCGCTTCCAGACAAAGTCTCGGTGTTTTCATCATAATTATCCCAAGCCGTTCCGGTTGACAAGTTTGGAATTTTCAGTAATCCATCAGGAGTTAGCTGATTCCTGTCTGATATTGTCATTGCAAGTTCAGTTTCAAGTGTCTCCGCAACATGGTAACTTATTGAGTGCCCTAAATGATTTAGTACTTCAATAATTTTCCTACTACCAGTCATACTTTTAAAACCCAGTCCAAGACATAAATGTTTTGATGGCTTTATTTCGCCATTGGTTACAGCAAACAAAGCATCATCTGCTGCTGAACTGATGCATCTATTCATTCTTTCAGAAGGTTCTTTTGTTGAAGACCCTGTATATAGAGTTTTAAAAAACTGCATAAGTATGTCTGGGGGGTTAGCTTGGCCTTTCTGTATTTCATTTACAGTCAATGGGTTCTGTAATTGGGGACATGTCTTTGACATTTCTAATATTGTATTTCGCAACTGGTATGCAGCTTCAGTGACTTTGGAATTTAATAAAAACGTATTATGGAAACCTATAATCTGATCTGTATCTAGAAAGCTTGGATATAATATTTTGCCTTGTCGTTTACCTATTTTACTCATGCAAATATCATCTTTGAAGTGATTTAGAAGTTTTACTTCTAAAGTCTGGATGGTATATGAGGAGCAATCAAGACCAATGTCCATCAGCATTGTAGTGTAATATTCATACAAGGAGGCAATTGTTACAGCTTGACCTTGTGCTATAACGTTTTTATTTATGTATTCGGTCAACCATTTAAATGCTTTTTCGTGTCCTAGCCTAATGTTGCCATATTCTGTCTTAGCAGACCCGGTATACACCTCTCAGAAAGATTTAAGTAATGTTTTCGGCAGCTATGGTGATATTTAACCTCTTTAGCAACAAAATCTATATCACAAACTCTGGCAATCATATCTGTATCACCCAGAACCATTGCAGCATTTTTTATTTTTTCTCCCGCTTCCAAACTTTCACAATTGCCTAACTGTTCCCTTTTCTTACCCTTCGTCAGGAGGCCACAAAACAAACATACGGGAAGAAAAATACCGGAGGAGGAAGTTTCGTCCGATAAATGTTCAGTGTGGGATCTTAAAGTGTAAGAAACTTCTTCTACTTCTACAGTGGAAAAAGACTCTAGTTCTTTTTTTGAGACAGCAGTGAAGTTCTTGTAACACATTCTGTGATAACCATTGGTTTTAGGATCAAAGTTTTGAGGAAGATCTTGACAAATTTGTTTATATTTGTGGGATTTTGTTTTCGAAAGACGATATTCAGCAACTTTTGCCACTTTACTCCATGTTGTTTCATCAAAAGGTTTAATTTCTATATCTTGGAAACGTTTATCGACATGAAGGCAACAAACAAGATTTGTTTCATCTGTGCTATCGCCCTGTAATATCTGTTTCCCCTTAGATGTATCCAGCCGTGTGCTGGCCATTTTGCAACACTTCTAATTGAAATGACAATGAGTTATCACAAACAAATCGCAAAATATTATTTACAGTGATTTTAATTCAGTCACGGAATCAAATAGAATTAACAAACAGATTACTTATCTGCGTCAAAACTTCATTGATTCTATTGTGAACACGGATTCTTTTTAAAAACAAATATTAAATAAAATCAACTTGTTCACACGAAATATAAACGGTAACAAAACAATAGAAAAAAGGGGTGAATAGTTTTTCTTACTTATCATAAACAACAACCATATGAAAGTATCTATAATTGCAACCACGTGTGATTTGCAATGACAGAAAACGTAACACAAACGCTTTGCGCAGCGCCATCTGCCGAGTCATACAAAAGGGCGTGGCACTATCATTGCTTAATAATACAAAAAATCAAAGCATTGAATAAACAAGCTAACAGCGTAATTTACTATATGTTTCAAGTACAAATTTACGTTATAACACTCTACCGTGTTTAAAATCTCACTGCCTGAGAACGCACAAGTGTAAAATCAATATCTCGCGAACTCGCTTATTTATTGCATATGGGGTAGGGGGAAGAATAAATTGTGGTGAAAGGGTTTGTGTGACGATTGTGTTATACATTATACTTGCACAATAAAGCACAAACATCAGGGATTCTAAATAAATAGTATATTGATAATCAGGCTTTTTTTGAATGCGCTACAAGACTTTAACGAATAAAGATTAAGTAAAAACGCAAAACTCGGTTGTTTAAAATTGGCCACAAAATGAGATTGAATGCTTAACAAGAAGTTTTTAGTTAGAGGTCTTCAATGTTGTCACCCAAGTATTAAAGCTTACACGGTATAACAATCAGTATGGCAACTAATAGCAAAATTTGTAGTAAAGATCGATTTTTTGAGAAATTTGCAATTTTTGGGGTAGGGGAAAGTTTTTCCACTGTGGGTGCCGCAATTTCCTACCAAATGATATGCAGCTACTTTTATTGAATGCAAAACACATTAGGCTGTGACAATATGGTAAAACATTTCACTTAAATGCTTTTATTATTTTTTATAAGACATAAAGAGGGCAAAATATTAAAAACGCAAAATTTTTGGTCTATTTTTTTCCTAAAATAGTTAAAAAAAAAATCTGAAATGTATCAAGAAGTTTTTAACTTAAATGTCAACAATGATCATAATTCTTGATAACCGCATCAGTAATAAGACATTTTAAGGCCATATCGCGTCCATAATGCAGAATTATCAAATTACCGAAAAACCGGCTGAAAAATGCGATTCTAGTGTAAAAACTCGCGTCTGAAAAAAAATCGGAAACGAGTTCATTCACAAGACGCCCAAATTCGAAAACTACAGACATTTTTCTATCAGAAACAACCTTCAAAGCTTTTGGCCATTGACACATATTTCAAACCCCACTAGCTCTTGGGCTATTACTGTTTCACTTTCTGATAGTCAATATGCTGTGTAAACAAATACATCATGTTTCATTAACAAAAGGAACTTTTAATGAAATAAAGAACATATTTGTTTAAAGTAAATCAATTAGTCAGATATCTTACCAGTGTAATTTAAAAATAATTATTTACATAGTTACTGCAAATAAATAAGCAGGGTTAGCTCTGTCATTCACAAATTTGGCCAATACTCTTGCTAATTTTTATCATTTTTGGCTCCATAAATAGATATTTGCTGATATTTTTTCTCCAAAATTTGTATCAATTTCATTATTAGGCAGACTAAGATAACCATTTTTTTACACAAGTATTACAAACTGTTAATCAAGAACAATCTATACAGCAGATTAGTAGTTATTCAGTTCTACATTTGAGGCATTTTTGTCACTTTTAGTTTCTTACATTTTTCTGTCTCTTTTACATATAAATTTGCTCCTAAATTTAAAATTGGCCAATTTTTTGGCTCAAATTTTTTGAGAGCCAGAGCTAACACTAAATGAATTGTGATAACTAACACCAAGCTTAAGCAATCAACTACAAGACCCCGAGATTAAAATATGTGTTCTCATGAAGTCTTGGAAAACGTTATCTAGAGTCGTTTCTACTGCAATTAAGGCTTGAATTTTTTTCTAAATCAAATTTGTTGATTTTTGTGATTTATCTTGTCATAAACTCTTATTACACTAAATTTTCTGATAAAAATTTTCAAACCTGACTGTATGTGGTAAAGGAATGTCACAAATAATTATAAATTATAAACTATTTTGTCTAATGTATCCATTTTTAAATTATAATATTTGCAACACAGGTATGAAACTCTCAGAACTACAGCATTCTCTTTGGAGACAGAAAACTCCCATCCCCTAAAAATCCATGACGGATTGAGACACTGACAGATGGACATTAAAATGTTGTATTGGACACAGTGTCTTATATTGGTTTACATTTGTGTCAAGTTTGATCAAAATTCATCCATAAACCTGAAAGATATGGAACCGACATATAATGGGATGGACTGCAGAGAGATTCATATATACTGCCTAAACTCCATTTGCTGGGGGTATAATCAGCAAACAAATTCAATAACAGCAGAATAATATGCTAATTGTTAACCTCATAACTTTGCACATAACCTTGTAAAATCTTATTTATATTTTTTATTTTTTGAGAAATCTCTATACAAGGGATCGACAGAATGATGAATATAAAATCTACTATGGTAGCTCAGTTGGTATATAGTGCTCACTCCATTTGTGGGATTCCAGATTAAAACCCTTGACAGGTGTGACCAAGTGGAGTTTTACTGGGCATTAAGAAATGAAAATGCGTTTTTCAGAATGAACCTAAACAACCACCCCGTATAGCTGGTGACAGCTCGATATAAGTGAAATATCATTGACAGTGACATGAAACCCCCATTTTATCAATCAAGTCATCAATCCCTTTTTGTTGAAAAACAAGGTGGACGTATAGGATGAATTTACCTAAACTGTTCTGGTAGAATGCTTCACCAGCTCTTCTTCTAAAGCTGATTTTTGTGCGTCATGCCACTTATATATGCGTCTCTTCATGATATTTTACTAATCAAATCACCAAGCATAAAACCCTTATGATTTCAAAGCAATATGACTTTTATAAACTTGTATGTTCCGGACAACCGCCTTGTTTACATTTTGTGAAAAACGCGCCAACCGTTGCTCCCGGAAACCCTTGCATGTTTACGTTATCTAAAACGATATAGACAGAGATATCACGAAAAATCATTTCTTCTTTAATAAATTGCATTTTTCCTCCCTCAGTTAAGATCACCCAGTTGGATCACCCAGTTGTTGTGGTGTCAGAGAAACTTCAAATTATATTAGTTTCCACTACTTTGAATTACATATATGATTCAGATATAATTACAATTAAATATATATGGGATAATAATAATAATAATAATAATAATAATAATAATATGACTACGTCAGTTTAACTACGTTTTAGCAGAATTATCGAATAAAAAAATAAAAATAAATAAAAAATAAATAAATAAATAAATAAATAAATAAATAAACTCAGAGTTATAGAATGGTTAATAAAAAATAAATAAAAATAAATAAAAATAAAAATAAATAAATAATTAAAGAAAACAACAACAAAAACACATATAATACAACTATTACCGTGTCTTATTTATTATTCATCAATCAAGCTTGCCATGATCAGTCGATAAAATAAAATAAAATAAAAATAATCTAAAACTAAAAATAAAACTTCTGGATTAACTAGATTATTATGACAGTATTTTGTGACATACCTAAAGTGTTCATATCTGTTTACTTTAAACAAAGTTGACCTTATTTATCAAGAAAAGATATAAAATAAAATAAAACAAAACTAGAAATTAAAATAAAATGAAAACAAAACAATAAAATACAGTGAAATGAATTATGTAAAATAAAAAAAATTATAAATATAAAAATAAAAAAATGAAATAAAAAATTTGATTATTGGAACAACTAGGTTATCAAGACTGTATTCCCTAAAAACCGAAATGGTTGCTATTGTTTACTTTAACAAAGTTGGCTGAAAGGTACTCCTAAACTTTATCAAATTATATGTTAACGCCGTCTGGGATATAGTTGTAGACTTTTCAACTTGTCACGCATGTTTTGATTTTTAATGCTTCATTTCATTCAAACCACACTTGTAGATTTCCCTCCCTGTTGATGATGATAATGATGTGTTTATAGTTGGGGTTATAATAAACAGTATTGCAACCTGTTCTCAGACGAATCCAGTAGATTGCATCCAATTGCAAGATAGCTTAATTTCTTTTCTGCCACTGGGGGGGGGGGATTTGAGAGCAGGTTGAGTATTAGTATACAGTATGGGGGGGGGGGGGGCTAGTTTATTTAAAGTGCGCTCATACACAGCACAGTGCCTTTCACCGGTTTGAATTCCAGAGATCGGGACAGATCCTAATCTGAGAAAGTTTGTTAGTTTCCTGGTTGTTAGTCGGTTTTTTTTTTGGGGGGGGGCATTCCGATTTTCCCCACATTCAATCCATAAGTTGCCCGAAACCTCAATATAATTGAAAGAATCTTGACTGCGGTCCGCTCATACCTTCTGAAGAGGGATGGTACAATTGATTTGAGCTAATGACTAGTATTAATATAGCTAGCCTAAAATCGTGTGATTGCCAATAGCCAAATCGACCAGAAACCCGCCGACCGAAACTAGATAAAACATAATGAAAATTTCATTGGAGTCTGTGTTGATGCATTTCTAAGGATTATTCTAGACTTTGCAAATACAATGTCATGTATGAAGCATGCGTATTTGAAAACGTGACTCAATGTGATGGGCTAAAGCGCTCGGTTATGGATTACAGCGCCCAGTTTTTAAAACCGCTCGGGCAGCGTGAGGAAGTGTGTCAGTTCGCTTGAAGCGAAAAAAAACCCCAAAGGCTTTTAAGCTTTTTTGATCGGCAAGAATAGACAAAAACATACATAAGTACATACCGATAGTTAAAAACTCGATTTTGGACACCGTGTTTTGTCCAGTGGTGTAGGACTTTATATATAACACAAATGTGGTTTTTCACCCATCCAGCGTAGTTTACAATCAGTTGACCCAGTTAAATGAGCATGGGGAATTATTTTATTAGGCCTCTATCACGTTGAGCATATTTCTCCAATCACGTCATGTTCAATTTGAAACAATAATGTTATTAAAATATAATATACCGTTTGGTTGCTATGTGATTTTTACCACCTAGAAAGACTTTTTTTTAAAAATGGGCCTTGAGACAACTGTTTTAATATCGTTTGTTTGATATGGATTAACTTCTAGTAAACAGAAAGTTTATAAATGCTGCACCTTCATCACAAAATGATAAACCATCATAATATATAGAATTAGTGCCGGATTGGCAGCTCATCTCGACCCCATGTTAGCTTGATCTCGACAGCCTTTCGGCAAATGTTATCTGTCTCTTGGGAGCTTTTCGACAAGTTGCTATCCTTAACCCTTTATCCTGCAACAGAATCTCGACTCCTTTTCGCTGTTTAAAACTTTCGTTATGTATGTATTGTAGTTGTATGTGTTTCTTTTATGTGTACAATATACAAATCCCAAAAATAGGAAGACCACCTATATACTCCAATTGCTATAAATTGGATATAAAAACTAAACACAATTGACTCGATTACAACATCGTCAGCTGGCAAATAGGTAAGTTTCCTGCCAAATAATTCTTCTGCTTTTGAGCATGAAGGTTGTTGAATTGTTATGTTATAAATTTTTGAATATTTTGAATGAATTCACCAAAACGTTTTAATTTGGCAGCTACATACAACTACTTGTAGTTGTTATATGATAAAATTTTGATTAATTTTTTCAGAAAATTAAAAATGAAATAATATGACAGTTTTACTTTCGAATCTCATGTTCTAATGGCTCACAAGGAAATCGACATAATGCAATGGAACGTAATTTTTGAGTGATGTACAGTATAGAATTGTCGAATTGATTGATTGATAGAAAGGGGTTTTACGTTCCAGTCAAAAATATTTCAGTTATATCGAGACATCACCAGCTATGGGTTAAGTAACTTAAAATTTTTTTGACCATTACAGTAAGCTCTGAGCAATGTGCAGGGAGGGTTCTTTTATGTCTGCCGTAATATGAAACAAGGAACTCTTTTATTTCTAAATGCCGAGTGCTTGACGAAACATTCACTGCCTATTTTAAAGTTTTGGTCAGAACCTGGCCGGGGTTTGATCTAACGACCTCCAACATACGGAGCAAACACTGTGATACCGTATTGATCCTGAAATACTGTCCTAATGTTTACATTTCTCACCAAACACAAACATACCCGTCCACAGCAAATCAAAATTCCAAAAGCATACTTAAAACTATGAAAATAAATAGACAAGTTAATATAAACGCTGAACTTCTTCCAGGGAAGTGAGTCCGGATGCTCCCGAACAGTAATAAACGTCCCCTGTCTTGCTAGCTACCCAGTGAAAACATACGAAATATTCTTTACATATTCATAACAGCTACATTCTATATGATCAAACATATGTTTTTTGTTTGCTGCCTTAATGTATGTTGTCACTAGTATTTTGAGATGTTTGCCTCTAAGCCATTGTAAAGCAAACTAACAAATGCGGCCTAATACGGTATATGTAGTCTTGTCTTTGTGTTGTTTTGTTGGAAGCCCATTTTATTAACTTTCATTGTTTAACACTGACTGTTACTGCTGTCAAGTATATATGTTCTTCAGTTGGACAATGCCTTCTTCTGTCAATAGCATCTAATCCTTACTCTTATTCGTTAGGTTAGACAAGACTGTACCGTACATGGTTCAAATACATGATTAATCTTTTCTTATTTAGTTGTATCGTTAGTCTAGTTTTTCAATAACATGCCGCGATGATTATTTCGTATTCTTGGTTGCTCTGTACATGTAATCATTACTTTCTTAATTGAATCCAAACCAAGCAAACGGTGAACTGTCGATTCCGCATTAAGCTTTCGACAGGTCTTCGCTGTAGTATTCCTTGTGATATATTGGCTCTCGATATCGGCGAAGAAACCACTTCAAATGAGTAGTATAATCAAACACAAACATACCGGTCCATGTCCAAATCACAATCGCAAAAGCAAAGTAAAGTAAAACATTGAAAACTGGAGGCGAAACAGGAAGAGTAAGTGCCTCCTGTTTAGGTAGACACATTCGCAACGTGTGAAATCAAAATTGAGAATGAAAGGAACATGGAGCAAGTATGGGACGTCAAATAATCCATAGTAATTTTGGACACAGAGATATCATACTTATTAACAATATTGTGATGACGGCCATACAACTTTTTAGGGGTTTAATTATCCTAGGCTTGCAATGTTCATATATAAACAACAGTAACTACTGTGAGTGTTGTAAGATCACGTCACAATCATAATTTAATATTTAAACTCGCATAATACCGTAACATTAAATAGTTGTAATTAACAAGCATATGTGATGACGTAAGCACAAAAACAAATCATTGTCTAAAATACACAAATTTAGTCAACAAAATCACATTATATAATAGTTAAGATTAAAAAATGTAAACAATGAAATAATGAAGCAATGCTCTTCAAAATGCCTCTTTCTATCAAGAGGTACCACAATCTGAACATTACAAATACTCTGATATCACTCATTTTGTGGTGTTCTTATTTTCATTGTTTCTATGGACATCGTAACTCATAACAAACTATGTAATCTTATTTCCTTAACTACAATTTTCCCCACAGAATCGTGAAAGCAAATGATTTTACAGTATGGAGTCAATAAACATTAAACATTATCAATACTTTCATACAAAAATGAAAACATGATTGCCTGCACGTAAAACACGCGGCTTATATAACTCTAAATGACATCTTCTACACATCAATGGGTGATTGTCTGCAAGTATAACACGCAGCTTATATAACTGTAAATGACATCTTCTACACATCAATGGATGATTGTCTGCACGCATAACACACGGCTTATATAACTCTAAATGACACCTTCTACACATCACTGGTTGATTTCACGCGGCTTATATAACTCTTTAAATGACCTTTTCTAAACATCAGCTTTGAATATTTATAATGTGAAAATATAAATCACGAGGTGGCCATACCCCTAAAATGACAACCATTCTACGTATAACACGCGTCTAATACAACAATAATAATGCCATCTTCTACACATCAACTCTGAATGTTTTATCACAAGTCAAAATGTAAAACTCTTTCTAAAATATCTGATGCACATACTCCACGAACTTATTCAGATGAACTCTGAATGTTATAAACTCCTGAATTCAAAATATAAAAAAAACGTCAGGTGCCCACACCTCTAAAATGAAAATGGTTACTAGTATAACACTTGTCTAATAAACATTGTAAATATCGCCTACAGATAAAATATGAATGTTATAAATTCATAAAGTCAAAATGTACAACTCTCTTGAGAAACACCAGGTATCCATCCTTGTAAATCATGCAGGTAGTCATCTGCCACTGAAGTCATATCCACCGAACAAATGGGAAACTTAATCCGTCAATTGTTAAGGAAAACTCACAAACTCTGGAACATCATCAATACTTTGATTAAAAATTTAAAACATGTCTAAAATAACGTGTTCATTTCTGAATATCATTCATTTGGACGTCTGAACCTAAAGATTATTTTGGTAACGTTAAACAATAACTTATAAACGCTATGTACATGTAGTTTAAAGATGAGTAATATCTTTTGAAGCGCCAGCTTTACCCGTACTTTAACAACAATAAAATGTCATGAACTGATTGAAGAACTATGTCGAACTGTTTGAAGAGCCATTACCTTTTAAACTTCAGTCCACCAAACCATTGCAGTCTCCTATAATCCATACACCAGGAAAATTATCATGGCTCTCTATTTCAAATATGATGCTTGTGACAAGTCGAAAATGCATTTTTTTCAAAAATAGTTGTGCGTCAGTCTGTTGAAATTATTGAGAAATAATGAAGATCCTTGTCAAAAATAAAATAAAATTCATTTGGACCACGGCTTATCTATCACAGAACTAATATCCGGTTCGTCATTAAAACATGGATACTCGAAAACATCATCTTGCGATAAAGAACAATGCGTCCGTATACGACTTTTACCGTCCGCGGTATTGATTAATCTACATGACGATTATGGCATGCTCTTATGTATTTTCTGCATCTGATGATCTCAGCATTGGTTGGGTAATATCATCACCGGTGGAACCAAACTCGGGTTCCTTCACTTTAGTGTACTTAACCGTCTTTTCAGTGGATTTAATATGTCCATTTGGAACACTTACGACGTCATCGTTCTGTTTCTTGAACCCATAACTAAGAAGTCCATTATGACCACCCGGATCCTTTGAAATACAGTCATTCATAGCAATGCTAGGAGACCTGTCTTTAGCAAGGAATGACGAACCTATCGAGAACGAAACTCGCGTTGAAGCAACACTTCTCCTTCTTAACAGCTGTCTCTTCCATTTCTTATGAATTTCAGCTTTAACCTAAAATATATAATCAATATAAATTTAGCTTTATGCCCTTAATATTGTGTACTTGCCTCGGTGATCGACTAAAAGAGCACTTACGGATTATAACGATTCTCACCGCGTAGGTTTGAATCGCTCTCAGGACAGATCCTTGTTCAGTTGCTTAAAGACGGTTTTCACTAGGTTTGCAGTGTGCACAACCCTATTGTGCAAGGTGAGGGAGGGCTCGAATCCCTCTTAGGACAGATCTAAGTTCGCTTACCAAAAGGCAATAATTTTCTCCATGTACTTTGGTTTTCCACACCATTCATGAACTGGACCCATCGGTATAAGTAGAAAAATCCCGATCTCGGCGTAAAATATCATACAACCTCTATAAATAAGGTCTAAAATAAAACTTACAATGGATACTACGAGTACAATGTCATTCAATATGACATTAATGTAGCTAGCTAAACAGGAGGTGCAAATCCTTCCGGATCACCCGGCCATACATGTTCACGTGTTTATCTTAATTTGTCAGTTTCGAAGTTTTTACTTTGTTTCTGGATTGGACATGGATTAGTTTGTTTGTTTTTGATCAATACGTAATCAATACATCATACTATTTATAAAAACGTTTTCTATATGGGAAAACGTTTGGGTATAATCAATTCTATTTCAAATGGAAAGTTCCACAAGCTGAACTCCATAAATGAAAATATTTCTACTGATGTCTAAAACTGATGTTTTAACATACTTCTTTCTGAGCAAACGCAGCATTTTCCAATACCTATAGATTTATCAGCTTATCCCTTAGTGGTGTCGTGAACTAACTAAGAGATAAACTGATTATAATTACTAGTATTCATTTATTCATTTTGGATCGACTGAATTAAAACTTGTTGTCAAAGGGCATGCCTTGTAAACTGAATGAGGTCTGAACTGATGAAAATTAGTCATGTGCAGTCACCGACACTAACACGTCATTCCGTAATTTCATTGCCAAAATCATTTTTAATCAGAATCATTTCAGTATAATGTTTACTATATATATATATACAGTAGAAACTTACCTCTCCATTCAGGAAACAAAACAACAAAGCTACAACAAAACCCTGAAAGCAAAAGACAAAAAATTAATTACAATATATAATGATAAATAGTGAAAAAACTCTTAACATTTGTGCCTTCAAAAAGTGTTATGGCCGTCATCATAGTATTGTTGATAAGTTTGATGTCTCTGTGTCCAGGATTGCTCTGGATGTATTTGACGTCCCATAGTCCCATGTTCTTTCCACACAATTTTGATTAACCACATGGCGAGTGTAGCTAGCTCAACAGGCGGTGCTTACATTTCCGGAGCACCAGGTCTCACTTCCCTAGTGGAAGTTCACGTGTTTAACCTGAATTGTCAGTTTTCAAAGTTTTCACTTTCAAAAACAAACATACTAATCCATTACCGAATCACAACCCAGGAGCAAAGAGAAAACTTTGAAACTGACAAGTCAGGTTAAACACGTGAACTTCTGCTACCAGGGAAGTGAGGCCAGGTGCTCTGGAAGAATAGCTTACAATGTTCACAAAACAGTTAACAAACCTTAGTTTGATTTATGATGTTCATATAGGTGGTCATAATGAAATGTTTAACACCCACATACATAATGTACCCATTGATTGATTGAATAGAGTTCTTCCGAAGGAATCCGTGACTTTCATTTCTAATTTCTAAAATGCCGAGTGCCGAGGAAAAGAAGAGTCACACACAATATTCTTAAATCTTGGTTAGACTTGGGTTCGAACCCCACGACCTTCCATACACGGAGCGAGCACACTACCAACTGAGATTACGTAGTGATATTTTTACATAAACATACACAAAAGTCCTGACAGACAAGAAGAAGATTATGTAATATGTAAAGCGAAAGACGGGTTCTATTGTCAGAGTCTCTGGAGTTATTCTATGTTTAAAATTGTAAAGTGCATGTAGTTCGTATAAAGTTATTAAGGAAATAAATAGGGTAGTCAGAGCTAAAGTTATATAATATCAATTTTGATTCCTGAAGAATGTGTATCTTATATTATATAATTTACATAATTGAAAAAAATGCATTTTTAAACAGAAAAATCAAACTACGAAGATAATATAACTTTTAAAGATAAAAAAGTGATAAATTTAATTTTAACATCACCAAGATTAATGTGCAATACCAAACATATACGTCAAAATACTTAAAAATAATTACAAAATTTACCAAAAGCGCAGATGATTGAATTTTTTACATATTCTTTGTGAAATCAATAGTTTAAAAAGACGTATCTTACTCCAAACCGATTTTAATGAATTTTCTACTTTCTGATACATGATATTTGAATTTTCTTTTAATGATTTCAATTCTGTTCCCCATAAATTGAATCTAGTTGAATAATTTTGCAATATATATTCAACTAAATATAACAACATACATGTATACAAAAAGAAAACGGATAAATCTTCTAAACTGTCCGAAAAACCTTGTAAATATTCCTTGTATTACAGAAAACCTGTTTCAAAATTGGGTAAAGTGCAATGTCTTAACGGTTTGATACTAATTGATTTCTTAAATTAAAAACAATTGTGACTGTCATCAAAATATTGCTGATAAGTATGATGTTTCTATGTATCCAAAATTAACCTGGATATATTAAGCGTTCCATAATTTCTTGATCATTTCGTTCT
Organism: Anadara kagoshimensis; assembly: GCA_021292105.1. NCBI lineage: Eukaryota > Metazoa > Mollusca > Bivalvia > Arcoida > Arcidae > Anadara > Anadara kagoshimensis. The sequence continues at coordinate 40,272,132 of CM037872.1, read as the reverse complement.
AAATTCACTGGTGAGTGTAGCTATCTAGAAAAGAAAGGCTAACCCTTTCGGTACAACCGACTTCATGTTCGTGGTAGAAGTTCACGTTTTATTTTTCGTGTTTTACTTTGTTTTCGGAATTGGGATTTCTACATGGACATGTTATGTTTTGGTGATTTAAAAAAAAATACAAATACCTATGGCTTTTCAGCCTTTTAGTTTCTGATTTTAAAGATGAAGTGAAAATCAATTTCCGATTGAAAATTGAAAACGGGTATTTGGCACATTATAAATAAATGTTAGAAGCAGCCAGAAATCTGAACTAAAAAAAATAAAATTCTTAAAATTGTTGACTCAGGGATATTGCAAGCTTAGGCTTATCAAGGCCCTCAAAACGTTTTATGGCTGTCATCACAGTATTGTTGATAAGTTTGATGTCTCTGTGTCCAGGATTGCCCTTGATATATTTAACGTCTCATAGTTCCATATTGCTTTCACGCAATTTTGATTACACACGTGGCGGGTACAGCTAGCTAAACAGGAGGTGCTTACCCTTCCGGAGCACCCGGCCTCACTTCCCTGGTGGAAGTTCACGTGTCTAGCCTGACTTGTCAGTTCCATAGTTTTTGCTTTGCTTCTGGATTGTGATTCGGACATGAATTAGTATGTTCGTTTTGATTATGTATATATGTCATTCATAAGAGATTAAAAAGTATTATAGTATGCTATTGTTTCCTTTTCTATGCAGTAATATACCTGGTTCTCTTGCTTATGAGATGTATTGGTTTTACAAGTATACAAGAATACAAAAATAGAAGCTGCTTAAAAAATAATCTGTTGACACAGAAATATTTCAACATTGAAAAGTTAGACCTATCAAGGACGTTTTATGGCCACCATTAGTATGATGTTTCTCTATTCAAAATTATCCTGGATCTATTTGACGTCTCATAGGTATTTGTTCCTTTCTTTCTTAATTTTAATTACACTCGTGGCGGGTGTAGGTAGCTAAACAGGAGGTGCTTACCCTTGTGAAGCAAACGGCCTGTCTTCCCTTGTGTAGGCCTACATGTTAAGCTCAAAGTGCCAGTTTCAAACTTTTTGCTTTGCTTTAGGATTTTGGTATTGACTTTTAACATGGATTGATATACTTGCTTTTGATAAGTAATTTTTAATTGTTGTATAAATTGGAAGGTATACTCTTAAGACACAATATCAAAGCTGGTTATGGATCCTCTTTTGAGGAATCAAAAACAAATGTCCGAATCAAAATTCAGAAACAAGGTAAAAACTGACAAGTTACGTTAGACACGTGGATTTCACCAGGGAAGTGAATTGTTAATTGGAATTGTTAACACCCACTGTTTAAAAATACCCGCTATGTGTATAATGAAAATTGTGTGAAAGGAACACGGAACGTCAAGTATATCCAGGGCAATCCTGGACACAGAGACATCAAACTTATCAATATTACTGTGATGACGTCTATAAAACGTTTTGAGGGCCTTGATAAGTCTAAGCTAATTGACCGATTGCTGGATTTTTGTATTAAATATTCATTTTTCTATTTGTTTTTTGAACACCATCTTGGTAGATTCTGAAACGTTCACATCTTTTATTTAAAATTAAAATTACAGAATAATCTGTATATTAACCTGAAACGAACTAAACACATTTTTGGTATACATGTATACCGAAACGCTGATACTTTATTAGAACATAAAAGTACAAAATAAAATGTATATGTACCTGAAACGAATTGAACACCATTTCAGTATAGACTCTAATAATCTGGAAAGTATCTTCTAAACAATCTGGAATTCCAACAAATACCATGTAGTAAACACCAAATAATGGTATCAAAACCAGTGTGGACTTGGCTAATTTCCTGTTGTTAAATATAAAATGTTATACATGCATTGGTTTAGTAATTTAAATACAACCACCGAGGTGGTATATCTGCTGATGGACAAAGCACCCCCGAGTATATTGTTTACCCAGGAAGCAAGGCACAGCACAATATTGTCGAATAAACATTGTTAATCCAAATTGTCTGCTTCGTTATTTCTTAAAAACTGCTGTGATTGGTAGTTCAAACTATTGCCTTTGGTGAATTTGGTAAAATAAATTTTGATCAAGCTACTTTTTTTATTGCAACATCTGAAAAAATTGGATTCCTGCTTTTTTGTGTAAGAATTACTGTGGAGAATTGTATTCCGAAACCGCCGTCTAGTGATGTAAAATTAACACTGGACAGGTATACAATGTAATTCGCCAGTTCTCAAAGTTTTAAATTTTTAATATGCATACGGACTGATATGTTTGTGTATAATTCTATATTACACTTACCTATATGTCTTCGGGTCTCTTGTATTAACTGCTGTTAGCTTTGTAAACAGTACCCGGATTATATTTATAAAGAAGAAAAAGTTAACCTGCAAGTATAAACAAAAATCGGTTATCCTAAATGAATAAATACAACAAATTTAATCGTATATATCTGCACTTCCCTGGTGAAGGGTAACTTATTTAATTAATTAGCCAGATTGTGCAATTTTGCTTTTGGGAATGTGACTTGGATATGGACCTGTGTGTTTGTGTTTCGTCTTATCAATGCTAGCAAAAGTGATTTTTCATTCAACAATATGACAAATAACTGCAAAAGTTAAAAATCCTATGTGAAAATGGACAAAAGTAGATCTAATGCAGGAAATTATTGCTGTACTCAAATCAATAAATTCTATTTAATGCATTATTAATATATGTTTTGTTTATTAACTGATTTTTTTAGTTGAACAGGGATTTATATTGCTATTTTACCAACGGTAGTTGAAATGAGAGAGAATTTTTCTTTTGTAGTGTTACTGGTCAGCTAAGATCACAAATGTGAAGCTCCATAAAAAGCAAACATAGATGATATGAAAACTGCTCTAATAAGATCAAGATGGCGATGGTTAGGTCATATGCTAAGAAAGCCAATTAGTAACATCACTGGATTTGCTCTCAGATGGACGCATGAAGGAAAAAGGTAGCAAGACAGACCTAAAACATCTGGAGGAGAACTAGAGTAAAACATGAAAGAACAACAACTAACTTAGGGAGAATTGGAGAAGATGGCACAACACAGACAAATGGAACACTTTAGTCTTCCCCGGGCATAACAAGGACTAGGTAGGTAATAAGTGTGCTCAGGACAATGTGCAGAATTAGATCTCTAGCATGTTACGTCTAGTGGTGCATAGAAGTCCAGTGTTTAAGCTCTCTTTCGAAAGATTTTCACCGTCTTTGATTTCTAAATGCTGAGTGCGTAGCATGAGAACAATCGTTTCCATGTTGAAGTCTTGTACAGACCAGGTAAGAGTTAGATGTTGATGGAGGGAACAAACTAAATAATGACAGGTACAATGAAATGACAAGTTTTCCTTTGTAAATTTTATATATATTGTATTTTTGAGGAGTTAATTAAATATGAAACAGGGATTGCTCAAGAAATAATAAAAATTCTAGTAGACTATTTTCCGGAGACATGCTGTCTTTGATTCAATTACATACTACAAAATTAGTAATCAATCGGTTACAGCAAAAAGTAGAAGTAAATGAGACCAATGACGAGGTTTGACCCTTCATCATATGCTCTCTCCTTAAAGAGGATATTGGTGGTTGGGTGGTTCAAATCGCGCGGCGCTTAAGGATCACAACTTTCTCACTGCCTCGTTTCGAATCCCATTCGAGATACATCCAAGTTTAAGAAAGGTTGTCAGTTCGTTGGCCGACGGTCGATGATTTATTCCGTTTACTCCTGCCATCCAATAACTGACCATATCGATATAAGTGAAAAAATCTTGATGGGGGCATCAAATCCATTACTCCATTTTACTTTCCTCTTAAAGAAGATTTGGTTATATGTTGGTGGGTTTGATAAAAACTGATATAGGCAGTAACACCATACTGACGTTTATTGCAACCAATTACATTGATTCGAAAATAAAGTACTTTCTGTTATTTCAACTGTTATAATCTAAATGACACATTACGTCAGTATAATGGTTTTTAGTCTTTAATACGGAAATTAGAAATCAGTTGAAAAACTAAAATACCTTAAATTGTGATAAAATGGAATATAGAGACAATTTTGTGAAAATGAGTTAAACATTACGTGCCACAAAATCTAAAAAACTGTTATCATCTCCAGTGTGATTGGAAATGGTCATCTAATCAAGCATGACGAAAGCCTTAATATCGCAAAAGGTTCCCTCACTTTTGTGTACTAGTATGTGGTATTATAAACGTATAATATTAAATAAAATTTATAAATTTAAATGTTTTCTGAGCATCTCCATTGGCATTTACTGCTGTTTTCACACAATGAAGCCTTCAGTACAATTAACTATATGACTCATAGCACTACTGGGTTAGTCGTATTTTAAGGGGATAACATCAATTCAAATTAACAAGATTTAATTTTTCTGAATATTAACATATACTATACTGCTTCGCCGTTCATTTAATTTGCGCGTGACTGAAGTTATCACCCAATAAATTCAGTGCAATCCTTATATTTACAATCATTCAACTCTAGGAATGCAATAGAGCCCATGATATGTCGAAATAGGGCTACGTTCAGCGCCACTTCTATTGAGCCTATCATTATTATTGTATTATTTTAATGACGTCAAATAAAAGCCCGCACACTTGTCAACGCAAAAGAAAACAAACAAGTGACGCCATGGGTGAAAGGGTGCAGGTTGCCAACCAAAGTTTTTGATGAATAATTCAATTCTCCTTTGGTTCAAGCATTCTGATTGGTCATGCTTTTTGTTACGTTTGCATAAATGGATTGTCTCAAAGTGACATCATCTTATTATTGATGACATACAGTAGCATTTGAATTCCTACGCCATAGCGATACTATTTCTTAACTTGCTACGGCAATACTGTTATTTAAATTGTTGATTTGTTGTTAAAAAATTTCTATAAAATGAATTTTAAGCAATTAAGTTATTTTCTAACTTAAAATCATATTCAATTCACTTCATTCCTATTATATCTTCACTTGATCTGTAAATATAATGACTTGCTTTAGAAAACAGTTAAAAGGCATGTATTTAGTAGTGAACGATCAAATGAACATCTCATATCAAACCGACGATGGGAAGCTATTTGGTTTAAATGTTTTGATTAACCTAGTATAAAGATGACATTTGGAGGGTATAGGCATGTTTGTCGACTAAAAGTTTTCGGTTTGGCTAATGCCAAGTACATGTTTTATAATGGTCTTGTTTCATTTTGTTTATGAAGAGGTATTAAGAAGTATGCAGCCGTTTTAAGACAAAGCTCTAACTCCAAAAAAACAATTTTCGTTGCATCCATAGGATATATTGTATGACTTCTCTGTCGATTTCTGATTCTATATCAATAAATTGCATTACTATTTATTATAGAGTATTTATCTAAATAGCAAGTCAATCACTACAGTTTGCTGTGTCAAGTTTATTTCATAATGAGGAAATAAATCTTCAGTTAAAAAAATAGTTAATCCATTACTCAGGATATAGATAATCGCTATTTCATTAACCGAGTTGTCATTACTTGTATTCATCAGAATGAAAGATAGTTTGTTTCCAATTTAAAACCCTTTTATCGGTCTTTTTTAAGTGAATTTTCTATTTAATCATTAGAAAGGTTATGCGGATGGCAGATAATAGATGACAATCAATGTCAAAATAACCAGCCTGGGAGAATGTTTAACACCAGATTAAAAAAAGTGTTCTTGACAGGTAATTGTTTAGAATAGGTTTGGGTTTTCCAGCTTTACTATCAGGTTTTACAGGAAATTAAGTATTTTGTTGGCATTTACAAATGTAACAAAAGATTTAATGTTACATAACATTAATTTGTTTTCTGTATCATTTTGTAGACAATTATCGATAAAGATTCAGTAGTAATGTTCTCCAACTCCGAATTAAAACAATCTTATCTCTCTAAAGAATAAATCGAAACCATTTATTGAGTAATTATGAATGAAGTAGGAGCACCTGTTATTTGACATTAATGCTTTATATAGAATTATTAAGGTTGGTTAACCGTTTTTTGTTTTTACATTAAATGTTTATAATTAGTTTCAAGTAAGCCATTTTCATTTGAAGTAAGTTTTTTGTTTCGATGTCAAAATTACTTTAAGGTTTACTGTTTTTATTCTAGATTTTTGTTTAAATTAGATGGTTACTTTGAGGTTAGCAGTTTTCATTTAGAGGAAGGTTTTTATTTTAAGATCGTAGCGTGATTAAGATAGGTGATTGGAAGTTTGCTCGAAGGTATTTACATTCCTCTGTCTGTCATATTCCAATACCATTATTTGAATTTTAACATGTAATACATTCAAAGTGGTAAGTGGCGATACCATGAAAATTCAAACAAATGGTATATAACATCTCCACCATCAAAGACCTAACCATCTCGATATAAGTCAAAGAATCCTGACTAGGGCGTAAACATTTCACTCCACTCTTGTCTACTGTATCAGAAGAAAATTCACGAGGAAGAACTATTCGCGATTTTTACGGTGAAACTATATCTTCGCAGCTAAAATTATTTATTTACCTTGGGTCACTTTCCCAATAGTCGGGACCTTGAAATTGTCTTACCATGAAAAAATTAAGAAGACCATAAACGCGAAAGTTTCCTACCGCTATTAGTATTTTTGCTTATACAGTATTTATTGGTTTACGTTAATCAAAAACAAACATACGTGTCCATGTTTGATCACAATCCAGAAGCAAAGTAACAAACTTTAAAACTGACAAGTTAGTTCAAACACGTGAACCTCCACAAGGGAATTAGCTAGCTATACACCCACCAAGCGTGTAATCAAAATTGAGTGAATAGAAAATGGAGCTATGGGACTAGAAGTTAAACTTTTAGCTACCAATGCTGTTAGATGTAACAAGAATGATTTCACTGAATGCTGGCTGATAAATATTTATCTTAAAGATGAAGGGGAAACGCTGATTAATAATCTGCTTAAAGATGAAAGGGAATACTCCTAGTAAATAATGGAAATCAAAATGATTGAGGAAACCTATTTAGAAGCACACCGGTACTTTAAAAAATAGTAAAGTCTCAAAAGATCAAAGTTATCAAAAACTCCGTTTAAATTCAAATGGAATAAAACTTCCTGAGTTCAAAGTAGAAAATTTTATTTTTAAAATTAATTTCAATTAATTAAGTTATCAAGAAATGCAAATATATCAATTACTAAATATAGATTTGTCTCTCTATTTGAAGTTTGGATTGTTTTCTAAAATAGGTATCTCTATTAATGAGAAAAAAAAAATTAATTACAAAAATTTTAACACTAAAAATAATTACATGATTATACTTATAAACTAAATGGTTTGTTAATGTTTCCCACTTTTGAAATCAAAAGAAGAAAGAAACCATTGATTTTTTAGTGCGAGTTGAAGGAAACAGTATGCAATGTTCTTGGAAGTGAGAGTAGCAGAGATACGATGTTTTAATAAAAGGCAGGAGGTAAAACAAACATCAAAAGTACTAAGGTTACTTTTTTAACCCACGGACGTCTTCTCCGTGGAGTTCCCATAGTTTTATCGATGTGGGATAGATCGATCCCATATCAGAGCGGGATCACCCTAAGATCATAATTATACCAAATTTTTGACATCTTAATAGTATTAATATTTTAATAAAAACATGGATGATGACATTAAAACGGAACATTTGATTCAAATATTTGTTTACAAATAGTGTGTTGATGTTGCAAATGAGTGAGAAAACGAGTCCTATAGCAGTAAAAGGGATTTCAAACTCGTATTTTCAATGTCCAGAACTCGCTTGTGACAGGATATATACATTTTAGCCGGTGAAATTTCTCACACTTATCTCATCGATGTAGGACTGTTTTTATTAATCACTTTCGTTAGAACAACATATTTAATAACAACTTCCTGAGTACAAAGTAGAAAATTTTATCTTTAAAAATAATTTAAATAATTGAAATTTATCAAGAAATGCAAATATATCAATTACTAAATATAGATTTTTCTCTCTATTTGAAGTTTTAATGGTTTCTGAAATAGGCTTCTCTATTAATTGGAAAAAATCAATTACAGAAATTAGAACACTTCAATAATTACATAAATATACCGTTGAATTAACGGGTGGGGTATTTTTATTACTCCTACTTCAAAGGAAGAAAGAAATAATTTATTTTCAGTGAGTGTTGGAGTAAACAGGGTGCAATGTTCTTGGAAATGAGAGTAGCACTCTCATTGGAACAACATATTTAATGAAAACAACAAGTATAGGTCTTGAGAGTAGAAGTAACAGGGGTATCGTTGATAAGTTTGATGTCTCTGTGCCCAGAATTGCCCTGGATATATTTGACGTCTCATAGTTCCATGTTCCTTTCACACAATTTTGATTACACACGTGGCGGGTGTAGCTAGCTAAACAGGAGGTGCTTACCCTTCCGGAGCACCCGGCCTCACTTTCCTGGTGGAAGTTCACGTGTCTAACCTAACTTGTCAGTTCCAAAGTTTGTACTTTGCTTCTGGATTGTGATTCGGACATGGATTAGTATGTTTGTTTTTTATTTTTAAGGAGTTGGAGTAAGAGGAATGAACGTTGAAGACTTACATGTACTAACATGATAATAAGATATAAATCAATTGCACATTGATAGCTTAACACCTATAAAAGCAATAAAGAATTGACAGTGCATTTTCGTATTTTTTACAAAGTAATGTTTTTTATTTCTGCGTGATGTTTTGCATTTCCTAATTTTTTTTCCTGCAAATTTTCATATAAAGATTAAGTGTGACAATCCATTAAGAGATATAGACATGCTGCGAGAACTGTGAATTTTAATCAGCTTTTTAGCGAATTTCATTGATGGTGTTTCTTTCTTAGTGGTTTAATAGCGTCAGGCATTTTGTTTTTCAAAAAAATATTCCCGAAAATTTCACTTGGAAGTGCAATCGAGTAAAAATAACAAAAATACAGAAAAATGTTTAGATTTTATTCGGAAATGTTATTTGATGTGATTACCTCTTATGTGTATTTTACCAGCAGTATAATTATGCAGCTAGCTAGTTGGGAGTCGCTATACCTTTCAGAACATCCTAAATTCGATGTTGCGTGTTAACAAAATTGCTGTATTTCACTAAATTTGCAAGTTTTTAGTTTTTGAGTTGTGATTTGAACATGGACAATTGTGTTAGCTTTGATAACGTCCATCACAATATTATTGATATGTATGGTGTGTCTGTATCCAAAATTATACTGTTTGCTTCTAAATTGTTATTCGGACATGGATTACTATGTTTGTTTTTGACTGGATATACTAGTTTTTGACGTCCCATAGTTCCAAGTAGCTTTAATTTTCCATTTTGATTTCACAGATGGCGGTTTCATCGACCTAAACAGTGGTTGCGCACTATTTCTGAGCACCCGGTCTCAATTCTTTGGTGCAAATTCACATTTTTAACTTAATGTGCCAATTTCAAAGTTTTTATTTTTTGGAATGGACTAGTATGATTTTATATGATTTGAACATAACTTACAATTATGGTAGCTACAATAGGTCCTTTAATTATCCAATAATAACCCTTATCTTGATCATGTGTGTTCCAACACCTGTAATATAAAATAAATACTGATGTATTTAAGTGGAAGCGCGTGGCCTAGTAGTTAAGGCGTTGGACTCATGATTCGAAGGTCGTGGGTTCGATCCCTGGACCGGGCGATGTGTTGTGTCCTTGAGCAAGACCATTAATTTCACGTTGTTCCAGTTCACTCAGCTGAACTAAATGAGTACCAGCAAAATGCTGGGGGTTAACCCTGCGATGGACCGGCGTCCCATTCAGGGGAGAGTCTTGTACTCTCAGTCGCTTAACGCCACCGAAACCGGGATAAGCTCCGGCTTGATGGGCCTAATGACTCGGGACAGACTTTAACTTTAATTAAATGGTAATTGTTAGTCATCTAACGAACAGATACGTACAGTTTTTGATGACAAGCAATGATAGGTCCGTATAAAATGCTATGCCTTCAGGATGTCACACGACAGAAATGGAAAAAATTGCCCTGAGACACTTTAATTCTGTAATTCTTGAAAATAACTAATGCAACGAAAACACAAGATATGCAAGAAACAAGCAAATAGTGAATTTTTTACTACTTATTATAGTGACTTTGCATTACAATTAATTTTCAGTGATGTGAATATGGTGCTATTGGAGGGATCCAACCGTACTATTGGTAGTATTCAAAAATGTACATGTGAAAATTTCAGATAAGCCTTACGTGACAAAATAATGCACCATCATCAATACTTATATGACTTGCATCTTATACCAACCAGTTTTTATTTAACAACTCTTGAATACAATCCCTAATCACTTAGACCAAATTTGTGAAACCATTTTTTCAAGATTTTGAAAAGAAACCCAAAGGACCAAAATATATTTTACCTAATTTAGCTAAAGAAAACACTTTGTATGAAGGTGTATACCTTAATTTTGTGGAATTTAAGATTTTAATTGGCAACACTTTTCATAAGAGTATATTTCTGACAATAATAAACTGAATAAATTTTCCATAAAAATAAGAAACATAAATTATTTTGATGTTTACTGAATAATAATTTTTCGTTTGATAATACTTACATTGTATCTTCTAATAATATCCTGACAATTAACCAAGGGATAACACATAATAACGGAGAACCTGCAATAATAATGACAAGCATAAAGTCAAACATCATTGACTTGTACGCTTGACCTTTAATTAGGGATATTCCTATAGGAGAATCCACCCAATACACGGGTAGTATTTGAATTCGTAGTCGATACATGAACAGTGTTCGTGTTTTAGTTACTTATCATGTAAAAAAAAAAACAAGTACTTATTTCTTATCAATAAACAAACTTGTTCAATTAAAGGTCACACGGACAGGTCAATGTTGTTTGCCTATACCAATCCTTGTCCAAATAATAATAATAATAATAATAATAACAATCCAACACTGACTGTTCGCTTGACCATTAATTTAAAAAGTAATTTTAGAGTAATACATTTATGTATACGGAACGCATGCGTTAATCTCGTATACATCATAGGGAACATACATAAACTTCGATTCACTTCGAATCATCTCTTAAAAGCATTTCTTTACTAGAATATAGTAAAGCGGACTGGTTTTCGTCATTTGCCGATAGGTCGTTCACGTTTTGGTTGCATCACAAGTGTTGATTTTTATGAATAATCACGCCTACTAACGCGTTATCTGTTCATAATTTGTTATTATAAAAAAGACTTGTACAGTTACATCAGATTGTTTATGGTATATTATGATACCAGTGCTTAATTTACAGCACTAGATAGCCTTTTTGGAATACAAAATCTCATCAATAAATAGTCAGTAAGTCATTAATTACGTTTTAAGTATAGTGTTAAGGTTTTTGTCCATATGACGACCCCCTTTTTTGGCATAAACAGTGAAAAAAAATACTTTTAGTGATGACTATATCTTATTGTTATGCTTAACACAAATATGAGGGTAAAGTTTTTAAAATTGTTTATTATTGTAGACATGGCTGCCTAAAGATAAATGCGTTAAGCAGTTGTGATGCATACATGTAATTGTTTACTCCACTGCGGTAGATAAGTTGATAGAGTGCTCGCTCTGTAAGTGGGTGCTCGAACCCCGACCGAGTCTGACCCAAGACTTGAAAGTAGGTAATGACTGTTCTTTCGCCAAGCATTAGGGATCACGAAAAGAAAGTCACAGTTCTTTCCGAAGTGTAATTAAATAAGCGAGGTTTTGTGTCACGGTAGACTTGGTAGTATAAAGAACCCTGCTGTATATTGTCATTGGCGCAATGTACAGGCAAAATTTCTGCAACTTCTTTAGCTGACGACGTCTCGATATAAGTGAAATATTCTTGACTGGGACGTTAAACGCCATTACTCAACTCAACTCAATTGCAGGTAACAGTAAAACTAGTAGGACTTGCTTTTGTATCTTTTACCAGGAAAGTGATGCCGGGTAATCATAGACATTAAAAAAAAATACATAATTAATGAATATCACATTTATAGAACTTACACCATCCTATGACTATATAGACTTTTATCATCTTCTTGTGTTGGAACATGGCAAAGAATATAAGAGTATGTAGATACAGACTCTCCACAAATATCCACATGTAGTTAGCTGTTAGTGAGTACTGAAATAATGCATACACCAACTTACACCCCCAGTTCTGTAATGAGAAAAATATTATTACAGGGACGTTTCTCTAAAACGTGACAATCTAAAATTGGTAAAGGGAGAGTTGTTCTGAAATATCAATATACTCTCAGCTGTCACTAAGTTAAATAGTGTATACACAAGCTAACACAACAAAAATAAAATTTAAAAGTATTAAAGGGACGCAACTCTAAAACATGGCAATCTAAAATTTGTAAAGGGAGGTAACATTAGACACTGTGAATCTAAAACTGGTAAAGGGGCATTACGCTAAATCCTGGTGATTGTTCTGTTAATTAATTTTAAAACATTGTATAAGGTATTTAACTGTAGAATTTGACAAACAGAATAACAACTGATTCCGAACACTTTTCGTTGTATATTTTTTCAATTAGAATATTTTATCTTTCCTATTGGTACATTGGCTGGATTTTAAATAAATAAACTCAAATGCCTTTTAAAACAAGCGAATATTTTGTCAAATGTTACATTAAAATTTGCCCCGTCAGAAGTCTCCTCAGTCAAATAAGGGCAAACAAGTAGACTTCCACATAGGCATAGTACTCCAGAGGGGTAAGCACTTCCTGTTAAGCTAACTACACCCCGCACGCATGCAATCAATATTAAAAGGGAAAGGTCCATTGAGGTATGAGACGTCAAATATATTCAGGGTGATTTTGATGACAGAAACATCATACTTCACAACATTATTGTGATGACGGTCATAAAAACTTTTTAAGGCCTTGATTAACCTAGATTTGCAATATCCATGGGTCAAAAATTTATTTGAAGCAAGAGAACAGGAATAATGCTGCATAGAAAAGGAAAGTTGACAATAGAAAATTTTACGTGATAACATTTGACTGAGGCGATCACAAACAATCTCATAACTTACCGAGCCTTGGGGACGATAGACAGCATCACTGTCTTCATAGACAACATCTCCAGGAGGCACATCCACTGCATCCTTCACAAAACATACGATCGATCGTAAAATGAACGAAATAAACAAATTGATATGAATGGTGTTTCTCTGGCAATGTAGTTTCCTAAAACAAATAAAACAAATTCATAAGATTTATGAAATTAAAAACAATTTAAGATTCATTAAATTTACTTGAATTTTTAGGCTGGATGCTTGTATGTAAATGTGTTTGTTTTTGTATCCAAGCTCATCCTTGATATATATTTGACGTCACATAGTTGCACGGTCCTTTCATTTTAATGAAACAAAACACGTGACGGATGTAGCCATCTTAACAGTAGAACCTTAACCTCCCGGAGCACTCGGCCTTACTTCCTTTTTGGAAGTTAACGTATTTAACCTGGACAACGTTTGTTATGTTTGTTTTTGATTGAATGCATTATAGAATAATTCAATTTTCGTTTGTTTCAAGCAATTTCATTAGCAAGGTTTTTTAAATTATTTTTTATTGATAGATTTGCTCTTGGCGCAAGTAAAGACACATTTAAATTCAAACGTCGTAGTGATGCTAATTATTTTATATTACTTGCTACGGTTATACTGTTGTTAAACATTTTTTTAAGTTCTATAATTGAACTATAAAATGTCAAATAAAGTCTTCCTATAGTTTTGGGGAAAATGAAGAAATAGACATTTTTCACAAGCAACCAATTCGCTATGGAAATTATGCAGAGTAATAAAATATAAAATTCTTTCATTTCCACAGTTTTTGTCAAAGGATGAACTTTTCTGTAAGAATTTGATTTCTATAATAATGCCACTTACTTGAGTTTAAGCATAAGAATCACCGCTGTCAGGAGTGAAGCTAAAGATATAGCATACCCGACGTTATATAATATACGGATTTTTGGCATGTGCTCCTGTAAAATAGAAAAGCAAGAAAAAATATGGAAAATATGCTCAGCAGAATAGTATCACGAAAATGTCTATCAAATGTCGATCATACTTTTCTCATCTCCGGAACTTTGTTTTGACATGGGAAGTCTGCCATGATGAAGCGAGCGTATTATATAACTATATTATCAAAAGTTCCAGACATCACAAAAGCTAGACGTCACCTAGCACTGCAGTTAAAGCTAGACGCCATCTTTGTCGTCTTATCAATAAAATACAGTTCTGACTTATATACTGGATACATTTGATCTATTCCATGTTCCGTTCACATGTTTCAGTCAATTTTGATTATACACCAGGCGGGTGAAGCTACCTTATCCTTCCAGAGCATCCGGCGTCCCTTTTTTTAACTTCTAGGTTAATTTCAAAGTTTTCACTTTGTTTCTGGGTTGTGTTTTGGACATGGATTAGTATGTTTGTTTTTGATTATATTATGTATGTCAGGCTATATAATAATAATTTTACCACTGATGAAAAGGTGTTTACTATCGGGTGTGTCTTACTTGTTGCTACATAGATTTTTTTGCGAACCGACATTTTGCTGCAGAGCTAATGATAATTAGTCGGAGCTCGACTGCCGAGCGTCCGAGATATTGATGGCGTGTGACTAAAAAGATGACGAAAGATAGATATCTTTCGAATAGTTACCCGATATATACTAGTAGCTATAGGTAACGAGAGGTCGAGATGAGCTCAAGGTAGCACCTATTTGTTAGGTAAGTAATTGATTTTGGACAGTTAGCACTGTTAGTGTGCACAACATAGAGGCATGAGAGAGAGAGAGAGATTATTACCAGTATTAAAGAAGGTTCCACCGGATCATGACAGGTAGTGTAATCCGTCCATGTTTTGTTCGTCGTTTCATCTACATACCATTCCCCTGTTGGAAGACATTCTCTTGTGGCATGTGCTATACAGAAAATAAAGACATTTTAATAACATAATGTATGATTGTCTTTTTTTATCGCCAAAACAAAACACAATAATACGTAATTTTTTAAAGAATACAGTCAAACCTCCTATTAAGACCACCAAAGGGAGGAAGTAAAGGGGGCCTTAATGGGCAGATGTCCCTTATATCATTAACCCCATTCAAATGTACCTTTCTGTGATGTCATTTAAAGCGTTTTACATAGATCACGTGACACTACTAATTGCGTACCGTAACTAGCTATAGGTGAAGTTTATATCTTTAGAAATTATTGTCAATTTTTTTGTCTCTGATACTTTGGTGACCAATTAGTCTACGGCACCGGACAACGGATCATAGAATCTCTCACCGGCTATAAACAGGTTCGAGTGCAAATAAAATTGTCAGTTGGCTTGCCGAAATAAGTTCTAAACTTTCGACAGGTCCGTACTGTTAGCTATTTCTTAAACCTTCGACAGGTCCGTACTGTTAGCTATCTCTTAAACCTTCGACAGTCCTGTATTGTATTTTAGAAGCTAAAACGATTACAAATGTCAAACAAAGCTGTTATTGTAAATACCAAAGAGAACCAAGTAAAGTACAAGTCATATGATTGATTGAATTTCTAGAAATGATGAAATTCAACACGCCCAAGTTGATTGGTCTAAACAACACGTGATATTTGATTGACAGTTTGTTGTTCAGTCATTCAAAAACTTCTTTTGCTCGGTTATCGATTTATTCGAACTCATCTATTCCGGAAATGATGTTTATTGTGAAGGTGAGATGATCGTGCACTGTTTCTGAATACATTATAGAAACAATACATAACAGCTCCTCAAATCTATGTGTACAACTACAATAACTAAAATCGACCTGTCCGCTAGATCTTCAATTTAATTTAATATTGTATGATGGACGAGTGCTTTTATGTTGATAGCTATGGTGTCTCTGTATTCAAAAGTACACTTGATATATTTGACGTCGCATAATACCATGTACATGTACCTTTAATTCTCAATTTCGATTTCACTTACACGTGGTGGGTGAAACTAACTAAACAAGGAGTTTACACTTCCGAAGCACCCGCCCTTACTTCCCTGGTGAAAGTTCACGTGTTTCACTTAATTTACCAACTTATAATGTTTACTTTGCTTTCTAATTGTAGTTTGGACAGGGATTGTTATGTTCTTTTTTATTGTGTATATAGAACACAATTAAGTTTCAATTTGGTTACCTCAATCAGGAAAACACTTGAAGTGAGTATATTTAGATTGCTTATCCCAACACAACTCATTTAAAAGTTTTAAAATTTTATCGATTTTGATGCACAATCCATGGGAATGACAGCAATGACGCAAGTTGTACTCAAGCAAAACAAATCTTAACACTACGGAACAATTGAATAATAAAACTAACACATGTACATGACAGCAATCTCGCAAAATGTCTAAAAAATCTTTTTGCAACTTTCAATAAAATTAATATAATTATGTAAATACCAAACGTTTAACTGCAAAAGACTCTCAGTTTAGTTTAATGATATTGCGCATATTAAAAATATCAGAGTATGTGATAATAGTAAATTATAAGCACGTTAAATTGAATTGATTTGAAAAAAAATATTATTGTGAGTTAAAACTATATAACCTCTCAACAGAGACATATAAAACCGGGTTTTATATGTCTCTGCTCTCAATAACATTTTGTACATCTTCCCCGCACTATCTACATGTACACGTATTACGTAACAAGTACTTCATGTTTGAGAACATTTCAAAAACTTTTACGCTCGGAAAGCCAGTTAGTAGAAACCATTACCACCCAAGAAACCAGTTAATAGCAACCATTATCGCCCCGAGAACCAGTCAGTAGTAAACATTATCGCACAGACCGAGAAGCAGTCAATAGTAAACATTAGTGCCCCGTATACCAGTCAGTAGTAAACATTAGTGCCCCGAGAAGCAGTCAGTAGTAAACGTTATCGTCCCGAATACCAGTTAGTAGTAAACATTATAGCCACGAGAACTAGTCAGTAGTTAGCATTGGTGACCCGAATACCAGTCAGTAGTAACTAGTAGTGCCCTCAATACTAGTTAGAAGCAACTATTATAGCCCCGAGAACCAGTCAACAATAACCATTATTCGCTCCAAAATCAAGTTACTAGTAGACGTTATCGGCTTGTGTGATTGGTAGTTACTACATGTTACATCATGTAACACTTATGGATAGTGCAAACAATACAAGATCACGTAACAATCAAATTACTTTGTAAAATTGTCCAATTAAAACAAACACCAACCACTCAAGTATTGTTTTTCAGATATCGTCGACAGTACAGACCTGTCTAAAGTTTCACACTAAACAACGAATTGATGCCGAATCGGTAGCTGATCTCGACTCTCCGTTATATACATACCAACAGCTTTTCGACCTCTCGACAATTTTCCATCCATCGATAGCTCTGTCATTCGGCAGCCTAATATCGACTTTTCCTTGTAAGCTCTGTGTTAATTTTTTAAACAGACTTGTACTGTTGATCGTGTTGAAGTCTGAAATTTGTGTTTGACTAACAATCGAAATTTTATCACCGAGCTAGCGGAAAGTTGAAGCTCAGCTGCCCAGTGACTGACATATGGATATCCAGTTGCCAAAAAGCTTCCGATGTCGAGATACAGCTAACAAGAGGTCAATATGAGCTGTCAATTGGGCACTAATTTGTCAGCTTTGTGTTAAACTTTCGACAGGTCTGTACTGTATTCTGTTATCAATAGCCAGTATGATTTGATGATGATATGGGTGTATTTTAATTGAACTTTGATGTATCTAGTTAAGAACAAACATCATTATATCCTTTTATGCTAACGATACTTGAAGAAGAAATCAACATCTTGACCTTCAATTTAAGTGTTATACAGAAATTAGAACGCACAGAAGCAAGTACAGTACAGACCTGTCAAAAGTTTAACACTGAACTAACGAAAAGTGGTCGAAACTCGGCTGTTGAGTGGCCGAAAGAAGGGTAGTAACTGCCGAAAGAAGGGTAGTAGTAACTGCCGAAAGAAGGGTAGTAACTGCCGAAAGAAGGGTAGTAGTAACTGCCGAAAGAAGGGTAGTAACTGCCGAAAACTGTCGAGATATAGCTAACAAGGAGTCAAGATGAGTTGTTAATTCGACAATAATTCGTTAGTTTTGTGTTAAACTTTAGACAGTTCCGTACCGTATGCTAAGTATAACACGTAAGACCGTTTCACGTGTTGTAAAATGTTTTATAGACTAATTTTAAGTAGCCTGTGGCTTATTTAACAATCGGTTGTAAAACGTCTGTGTAGATTCTTCTTGTTATTTCAACCACTGCGTTTGCGCAGTTGCTACAATGCTAGATACGTGTGTGGAAAGTCATGCATTGAACCCCAGCCGGGCTTTAGCAAGACTTGAAAACTGTTTTTATCTAAAGCACTCAACATTAAGACATGAAATTGACGGAGTTCACAGAAAGATACCTTAAAAGCCGATGCGTCGTGTCGCGGTAAACGTGGTTGCTGAAAAATCCTTCCAACACATCAACCTGAGTGCACTGCAAAGGTCAATGAGCTGCCCATTCGGTACTAATTCGTTTGCTTAGTGTTTTCATAGATACGCATGTCTGCCTTGTGAATAGTGTGTCAAACCTAAACAAATAAAAATCTTACCCAATATATTGAACTTGTTTATGTAGTTTGGGCATGGAAGCACCGCTGTAGTCCCGGCAGGCGTGAAGGGCCAACACATGACGCCATCAAATGTTGTATTACAATGTAAACCTGAATAAATAAATAAATAAATAAATAAATAAATAAATAAATAATAAATAATAAATAAATAAATAAATAATAAATAAATAAATAAATAAATAAATAAATAAATGTGTCTTACGCCTATGTTTACAACGACTCTATTTTCATATCAGGATGATTGCAATAATAATGCGTGGAAAGGCGTGAATGAATTCGTATTGTATACCTTATGTAATAATTATGTTTTCATGTAGTTATAACACTCAACATATTTTGTATTTTTTTGTAGTTTTAACGTTTTGCCTGTACTTATCCTAGTAGTGTTCGCACACCGAAAGTGAAGAATTTTATTTAGTTTCGTATTTGTATTGTGAAATTATCACGGTTGCATTGATCACGTTTTTCAGGTAAATATTAGAATTAATGTAAGTCATGACACAACTGTCTATGTAGTCAAGTTGTAAATAAATGTATATTAAGAAGAATTTATAATTCTTTTGAATTAGATATAACAAGGATAAAAGATAAATAAATCTTTTATAAATTCTAATTTCAACGACCTCAATCAATATTTGTTATCCTTATGTCAGTAGAGTGCAGCCTCGACGAAAGTTTAACACTGAGCTAGCGAGAAGCAATGCCGTCGAGATGTAGAAAGTTAATATCCCTAAACTAAAGATGCTGAGGATAGATAGCTGCTACCGAAAAGCTGTCGAGATATAGGTAACGAGGGATCGCGATGAGCTGCCATTTGATAGATACATGTAGTAGCTGCCAATATGCTGTCGAAATATATGTTACGAGGGTCCGCGATGAGCTGCCAGTTCGACACTTATAAGATAGCTTACTGTTCAACTTTCTACATGTCTGTATTGTAGCCAAGATTCCAAAGTTCTGCGTTGTACATTCCCGTTAAAACTAGAAACTTATGTATTTACTGAAGGTCCTCAGCCTCCGCTACATAACACACAAGAGACAAATCCAATTTTTGACAATTGACTTTACCTGAAGATGGATATTTCTCCGTTTCTATTCTCCGTACACAGCTTATATTTGCCCGTGTTAACTGTACCCACTGTTCTATAGCATCCAGCTTTACTTCCTGGAATTAAAAAATTAAATTAAAAAAAAAACTTACAACAGAACGTCTAACGTTAATAAAATATAATGATACTTCATAAAAAATTTGGTAAGGATTTAAGTAGAGTAATAGAGTTTGACGCTTCAGTCAATATATGGATATATGATGGAGAAAACCGGAATACCTAGATAAAACAACCGACCTTCGCCATTTCGATTCGAACCTGGTCAATAAAAGTCATAGAGTATGCGGAATTATTTTCCTATGCTTATTTTGAATTTTATTGCAAATCAGCATATGACAGTATATCCGCATTCGACCACTCAGCCATTGAGGTCAATATCTTGTGTTGAGGTATTGAGATTATAGGTAAACAACTTTGACTTGTCCGCTTGACCTTTAATTTAAATATTTACATCTATGAATAGGGAGCACAGGTGTTTATATTGTATACATCATGAGATACACTCACCTCATAGAGTAAACCTGTGCACTGTGTATGTATTAACTTGGATCTTAACACTACCCATGTATTGGGTGGATCCTCCTATATGAATATTCCTAATGAAAGGTCAAGCGGACAGGTCAAAGTTGTTAACCTAAATATTATGATCTGTAAACTGTTATTAAATATATACCGCAACTGATATAATCCATGGCATAGGCAAACAACATTGACCCGTCCGTTTTACTTTGAACTTAAATATTTATTGTGGGCGAGAGCATTTATGTATAGGGGACAAAGGTGTTTATTCCGTTTACAAACTAGCTGTGTAGATAAAACCTGCGAATCCTTGCACTACCCATATAATGTATTGCGTGGAACCTCATATATGAATAGTCAATCGGACAGGTTAATGTTGTTTGACTATACAATGGAACACAATGTTAAGACGTAAGATACGGAGCTGGTAATGGTCAACAGCAGTTTGTGTTCCGCTTTTCAAAAATTCAGAAAAAATATTTTTAAAAATATATATATCATGCTCAAGAGTCACAGCTAATGATGTAAACTGAATAAGCCATCGTGCCATTACCGGTTTGATCTTAGATGCCATACCTGTCAGTAATGACCTTAACTTAAAAAATAAAAACACAAGCATAAATGCATAAATGAAAAGCAAAAAACAAACAAACAAATAAAACTATTTGCCAGTTTTCATAGTCTTTTTTTTTGCTTTTGGGACAACGATACGGTTTGGATATGGATCTGTTTGTCTGTTTAATATTTATTCATTTGTTTATATCGTTATTAATAGTTGATATAAATAATTGCGTGTTGTTGTGTTGTTTCGTGCATCCAAGTCAATATATATATATAACTTTATCTTCCTTGTCAGACATATGGTCTTATCTCAAAAACCTTTGTGATCAACAATTATACAATAACAAGACAACATGTAAACAAGTAACAATTTGTTATCAACAACACATGTTTTCAGATACACACTTGATCTGATAACGACTGGTACAGTAACGGGACAATGATCATGATAGCTACAGTACAGGCCTGTCGAAAGATAAACACTAGCCAGCCAACAATTCATCTCAGCCCCGTTTTAGCTACTACTTTATCTGGACAGATTGACGACAGCTATTGTCCTTATCTGTAGCTTTAAGATCATAAGCTATCATTATTTCGGTCACTTGACAGTCGAGCATTGACTCCTTTTCGTTCGTTTAGTGTAAAACTTTCGATAGGTCTGTACTATATTTAACAAGCTTCTTCCGGATAACCCACGATTAACACATTATTAGTTCTGTCGTCTTATCAGGGCGTCGATACATCAAGATGTATCTATTTTTTATATCCAGACATTATATCTTGATCTTACTGGTGATCAAATTAAAAATAAACATACAGGTCCATGTTTAAATCACCACCCAAAACAAAATAACACTTCGGAAACTAACAAATCTAGTAAAACATGTCATCTTCCACCAGGGAAGTGAGACCGGGTGCTTCGATTAGGAAGGGTAAGCACCTCCTGTTTAGCTGGTTTCGCTCGCCACGTGTGAAATGAAAGAGACATGGAACTATGGAACTTCAAATATATCCAGGATAATTTTGAATAAGGAAACATCATACATGTAGTTATCAACCTTATTGTGATGGTGGCCATGAAACGTTTTGAGGACCTTGATAAACCTGGACTTGTAATATCCCAGGGTTATAAGAAATTTAATTCATCATAAGAATAAAGACCCATAATTCCTTGTTCCTTCCATTCTCTGTTTTAATTTAAACGTGGCGAATGTATCTAGGCAGAAGGTGTCACTCCATCTCTCTCACATCTGTATTATGATGTTATAATATTCAATAGATATCATAAAGTACTATAGAACATAATTATAGTGGTTAATTCATCGAAGTTTCATGTACATACTTATCGAATTTCATTCACAAAAATTTACAATTTATTGAAATTGCTTTCATCTTTTTAACTATTATTTAACATCATTAAACTTAATTGTTACTACAAAACAATCTTATCAGAATAAATCATAGAACAGGCGTGGGAAAGGGGACTATAGATTTGGATTTGGGAATTATCAATACTTATACAATGCAGATCTGTCGAAACTTTAACACTGAGCCAACAAAAAGGTGTCCAAGCTCCACTGTCAAATAGCAGTTGCAAAAAGCTGCCGAAAATATATCTAACGGGGTGGGGGTGGGGGTAGGGGGGAGGGGAGGAAGGGGCGAGATGATCAGCCAATTCAGCAGTAATTCGTTAGCTAAGTGTTATACATTTTGGACAGGTCAGTATTTTATATTTGTTTTTGTTCGATATTAGCTATAACTAGACAATATCAGGACTTTATCAGATGTAACAAAACAACACTTTTATCAAAGAATCAGTACTTAAACAATTTACACGTCATATCGCTTTATTGCACCATTTCAACATACCATCGATTTATTGATTAATTTAAATTATAAATTCTTTTGTTAAAACATAAAATTCTGTAAATAGACAAACATGTTTTATCTTTGAGAGTTAATGCCCTGACGATTATTTTTTATCCGACGTCCTTAAATAACCACACAGAGTTCAACTTCAGTTTCTGTTCACGTTTTCTTGTTTTGTTTCATATTCGCGTATACCTGCACGCGTCGAGCGAATAGGGTTCAACGGAGTACCACTTGATTATTAACCATTAACGGTCATGCCCCGAACATCGGTCAAATTCGCATCTCGTGACATACGGAGCAAGAAGGTAGACGCTTAGCTTGCGTTTGTGTGAACGTTTTGGAAAACATTTACGTCGAATATTTCCGGAATAACGGAAAAAGTCAACCGACACGAATCGGTATGTAATGAAAATAATTGTTCCACACAAGTATAAGGAGGTACATGTATCACAGACAAAATGGCGAAACCCGTTACTTTTAAGTTTGAGAACATAGTTGGTACGTCCCATCTTGTTATCAACGTTAATTTGCAATTTTTGTTCATCGTAGTTCTTAGAAACCGCGTTTAATAACGTCATATTACAAATCGTCTTTTACGACGTAACAGCAGACGACAGCGTCTGTTCACACGAATCATATAGGGTTTAGTTTTTGAGCGGAACAACTATTTTCAATGAATATGCAAACACGAAGTTATTCCGAGATTTCGCGACGTGACGGTTTACCAAAACGCGTCGCACAAAGTTTAAGGGGTATTGATCACGTGGTACAGCGGCGAACCCCATTCATCTTTCATGACGTAACAGACGCGTTAATTGCTTGTTCACTGGTCTTAAAATTGCTGCGAAAATATCTACATGTATATCCGGTACAAAATAATTTTTATACGAAACTTATATACCTTATTATAATAATGACAAAATCCACTCTTTAGATATTTATAAGATAATTATGCATTAAATAAACATGATACATAATGCATTATTAAAATAATTATGTCGGAGGTAAGTTTTGTACATTGATGTAAATAGTTCATATAATTTTTGAAATATACTGCAAGGGATAAACAACACCTCTCCTAATTGACCATGAAGTGACCTTGATATTTTGACATACATGTATGGTTGAGGTAACATCTACATGTATTTAGCTATACGCAAAGATCAGAAAAGTTCAATGACGATTTTTTCCCTATATATATGTCGGATACTACCTTGAATAATTACGTGCATAGTGTGCATTTTTAGACCACCTTCCCAATGTTAATTACGCCTGGATATTAACTCCAGATTGTTACAAAAACAAAAACAAACATTAAAAACCTGAAAACAAAACAATAAAATTATTTTATATGCGTATTAACCATAAAATCCTCACTTCAAATGTAGTCATACAGATGTATCAGATCTGGTGTAATTTTTGAAGTTATTTTGTGAATGGATTACGTGCAAATTCTATCATCAGCCAAAGTCTGGTATCGAGTTGTCTAAGGTGTGTTTATGTGGTCGGTAACGGGAGCATGTCCAATCAAAATTACTTCTACATAAGGTAAGTCGTTAGTTCAACAGATGTCGATAAACTTCAAACTTCATTTAATGCATCTGCTTATCTAGGACGTTAAAATTGAAGGCCAGACATGGAAATATTTAATTGCAATAAAAACGATTAAAATACCTTAATAATTGATTAGTACATGTAGTTTAAATTTATATAATACAACCCTGTCAGTAATGTCATATTACAAATTTTTGAATTTTCTTAATGAAATATTAAAAACATATAATGTGACAACTTATAAATTTTTAAATATTACCTTAAAAAAATTTAAAACTTATAATATGACAGAAAGCTAACGAATCACTCGAATCGACAGGTCACCCTCGCCAGCTATTTTTCGGCAGGTATTTGACAGGTACTATGTATTACTGGACTACTTTTTTCGCCATTATCTATTCACGTACACATCTCGGGCCACTGGACAGCCGATATTTCGACAACTTATTGTTAGTTCAGTGTTACGATTTCAACAGGTCTTTTCTGTAGTTAGGCTACTTTGAGTTACTTGTATTTAATTACTTGGTTGTTTTAGGAAATGAATAATTTTCTTAGAAAGAGTTTGTAATGATTTTGATAATTAAAACTTTTTAAAAGGTCGATATAAACATTTTAAAAGAAGTTCATGATATATTGCGACATTTCTCGGTAGTCCAATTTTCGTTGTTTCGTGGATACAATGACCGATGAAGTTTCATGTCATCAAGTTATGGTCGAAATCACAGTATTGTTGATAAGGTGTCTTTGTGTCCTGGATTGCCCTGAATATATTTGACGTGCCATAGTTCCATGTTCCTTTCACATAAGTTTGATTACACATGTGGCGGGTGTAGCTAGCTAAACAGGAGGTGTCTATCGGAGCACCAGGCCTCACTTCCCTGGTGGAAGTTTACGCGTCTAACCTAACTTGTCAGTTCCAAAGGTTTTAATTTGCTTCTGGATGGTGATTCGGACATGAATTAGTATATTTGTTTTTGACTACTACATCTTATATGTACAAATACAATCTACATTGTAAACAGATTGTTTATGTTATCATTTTATCAACATTAAATAAGTACAATTAGGTACAAATTGCTTGGTGTCTTTTTATTTAATTCATGTAATCAAACACAACCATACCTGTCAAATCACAATAACAAAAACGAAGTAAATACTTTGAAAACTGGCAAAATAAATCAAACAAAGAGGCAATAAATAGTCAGATTTCTAGAAACGCAGGAAACATATAACGCAATTAATAACGTTTATACCAGCGGCTTTGGACGCGCACCTTGCAATCATATTGTTTGGGTAGTTTTTTTGTGTCTTAACTATCCAACGGTTTCACAACAAAAGATTTTGTTATAGTTGCATGTATATTACACAATAAAGCAAGTCTTAATTTACATTCAATGAATCGCCATGCTGTCCGACAAAGTATAAGTCAGGGGTCTATAGTTAATCATCAAGGATATAATATTACATAATCTTGTATACCAAATTATAAATAGATCGATATAAAAGATACAAAAACTTAATCCTGTTGAAAGACGCTGATATCTACAGATTTACTGGACAGTTTCAAAGCGGCAAAGTATAAAATATTGACTTCTTTGGAGTTGAATTGAGTAATGTTGTTTTGGACCCTTGTCAAAATAACATGTACTTACTTCGCATCTGTAAGTTTCGGAATGGTAGGGGAAAACGGATTACCTGGATAAAACCACCGACATTTGGCATGTACCGACAACCTTGCTCAGTATGCAATCTAGTATCTGTCTCTGATGGGATTAGAACCTAGGCGATGAGAGGCGCCTTGATCCCTTAGCCGATGTTTTAGATCACCTGGTCATCGAAGACATTCAATAAAATTTGAATTATTTTTTAAAACTAGTTTATTTATCCAATTTATTTATTGACGTCTCATAGTTCCGTGTTCCTTTCACACAATTTTGATTACACACGTGGTGGGTGTAGCTAGCTAAACAGGAGGTGCTTAGCCTTCCAGAGCACCGGCCTCACTTCCTTGGTGGAAGTTCACGTTTAACCTAACTTGTCAGTTCCAAGTTTTTTAATTTGCTTCGGGATTGTGATTCAGACATGGATTATATGTTTGTTTTTGACTACTACATCTTATATGTACAAATACAATCTACATTGTAAACAGATTGTTTATGTTATCATTTTATCAACATTGAATAAGTACAATTAGGTGCAAATTGCTTGGTGTCTATTTAATATATGTAAACAAACACAAACATACATGTCAAATCACAATCACAAAAAACGAAGTAAATACTTTGAAAACTGGCAAATTAATTCAAACAAGGGGGCAATAAATAGTCCGATTTCTAGAAACGCAGGAAAAATATAACGCAATTAATAACGTTTATAACAGCGGCTTTGGGCGCGCACCTTGCAATCATACTGTTTGGGTAGTTTTCCATGTCCTAACTAAAGGTTTTACAACAAAAGGTTTCTTAATAGTTGCAGGTATCTTACACAACAAAGCAAGTCTTGATTTACATTCAATGAATCGTCATGTTGTCCGACAAAGTATAAGTCAGGGGTCTATAGTTAATATCAAGGATATCATATTACATAATCTTGTATAACAAATTATAAATAGATCAATATAAAAGAAACACAAATTTAATCCTGTTGAAAGACGCTGATATCTACAGATTTACTGGACAATTTCAAAGCGGCAAAGTATAAAATATTGATTCTTTGGAGTTGAATTCAGTAATGCTGTTTTGGACCTTTGTCAAAATAACATGTACTTAAATTACTTCGCAGCTGTAAGTTTAGAAATAGTAAGGGAAAACTTGGATAAAACCACCGATATAAGGCATGTACCGACAACCTTGCTCAGTATGCAATCAAGTACCTGTCTCTGGTGGGATTAGAACCTGGGCGATGGGAGGCGCTTTGGTCCCTTAGACGAGGCTTTAGACCACCTGGTCATCGAGGGGATTCAATAAAATTTGAATTATTTTTAATAAACTAGTTTATGAATCCAGTCGGAGAATTTATCCAATTGTCAAAGTCATATATTGTCAAAGACTCTATACAATATATTAAAATGCCATCGAGTCAAATTTTAAATCCCAGTCAGACTCCAATCAACTCAATCAGTTCTACTTCAGAGTCAAAGAATGTAATCTATTGAAATAGAATCAGCTCAAAGATCCAAGAGTAAACTTCAGTCAAAGAGTCAAATCTCCAAACAGAAGCGGCTCAATTTAAATGTAAAATCTTAAAAGTCGAAGTGTCAAAGAATCTGTCCATTCAAATAAAAAACTAACACAACAAACCATGTTAAAATCACATATAAAAAATAAAGTTAAATCTTCAAAAACTGGCAACATTAGTTTAAACACGTTAACTTCGATCAAGGAGCGAGGTCGGGTGCTTCGGAAGGTTAAGCACCTCCTGTTTAACTAGCTGCATCCGCGACGTGTCAAACGGAATCAATGAATCAGGAATCAATGAATCAAACGTCAAATACAGAATTCAGTCTATTCAAACGGAATCAATCACTCCAAGATAACCCAATCCACAATTTACACTATTACTATGTAATCCCTATATCTGTAGACATATTATTTTCCAATAAAACAATATAAGTATTGTGATATATAAGTAAGATTTATCAAAGGACGATTATATCATAATGTAAATAATTCCACAGATACAGTAAATATGTTTGCTATTGCATATAAATATTGTAATGTGTACAGTTAATCTCTAAAGGGATTTCAGAGTTTATTAAAGTCAATTTTAGTTGGCTAATAGTGCAGCATATATAGCCTTTTTCTCATAAATTTAAGTTTTCTTATCACCATATTGTATTTAATTTATAATTCCATCAACATATTTAAATTATAAATCATCTTAAATACATTATTGCATTGTCCTAATAAGAGCATGTATTAATTAATGGATTTCTATATTGCAGTTGTCAGTGGATCTTCGGGAACGAATGTGTTCTACTAGTCTAGTATGCCCTGCACAGATACATCTGAGTTTAGGCATGTCTAAGCTGACGACTGCATAAAGACAAGGTGAAAAGGTCATGAAAAAGAGCTTATAACTTGCGGCCTATATATAGATCAAAATCGTTATCACATTCTGTTTTGGAAATGTTTATCTATTCAGTAATGATGGAGTCTTCTATATGCCACGAAAAATCCTTCACCACAAGTGCCTAGATATTATAGCAAGGCGATAATGAATACAACAATGCGGCGAATATATTACAAATTATTTCTTAAATAATCAACATTTAACCCGTGGATATTGTTGAATAATACACGGACCGGAGTTCACATAATGACAAAACCACCTCGTGATATATTCTTCCGCATGTGACCTCCGGTCCGTGTATTATTCGACGATATACCACGGGTAAATGCTGATCATTTCAATTCTAACATGACTTAGATAAAAAGGATTGAAATAAACATTGCGAACTTTTTCTTCGGAAGAACATTTTACTATCTATTTGCAAAAGGTCCATTGAAACAATTCGGCTGTTGAGATTACCGGCATAGAAATTAATGATTTTATAAATGAAAATTAGGTCACAACCATTGTTCGCGACACATAGCATGACGTCATAAGATAAGCAAGGGAGTACGTCATTAAAACGGAACAGCGATTGGAATATCGTTTGTTATACCACGGCTGGGTCTCTTCATGTTTCATATGAAGGAAAAAGCAGGTCATGTTAGAATTATAGATTACTTAATCTGGAAGCCGATGCAAATCAACCCTAAACCGTTTGGAATGTAAAAGATTCTGAATAATACGGAATTCTCTGGATTAGGATTGTTGATTGGCAGTTTAACGTCGCATCATGAATTTTTCAGCTATTCGCGACGAGAATTATTTGATTAATCTCTATGGATTAATCTATGAACAATTTTGTGTATGCGTGTGAAGTGTGAGTGTGTTGTATGGTCTGCCTTGTATTAGCGCGCACTCAGGGCGACTTTACCGTGCTAGCTCACAGAGTCAGTACGCCGCAGACTAGCGTACCACTGCCCGAGTCAATTATACTGATACCGGGCGGGTGAACCAGTAAAGGCCAACGACAAGGAAATTTCACTTTCCCACTCTGGATTAGGAACCAAATATAATAGAGACCTTTGTAGTTTAACACCATAATTGCTAACAAATTGGTGATGAATCGACAGCCAATCAAGATTTTCGGCAACTGCTGTCTACGTGTATCTCTCGGCAACTAAGTATCTCTAGTTCAGTCACCTTACAGTCGTTTTCGTTAGCTCAGTCTTAAACTATCGACAAGCCTGTACTTTATATAAATATACTACGTAAATGTTGTTGGTGGTGAATGTTGCTTAACGTCGCACCAGCAATTTTTTATTTTACGACGAGAACTATTTTTAATCTCTATGGATTTATCTATGAACAATTTAGTGTATACATGTGAAGTGTGAGTGTGTTTTATGGTCTGTCTTGTACAAGCGCGCACTCAGGGCGACTTTAAGGTGCTAGCTCACCGAGTCCGTATGCCGCAGACAAGCGTACCACTCCCCAAGTCACATCATACTGACACTAGGTGTACCAGTAAAGGCCATGGAAAGGCAAGGAAAATTCACTTCCCCACATGTGGTCTTAGTGGGACTCGAACTCACAGCGGTGAGAGACCCTGGATTTGTAGACTGTTATCAATTAACCCACCGCGGTCTTGACTACGTAAATTATTTTGTATTTACTCTGTTCGGAACCAATTTACTTGTATGAAAAATTTTACAAGCGAAGGGATAAATATATTTTTACAGAGAAATCAGTGTATTTTTAGCACTTTATATTTTCGACATTGGAATTTATGTTTATGTGTTTTAACCCGTCTGACCTCTTAATATACCAGTCTACGATTTATTACATTCTTGTTTTCGAACGGAAGAGTCTATCTCAATAAAAAATATCAACAAAGCTAATGCTATCATTTATTATCATATGAAAGAAATATAATATCGTTAAAGAAATTATAGAAATGATGCACAGAAGAAGATACATTGAATTTTATCTTTATAAAATGATATTCCAATTATCTTAAAGATTTACTTGTTTTGTGTCTGGTTTGTTGTACTTATCAAGGCCCAAGGGGTTTACACTTAATATGCTGTGGTAGAGCTTGTTGTCAATATAGGTTTTATACAACAAAGCAGAAGAAAAAGTTGTTGACGCAGGGGTATTGCAATACTATGTTTATAAGATTTATGACCGTCATCACAATATTGTTGATGGAACTTTATACAACGATCCATTAGGTTTTATTCAGTGTTCTTCCAAATATTGGGTTTTGTTGTCAGTAGCCTAGATAGATGTTTTATTTCGTATAAGGGGTGTAGCTAGCTAGAGAGTAGATGGTTGCCCTTCGGTGCACTCGGTCTCACTTCCGCGTAAAAGTTCACGTGTTAACTTAATTTGTCAGTTATCAAAGCACTTGCTTTGCTTTTTTGAATGTTTAGTGGCATGTCCCATCATCTTGACTAGATCGTATATAACATAATCACTCCAACTTAAAACGTCTCTCTTGTTTAAAATATATTTATGAATATCATTACACATTACATGATAATGATGATTAATAACGGATGTTAATATTACTTATTATCATATACTTAGTACTAATTACGTAGTTTCGCATACCCCGATACGGCTAAAATGACGTCATCCATATCACCGACCGCACGTGCCCGGTCGGAAAAGCCGTATCACCGCTGGTCGATATGCATATCAGACCGGCTACTCGAAATAAATTACTTATCGTTTCGAAACTCCTCGGACGACATCCTTAATGTTCATAATGCTTCTTTTCGCCCCTTCACAACACTGGCATGTTTAATGGAGCAACAATTCATGGAAAACATTATTTTTAACAATTATTATGGTGACAAAAAGAGGAAAAGAATCCGTGTAATTGATTCTGATTCAGATTATTTAGATCTATAATTGAAAACTATATTGTTGTATATGTTATATAAAAAAAGTGTAACTAATAAATTATGACTCTGAATCCTCAATACAACTGTATGCATTAATAAAGTTTCAATTACAAGGACGATAGTTTGATGACTTTTCTATTTTATTTTTCATGTACTGTAATTGTACTATTTGGCAATGCACTGATTTTAACTAGTTTTATTTCTCAATGCATTACCTGCATTGAAAGACAAAAATAACCTGCATCATTGGCATTTGAGAAACTTGTTTCCAGTAAAACAAAAAACAGAAATATTAATTTATCAAATATGTAAGTTCAAGTCGGCCAATTTTGTCATTTTCAGTGTCTGTTATCGACATGTATTTGTTCTACATGGTGAACGTTTAAGTATATGATAAACAGAATAAAACATGATGAAATCATATCATATACCATATCAGACCTCGACCAATATCAAACCTCGGGCTAAAGCCCTCGGTCTGATATTGCGTTCTCGGTCTGATATGGCATATGATATGGATTTCACCATGTATTATTCTCTATATACATTTATATAATATTAGATGTATTAGATGTACGTCAGTGTGTAACAGACCGTTTCAATCTTGTTTATGAAAACATATATCTACACCTAAAGGAGGCATTACATATACAACGGTACAAGTAACCAAATGAAATCACATACAACGGATTATTAGGAAGAAACTAGAACTGTGTATTGTTATGCCAGTTATGTTATTTTCAGAATTAAGATTGTGATTTGACATGGACCAGTATGTTCGTGTTTGATTCCATATTGTTATATTTGTTGTTCCGACTGTTTCGGTATATTTTGCAATTATTTTTCTATTTGGCTTGCAACCGGTTTACAACGTAATATCCCGAAAAGTGTGATTTACGATTTATATCTTTTAATTGGCATTATGTTTTGTCTGATCTTTCTAATTGAATTTGCTCGTTTCTGCCAAGTTACCAGCCTTGGTTGTATCATGTCTAAAATGTTCCAACATACACAACTCGCGCGTTCAAAATGTATGTTGGGCGTTACTTTGGTCCGAGTTGATGTTTGGATGATGACTACTAACCAATACAGTACAGACCTGTCTGACTTGCATCAATTGAAAACAGTATAGGCCTGTCAAAAGTAAAACACTTACACATGTAGTTAAAAACAGCTCTTCTTGGTCCCTCGCTGGCTATTCCGCCGCAGCTCCTATATAGCTTTTGGAAGCGTTTCGGACACTAGCTTCCAATATCTGGTGACTCGGCATTGCTCAGAGCCCCAGCTTCATTTGATAGCTTAGTGTTAAACTAAAGACAGGTCTGTACACTTTGTCTAAATATTCCAACATACAAAATTCACGTGTTCAGAATGCGCGTTGGGCGTTACATTGGTAGAGGTCGATGTTTGAAATATTGTCTGGTGTCGATATTTGGAAGATGACGACAAACCAGGGAATTACATCAATTCAATACATTTTCCCTAAACATGAAACATTATTGGCAACATCTTAAAGGTCTTAACAATTTGGTATTTGTGAACAAAATGTCATTTGAGATCTATAAAATGCATATTATCGATATTTTGTTTTATTTTACACCAGATAAAAACTTTGCCAAAACGTAAACCAGACATTTGTTTCAGAGTCTAATCTGATTATAATCTTTATAGGTTTGTTATTCTGCGTCAGTGTACGTTGTTTGTTTCTGGATGGTGGGTTATTTCTACTACCTGTACACGTATCTCTCACTATTTGGTCATACCTTCAGATCCGATTTTACACAACCTTTTGCGAATTTTTTTCCCCTATTTTGCCTTCATCTTTGCATTAATGTTTTGATTTCATCTGTTACGGATTCAGCTACACGACAGGAAATGCTCAACCTTCCAGAGCACAAGGGCTCACTTCCCTGGTGAAAGCGCGTGAGATTACCTTAATCTGCAAACTTTAATGTTTTTATTGCTTTTTGAATTGTCATTCATTTAAACATGGACCAGTAAGTTTTTATTTCATTGGGATTGTTAACATTTGGCATACTTTCAAACATTTTGAGCAATCATCAGTTAATACAATAATTGACCATTTTTACAGTTAAAAGGAAATTGCATAAAAGTATGAAACTGACGAAAAATCTGATTTTGGGCTAAAAATTTGATTCAATGGCAAAATTACAAAAAACCCCGACCGTCCAACGTCCTAAAGGATTCAACTTGATAATTTTGACAATGTTAAAAATGAAAAAAAAAAAATAATAAAAAAAAGAAAAAAAAGAAAAAGAATAGAAAAGTAAAATGCTTAATGGCCGTCCAATAAATGTAGGATGCATTTATTTTGATGACCTATTGAAAAAAGTAAATCAGCACTGGCCGAACAGTGGTCTTTTTCTTTGCACCTTAATAACACACGTCTTCTTCAAGTGTATATAATACAGTACAACGCCGTCAATACTAAATATGGATTTTTTTATTATGTTGTGTTCATAAGAGATGATAAGATCTACCAGCAAGAATTTCAGACGAAATAATTATAATTTTCTTAGTAAGAAAGTTATTTTTAGTTGTTGCTTGCGTACCACTTTAGGTACCTATAACTGATGACAACTCGATATAAGCTTCATATTCTTGACTGGGAAATAAAACCATTTACTTATTTCAAACGTTACTCCGTCTTTAGAATCAGTGGTCGAAAGTTCAAGACAGCAAGGAAGACATTACCTTTAAGTTAAAGCAAAAGGTGATAGTTCGTGCATTGTGTATTCGTTAACTGCGAATTCTAACACTACCTCGCTTTTATATTATATCAGTGACAAAATCTAGTTCAGAAACCCCATAACTTAACTGTAACACTACCCATACTTTAAGTGCATGTCAGCCATATTAAAGGTCAAGCGGACAGGTCAACATTACTGGCGTAAACTAGAAGATTTAATTTTGTAACAACGTTAACCATAAAAGACAAGCTTTAAGAGTGTTTATTGCTTGACAAACTTTTGTTGAGTGCATTTCGTTTAATAACGACATTCAGTGTAAACCAATTTTATAATTTTTGTCCATTACGGCAATATTTTCGAATCATTATTTCAAATTGTCACAATATGACAATTTCAGATAACTTGTTGATTTTGTGTTGCATCAGCATTAATTGACACGCACTGAAATGAGATTTTTGGCTTGTTAAATAAGGTCTGATTGCATGAGTAGTCAATCAGCTCAAAGTAAAATATTCAGTTTTCATTTTACTGTTGTTATTGATTGAACTTTTTCTTGGAACGCAAAAGAAATATACGAATATTGTTTGACAGACAAAGTGTATGCAGCATTTAATGTCGCGTTGCTATGGTAACGAACAATAATTTTAATAAATATGAAAGTCATTTTAATAAAGAAATACTATATAATGTAATATTGACAGTTATCAATAAAATTCGTTTTCTTTAAAAACACAAGATTTGAAAGCACATGTCATAAAAAATCAAGGAATAGAAAATATCAAATAATGAAGAATTTAAAATCTTTTTAAAACCAAAAATTAAAACAATATATCCATGTCCAAACCAAAATCCTTAAACCTAAGAAAACTGGCAAAAAATAGATATACATTCACAATAATTAAACTACATGTAATATTTATAACGCTTACATGAAGCTATTAATAGTTAAAGTTAAATCTAATCTGATCGCTTTATACACACAACCCTTCATTTTAGTCTTGTTGTTTTATTCATATAGATACAATCATAAATTTTAAACCTGTCATTTGCACCTGTTAAATAATTTGTATAGCGTCAGTTTGTCCTCTTATACGATTTCCATAAAAACAAGCTCTAAATTTGAGTCTGTCAACCATCTGTATAGAGACAAGCATTCATTTTAAGTAAATTCGACCAGTTATACGATAGCATTCATACCGGTACTAGTTATGTCATCTGTACAAAGACAGTGATTCTGTATAGAGACAAGCACTCATACCGGTACTAGTTATGTCATCTGTACAGAGACAGTGATTCTGTATAGAGACAAGCACTCACACCGGTACTAGATATGTTATCTGTACAGAGACAGTGATTCTGTATAGAGACAAGCACTCATACCGGTACTAGATATGTTATCTGTACAGAGACAGTGATTCTGTATAGAGACAAGCACTCATACCTGTACTAGTTATGTCATCTGTACAGAGACAGTGATTCTGTATAGAGACAAGCACTCATACCGGTACTAGTTATGTCATCTGTACAGAGACAGTGATTCTGTATAGAGACAAGCACTCACACCGGTACTAGATATGTTATCTGTACAGAGACAGTGATTCTGTATAGAGACAAGCACTCATACCGGTACTAGATATGTTATCTGTACAGAGACAGTGATTCTGTATAGAGACAAGCACTCATACCTGTACTAGTTATGTCATCTGTACAGAGACAGTGATTCTGTATAGAGACAAGCACTCATACCGGTACTAGTTATGTCATCTGTACAGAGACAGTGATTCTGTATAGAGACAAGCACTCATACCGGTACTAGATATGTTATCTGTACAGAGACAGTGATTCTGTATAGAGACAAGCACTCATACCGGTACTAGATATGTTATCTGTACAGAGACAGTGATTCTGTATAGAGACAAGCACTCACACCGGTACTAGATATGTCATCTGTACAGAGACAGTGATTCCATTTTTAGTAATTTCGTCCACTTATATCATTTGTTTCATTCATTATTACTTAAATATAAAAAGTTTCGTCTCAATAATGATACTTATATTATCAATTTTCTCTCTTCAAAAGTTATTTTTTACACTGTTTTATATAAAAATAAATCTCTAGTATCACTTATTGATATAAATCAGTAATTTTTTCTGCTAAATGTAATAACTGTGATATTATCCCGGCTGTCACAGAAGTACAGACTCAATAATTCTAAGTATAATGTGATGGAGACATGTCAACAAGCTGTCACAGAAGTACAGACTCAATAATTCTAAGTATAATGTGATGGAGACATGTCAACAAGCTCAATATTGATTGAAATCGAACTAGCTCACTACCAAAAAACATCTGTAATAGCCGTGGTAACATAGTTAAATAGACTTAAGGGTTTAAACAAAACAGTAAAAATATTGTCAATAAGTTTATTGTCAGTCCTCCGGGTTAGTTCATTATATAATTTGTATCCACGTATGCACTGTATATGTTTATATGCAAATGTTGTACATACTCTCTATACTGTAGAAATAAATTATTATTATAAAATTACGGAGGTGCTAATGTGTCTTATGTAATTGTTGCAGTAATTTAAGCGTAAGACTCCCACACTTGACTTGAGGGCAAGAGGCAGTAAACTGATGGTAAAAATAACAAAAGTAACTATTATAGTGCAGCTTGGACTATATATATATATAAGTACAACCACAGATTCAACAAGAACTCTCTGGTTTCAGTGAATTAAAGTAGAAGATATAAATGCGTATGTACTTGGCACACGCTAACAAAACCAAGATTACAAAAATTCAGTCAATCTGTTTGTTTAAAAAATACACGTGGATCTAGAAAACAAAATTAAAACTCCCAGTTTTCATTGAAATTTTATTAATGCTGTGTCAATCCTTGACTGTCAGTTCACTCGGCTTAATCTTATAATTAAAGTATGTGTGTTTATGGGTACAACTCATTAATTGTTAGAAAGTATGGATTCCTTAAAGCAATTGATACA
The DNA here is from genome assembly GCA_021292105.1 of Anadara kagoshimensis. NCBI lineage: Eukaryota > Metazoa > Mollusca > Bivalvia > Arcoida > Arcidae > Anadara > Anadara kagoshimensis. The sequence goes on along the minus strand of CM037872.1, from coordinate 40,235,086 downwards.
ATATTGTCACCCCACGGACTCCGTTCGAAACGGAGAATAAGCATTGCATATTTAGCTACAGTCGAAGCAAACAATATATATTGATAACACAAATCAAGTTAATAATAAAAAGGCAATACAAGTACATCTAAACAAGACACAACATGTATATATATGTGTGTGTGTGAAAATTGTTGCTCAAGGTCAAGGGTTCCTGATGTGAAGCACCAATAGAGCCGAAAGAGAAGTTCTTCATTGGGACTTAATTTAATAAATATATCAAAGGAAGATATTTTAATTGGTCGACTTATTTTATCATACTCCCTACATCAGTTTGCCAAATAGAACAAATTCCAACAAGTTATAAGGCCACACACACACACAAACAAAAAAAAAATAAATAAATAAACTAGACATGTGGGATTTTATCAGAAATTTTAGAAAGATGGAAATAAAATTATTCTTTTCATAATTATAAACTTAAGATATGAGCGGGTCTGACGACTTAAAAATTAAATTGACATTGCCTTACCGGGCGGAAAACGACTTGAAAGTGATTTTTTTCTGAAGTCTAAATTTTAGTGGCGTTGGGCCGACGAACTACCAATTAATTTGGCACGGCCTTAATAATGATGTTTATTTATAATAACTAAAATACCTTCCTTGTCATGAGATGAGGCTTAGTAAATAATCACGTGACATAAATCTAAATATCTTGGTAACCGTTTTTGAACCATGAAGGCATGTAGAAACTAATCAAAGTCTAGATTTGACATTTTACAACCGGAATGGGAGTCAACTCCATACGGATGTGCAGATCTTGTTTTTACACGAACCTCACGTGCATTATTTAGTTGTAAATAACTACGTTGGTGATACACGTGCAGGTTCATTCCAGGTAAATGTTGCCAGAATCATAACACGCTTGAAATGATTTATATCCGTTTTTAAGGTTTTAGATTTATCATAAGTATAGCCTACTCCCATGTTTATTTATAATGTTGTGGGGAGTAATGTGTCCAAAAAATCAAAAATCCATAAAATTTAAAATTAAAACTTATTGGTTATGAATGAAGATCAGGTAGGAAAGTATACGGAGATACAGAAGCAAAATAACGTTAGAATTTTAATAAAGCAAGGATACAGTTATCTACCCCCCCCCCCCAAAAAAAAACAACAAAAAAACCAAATGTATTTCGTCCTTAAAATTCAGTCACCTAAATGACTTCTTATTGGCCGTGAATTATGACTAAGAAGGCAAGTACTATATATTCTGTAGAGATACAGAAGCGAAGTTACAGTGGAATTAACAAATTTATTATATGGACACAATTGTCCAAAAATAAAAATAATATATTATATAAATTATATATCTTGGATATGGATAACATTCCGTTTATTTGTCAGGCGGTTTTTTGCTGTCCTTATTCATGTAGGAATTTGGTTCGGAAGCAGAAGGCTACAGATTAAACCAATATAAATGCATTTTCAACTGTAGTATTAAATGGTGTGGTGTTTGCAGTTATGAAATGAATTGACCCATTTATTTGGAATCAATGTGTGATATGATATATTTTATTATGGAAAATTAGACATTGAATCTAATTTTGTCATATTTTCATTTCGAAATAACGCGTATAGACGCTATGAACACGAAGAAATGCTTTGGATAAAATTTCTGAAAACAGAAATAAAACATTGTGTCATTTTGTACAACTTTTAAATACCAAAAAAAACGTATTGCGTAATTATACATTAATAGAATCTTACACCAGCAACAGGGTAAGACAGAGATATCTCAAACGAGGATGATTATTTTCCTGTCAAGAACGAGCTTTAGCGAGTTCTGAACATTGAAAATATTCATCCGAGTTTGAGATATAATTTTCCAAATCATGACGTCAAAATCAATTTTGGCCATTCGGTATGCCAGTAAGCGTGGCTAATAGCGAAATAAGCCGATTATGACGTTACCGTTCAACCGAGGAAAACATAAAAAATGTGAAATTGATATTGATTTCCTTCATGTTGAATCTTATGTGATTAAGAGGATTGTAATTAGGAATTAATATAAAAATTAAAACGCTCTTGCATTCAACTAATATTTTTTTTTACAAAATAATCATGAAAAATTGTAAAAATATTTAAAGTAATCATGTACGGATGATAACAATTACAGGTTTAATGTACAGCACAGACCAGTCCAAAGTTTAACGGTAAGCGTTTGAATTGGTGCCTAATCAGAACTGCCCCTGTTAGCAAATTTCGCCAGATATTTGACAGCGTCCTACGAGGCTCTTGGGCAGTTTTTCGACCACTAGTTCTCATATCTCGACAACTCGGTCGTTAAGCATTAACTCATTTTTTTTAGCTCATTGTTAAATTTTCGGCAGGTCTTACTGTACCTCATTATATCCTTCATGTTACACTATACATAATCCAGAAATGGCATAAATAATGTGGACTTAATTCAGGACAGATATGAAATGATGTTGACAGGTACATGTATATTGTACAAAAATGTGCGTGTATGACATAATAGAAAAGTAAATATATGTATATGTATAAATACTATAAGATAAAGACACGTGTTTTATCTTTGTGAAGTATGGAATTTTTAAAAGTTTGTTTTGGTTTGACGAAAGATCTCTAATCAAAACAAACAGTAGCTAATCAACCTGACCAATGAGCGACAAAACATTCATACATTAAGGAGCCAACGGAAAGCAGTAGAGGTTTTATAGACTGTGATATAAGTAGCTAATGACCGAAAAACTGCAAAGATACATGTATAGAAACGCTGCTAACTAGGGACCGGACTTAACTGACAATTATACACTAGTCTAGTGTTAATTTTTTTAAAGGTTTGAACTGTATGTTGTTTGAAATGATACAGTATAGTAGTATATAGTATTTAAACAAATGGTTTTCAGTTGCAATGACCTTACACTGGAATGTAAGCGGCCTTACAATGGAATGCAGTATGCGTGAGGTGTGAGACTGTTATTTGGGTCTTTTTCTCGCAGTGATACAGTATATAGTATTATGCAAATGTATATCATTAAAAGAAATGGTTTTCAGTTTCAATGACCTTACACTGGGATGTTAGCGACCTTATTATGAAATGCAGTATGACGTTTTTTTCTCTTTTTTTTCATTAGAGAGATAAAGTGTAACAATTACATCACTTATAATTATTAATACTCAGACCAGCTGTTGACCTCTGACCTGACTTTTTTTGGGTCGTATTAAATTTTATCGTTCTCTAGGAGTCTAAATTTAAAATAACTGAACATATCGCATTTTTTCACATGTCTTGTATTAGAAAAATCATATCACATACTCCTGTTTGAAGAAAAAATAAAATGTTGACATCAATTCTGATATACATAAAGTACAAATATCTGATTAAAATTTGAAAAAAATCTACATAGTATTGTTGATGGGACAATCAAACACACATACCAATCCATGCCAAATCACAATTTTAAGCAAAGTAAACCAAATTAAGAAAACACGTAACCTTCCAGCAAAGGAATTAGATCGGGTGACCAGGAAAGGTAAGCAGATCCATTTTAGTTAGCTACACCCACCACGTGTGCAATCAAAAGTGAAAATTGATATAGGTAAAACTAGATTTTTCTGATAAAGCTTAAAATGGACATAGTATTTCTGATGCTATAACTCTAAAATTAGTATAAGTTAATTGAAAGTTTGAATTTTATGATAGTAATTGAGAATCTATATTTCATAGTATTTCATGGCTCTATACAAAGAGTTCTTTTTAAATATTTTTAATTTCGTATAATCTAAGATCGGCAAACTCTAATCTCAAATTTCTTCAAGAATCTAAACTTTATTAACTGTCCATGGTTTTTAACTACATGGGTATCAAATTGATATTATTATTCAACTCCAGTGATAGTTTAGACTCTTGGCATGGAAATAAAAAATGACATAATTATTAAACCCCGGTGATACGGTAGACTCAGTTTGTTGATTTTCGTAAGATGGATGAGGAATCGCTTTCAGAGGCGTCCAAAGTAATTAAAATCACACCTGTAAGGGTAATTAATAACAGTATAGACCCGTTGAAATTTAAACACCAAGATAATATATTAGTACCGAATCAACAGTTTATCTCAGCTCCACGTTAGCTATATATCAACAGCATTTCGACAGCTGTTATCTACCTTTTGACAGCTATTTAGCTACTAGCTATCCATATCTCTGCCACTCTGAAGCCGAGAGTCGATTCTTTTTCGTTTGTTTAGTGTTAAACTTTTTACAGGTCTGTACTGCATATTTGAAAAATATCAGCATTACATAGATGTCATTTGTCAGTTTGACATAGAAACATGCAGATAATTAGGCCAGGGAGCAAACTTAGAAATATTACTTGCCAAAAATAAAATTTCAGTCCTGTATCCGCGCAACTGTTATCATAGGTGTGGTGTCTGTTGTATACACTTACCATAACTGTAACTCATTTGGTAGACTTTCGAACCCTAGTCGTATTTTACCAAGACTGAAAAAGGTACTGTTTAAAAAGAAATATTCGCAATGTATTAATATTCACGGTTTTTGCGGTAGTGACTTTTCTTTAGCCAAGGAGGTCTTTTGGAAGAGATTAAAATATATAAATAACCAAGTAAAAGTCAGAAATATACTATTGTCTAAATTTACTGCTATTCTTAAAAAGAAACTATATATATACTCCCTCTTGCAAATGAAAAAAATATTTTGGTCCTTTGGATATTTTTATTTTCAATTTTTTGAAAAAAAAAAAAATGGTTTCACAATTTTGATCCAAGCACTAAAGATGAGGAATTGTATTCCGAATCGGCCGTTCAGTGCTGAAACATTAAAACTAGTGTTATATGTAACATGTTTAAAACGAGTTCCACTAGAGTTACATTTTGATGAAAAACCATACGCGAATTTTTATTTATCATTCAATCTATCTCTATCTGTACAATTACAGCTTAATCCTTTTTAACGGCAGAAATTTTCTTAATGATATAAAGTTATATGATGGTCAAATCAAATAAAAACGCAAAGGATTTTAAGAAAGACCCATCTGTATAGTATATTGTTTTACAACTAATACTTTGCACTGAAGATTGGTCGCACCATGGGTATCTATAAAACGAAGTAAGCTGCTTCTTAATTAATACTGCATATTTTAAGCTAGGCTTATCAATATGATAAAGGTCCTTGGAAGTTCATCAGAATATTGCTTAAAAATATGGTGTCCCTGTATGCAAAAACACCACAGGTAGCTGGTGTAGCCAGGTAGGCACGAGGGGTTTACCCTTCTGGGCATCTGGTCCTACTTCACTGGTGGAAGTTTACGTGTTTAATACAATTTGCCAGTTTTGAAGTTGTAACATTGCTTTTCTGATTGTGATTAGGATTTGGACCGACATATATTTTAAGAGCAATTTCTGAATTTTTAATAACGGTGTCCGTAGGAAAATAATTTAGAAATCACAAGTATATTTTAATGCAATATTCCACATCCCAGTTACCAATATTTAATCGAAAAAACAGTAATTAAGTTACCCTCTGGCCAGAAGAGGTCTCTAAAACCACCTCTAAAAATCTCTAAAACCATTTCCATCAAACAACGGAAAGTTTGAAATTGGAAACGCCTTTAACCGCAATTTGTTTCCAATTATATTTTATTTAACATCCCAGGAACCAATAGAGAATTGCAAAAACTAAGTTATTAAGCTACCCTCAGGCCAAGAGAGATCTTTAAACCCATTATCAAAGACCCGAAAGTTGTTTGCATTTAACCGCAACTCGTTTTCAATTTGTTTTCAATTATATTGTATTAGTTTTTGTATGACCAAGATCAAGCAATATCGTTACAAATAATCAAATGTTATCATGGTAATCATAAACAAACATACTAATTCATTTCCGAATCACAATCCAGAAGCAAAGTAAAAACTTTAGAACTGAAAAGTTAGCTTAGACACCTGAACTTCCACCGGAGAAGTGAGGCCGGGTGCTCCGGAAGGATAAGCACCCACTGTTTAGCTAGCTACACCCGTCACGTGTGTAATCAAAATTGTGTGAAAGGAACATGGAACTATGAGACGTCAAATATATCCAAGGCAATCAAGGTACCTAATATTGTACTACATACAGCTGATTTGTTTTTATATTTGTGAGAAAAAAATTCTGGTCAAACAAGTGGGAAAAACTGCCTAATACCTTAAAATATTTTACACTCGGGTGCGTTTGGTTTTTTATTAATAGAGCCTTTTAATACCTTGATGATATAATCCCGAAGTTAACCATCTTAAATCCCCCAAAATTTAAGGTATTCTCCGTCCTGCAAAATATTTTCTTAACATAATTTGGTAAAATGTATTTTAGTCCTTTGTGTATCGTTTTAACTTTAAAAAAATTGGTTTTACAATTTGAGTCGAAGCAATACTGATGAGGAATAATATTCCGAAACCGTTGTCTAGTACTGCAAAAGTTAAAACTGGTATAATATGTAATTACAAAAAATACGCAATTTAAATATTTGCAGTTGAATTTATTTTAATATAATGATCCTTCAAGTTCTGCCCCACATTTGTTTTTACTTATACCTCAATTATGACGCAAACGAAAGGCTACATTTGAAGTTGTATGGCACACTCGATAACTTTTAATTTCTCTATCAGCAATTTCCCATTTGTATGCAACAAAATGCATGCTTCTCCTGCTTATGGTGCATTTATTTCACAATTAGTAAGCTATTGGTCACTATGGAAACTTAATACATCGAAGCTGTCACAAATAAATTGTTGACACAGAAATATTGTAAGCCTATGCTTTCAAGTCCTTTTAGACATTTTATGATATTTTACGTACACAACTACCATGTTCCTTTAATTCTCAGTTTTTGGTTACGCATACGTCGGGTGTAGCTAGCTAAACAAGAGTTGCATACCCTTGCAAAGAATCCGGTCTTACTTTCCTAGTGTTAATGTCTTAAACTTTATTTACATGTTTAAAAGTATTTACTTTGTTTTTGTATTGTGATTTGACTATTGGACTTTAAATGTAAATAAATTGAATAAAATACATGAGATGTCTTCCATAAGATAACAAATTCTTTTAAAAAAGCACTGAATCGCCCAGTCTTCTAAAAATGACATATTTACTGTATTCTGAAACAATAAATTTTTTAAAAGATATTTTTGATATGTTTTCAGAAAAACCGAAAAAATGTATATTAAAAAACTACAGTATTGATGTGATTTGGAAATGGATTGGTCTTTTTGTTCTTGATAATAAAGGAAAGAAAAAATGGGTTTCTTTAATTGTTTTCTGAATAATTAATATGTTAATATGAGATCAAGAAGTCCGATACATGAAGATGTTTTTCTATAAGCTTTTTACACGAAACACTGTATTACCTTTGTGAAAATTACCCGACCTCACTTACTGGTTGCAGTTCGCGTGTTTGACCCAATTTCCTTATTTTTAAGTTTCTACTTTGCTTCTGGATTGTGATTAGAATGTGTCATGGATAAGTTTTTTGTTTTTAATATGGCACGGGCACGGATAGTATAATCTGAAAAAAGACAATGATTGTAAAACATAATTCTCACTACACGTTTTTAAGTGTAAATCAGAACAGGTGAAAATTATCAACAGATCGACCCCCTGTCCTTCCAATATGGTCGGTAAACAATTATTTAAACATTTGGTGAATATTATTATAAGATGCTTTTAGCAGTGAATCTATCTCGAATTCATAATATTAAACAGAAGGCGCTTTTACTTCAGGAGCACCCAGCCCCACTTCATTGGTGGAAATTCACGTGTCTAACCTAACTTTTCAGTTCCAAAGTTTTTATTTTGCTTATGGATTGTGATTCGATTCGGACATCGATTAGTATGTTTGTTTCTGATTCATATAAAATATGAAGATAGAAAATGCAAAGGACACCATTTCCGCGTTGGATGTTTTGAGCAGTTAATCTTTGTCTAATTCATATTATTCATATAAAATATGAAGATGGTAATGCAAAGGACACCAACATGTCCATTTCCGCGTTGGATTAATATAATTCTTAATATTCAGTCAGAATTTGAATAATCTATACACAATAACGACTCTTATCGTAACCTAATCACACACACAATACAGAACTAAATCAGATAGCATTACTTGTAATGATTAACTAAATAAGATCCCAGTAGATTGCTCGGTCTGTAGGACGCAGTTCAAGTGTATGCTCTACCGTTTCCTCTTTATGATTGAGGAAATGAATTTAATGCTGTCAGATATACTTTTTATAAATCGGAGACTTACAGTGCGGGATTGTCGAAAATTTAACATCAAGCTAATGAATTAGTGCTAGCTCATCCCCGGACCCCGTCGTTAGTTATATCTAAACAGCATGTGCTAATTTGATTCTTTGTCACTTTTCAGCCATAAGCTTACCATATCTCGGTCATTTTGTATCCGATCTTTGGGAATTTTCGTTAGGTAAGTGTTAAACTTTCGATAGATCTGTACTGTATATAATAAAGTTATATTTAAATCTCTATAAATATATAAAACATATAGACATATAAAGATTTGTAAAATCTTCATGAATTAGTGGGTTAAATTTTGTGTCATTTATTTTAAGATAAACATGATTTAAGTCCGTTTATTTAACGACATAGTGATTATATAGATTACGTAAAATAAAAACCATAATGTTATTAATGTCAAATCGGTACATAATAAATCAAAACAAACATACCAATTTATGTCCAAATCACAATCACAAAGTAAAGTAAAACACTGAAAGTGCCAAAATGAAGTGAAACACGTGGAATCCCACCAGGGAAGTGAGACCTGATGCTCCAGAATGACACCACCAAGCCAGCCACACCGTCGCATGTAAAATCGAAATTGAGAATGAAATGAATATAGAACATAGACGTTGGACGTCAAATTATATCCAGGGTAATTTTGGACACAGAGAGATCATACCTATCACCAATATTGTGATGACATGTTGTCATAATGATCCTAAGCCTGTAATTAATCAAAAGTTCATGTATTTGTAATCGGCAAGAACAAAAGTTTTATGACCGTCATCACTATATTGTTGATAAGTATGATGTATCTGTGTTGAGAATTACACTGGGCAGGGTTGTATGTTCTTTTCATTCTCAATTTTGATTTTACAATTGTAAGTTGCTATACTGGAACACATCCTTTTAGAAGTTCACGTGTTTGACTGAATTTGTCAGTTTTAATTTTTTTACATTGCATTTCGTTGTGATTGTGACATGGATTGGTATGTTTGTTTTCCATTTCTAACAATAGGATCTGATCTAGTTGGTGGTGATTTTACGAGAGTTTTAAGCTGACTTATTAGTTTTTTCGGCATCACAGTAATTACATACACAAAAAGACGTTGGACGAACTTATTGCACCTGCAAAACTTAGAGACTTGTGCAATCTAGACCTGAGGAATAATACATGAAAAATCCTGACTTACTCTATATCAGGTGACTTTAAGACTTATTTTAAGACTCTCGACTTATAATTAGAAACTGGTTTAACACAATATATGCAATACACAAAATGTAGCTCATTTATCAAATTACAAAATGTATACTTTGTGACAAATGTACATGTATGACGTCTATATACTAATACATGATAAAAATGTAGCACTTACCTTTATATGTTTGTGACAACCTTTGCACCTGACGTCAGACCATATCCCAATTAATACGACTAGAAATAGAACGTTTTTATCCATCCTTCTTGTTTGTCGTTTTTGTTTTAAAATAATCGTTTTGTACACTGTGTTTAATTTTGAAGGACAATACTTATGGTTTCATTCATAATTTCGTCCAAGGGAACTGTCAATGAAACGTTAATTTCACCATCGGTATTGATTGTCATTTAAACGTTGTAGATTTCAAGATTTATGTTGATTGTCTATCACACGTTGTCAATTTGACCATCCATGTTGATTGCCAATTTAAATATTGAAAATTTCACTTTGATGTTTATTTTATACAATCGAGATCAAATTCTGTCTTGCAAAAATGCATGAAGTGTTTAAATACCTATTTCACCGTAAATCTCTGTAGAGTAATGTAATATCATTGATGGATATAGACTTCTTAAATACATACACATGTTCATATGAAACAGGTTTTGTTTGTATAGTGAGAAACAAAAAGTTTTTTAAGTCTTTTGTGCAGTATGTTTACACTGTCAAGAAAAATACAATAAGTTCAGAACAAAACAGATATTATCCGTAACAAGTAAACACTTTAATGTTTCACCTGTCATAAAAAGATGTATCTTAAATTCATCGGATGGATATGGATGATAACAATCCCAGATCAATATCACTACCTGTTTACATTTATTTCAGAATAATAACACAAGTTTGTATTTAAGTTACTAAGATCATGTGAATGTTACATGTTTTCTTCCCCTCTTTGGTCAATTTCTATTTAACTTTTTTGACAATATATTTTAATTTATTCCAGTTTTAGAATTAAGCATAAGTATATAATATACAGTCACTATGATGCACTAAAATTTATTTCATTAGATTCACATATGAAAAATGTTTTTTTAATAACAATTACAATACTAGCATGTTTCATTTCTTTTGATGATGTTATTGTCAGTTTTTTCACTTTTAATGTGTTAAATTTCCCCGGTCATAATCAGTATGGTACGTTACTTATTGATTTCGTCCTGATGATCAGGTGTTTTCACTTGTTTAAATTCCCCTGTCAAATTCTGTCACTTGTTTAAATTCCCCGGTCAAAATATCACAATAAGTTTTTCCTTATGACCAGTTACGTTCACTTGTTTCATTTCCCTGGTCATATATAGAACGGGGTTATTACTTTTTAACCTTCTGGTCAGTTTCCTCTTTCACTTGTTTAAAATCTCTCTTTATAAAACCACTATGGTACATACACTATAGAGTTTTTTATCGTTACACAAGAACACTCAGATAGAAATCTTCTTACTAACTTCCGAGTTCGTTAAAGCAGTGTTATGTATGACAGTGTATCTATGACATGTTATATACTACATGCTGCGCTGTGTAATTTCTTTTAAGATAATGCAACACAAATTAATGTAGCTATTGTAAAGATAGAGTTCACGCATACAGCACAGTCACTTCATGTACGAATGCATGGCTAGGGTAAATAACTGGCATTAAATACCTCTTTTATAATCAATAATTAAACTTTTTTAAATTTAAATTTCAAATCATTTGTACATTTCTTATACGGTAGTTGTTTATCGTGGCCCACGATTAGCTGAATCGTTTGGCCTCGCCCACTTCAAAGTAACGTAATCAACATTTTATAAACAGTACGTGATAGCGGATAAAGTTTATTGAAGTTTAAATGCAGTTATTTATGCTGTTAAATACAGTTGTTTATGAGAGTGTTTTTGTTGTATAAGAATAAAAATATATGACAATTATGTTAAAAATACTTAAGGCAAAACAAAACAAAATCAATTATGTTTTTATTCTTATTTTAGCATTGTGATTTGGACATGGACTGATGTGTTTGTGTTTGATTATTATCATTACAAATATATAGAGAAAATATTATCATTTATGGGCTACCAATAATTACCTGTCCGTTTTAGCTTTCGTTAGGAAATATTTATATACTTGGTTTTTGTAAGGATTCGGAGTTAATACATAAAAAATATACATGTTTGCCATAATGCAGCCGATATAAACAGCTATGTTTTCTATACATTCATAAATGTGCTGCTTAAATTTAAGTTCATGCGAACATTTCCGTGTTGTTAACCTAATCATGAGCATGTTGTTATGTTTTCTTATTTTCTTTTCCTTATCAACAACACGTAGAGGTGGTAAAACTAAAAACAACATAATCATATCATACTCTTTTTGACCACGGAATCGGTCTAATTCATTGTTTTGTAAATTAAATTCTGAACTATTGAAAAGCAAAACAATAGTGACCTATAAAATTAAAAACAACATACTAACCCATGTCCGAACCACAATCAAGAAGCAGTGTAACAATGTTAAAACTGACAAGTTTGTTATACACTTGAAAATGAGACCGGGTGCTCCGAAAGAGTAAGTAAAAATTGATTGAAAGGAGAACATCAATATATCCAGGGCAATCCTGGCCACAGAGACATCGAACTTATCAAGAATACTGTGATGAGGGCCATAAAACTTCTAGAGAGTCCTGATAAGCCTACGTTAGCAATATCCCTTGGTCAACAATTAATTTGTAAGCAGCTTGCTTCGCTCTATACAGTTACCGTATTAGAAACAACCTCTTCCAACATAGTTTAGCGTAAAATTATTTTTTGTATTTGTTTGACAAACTTATTTGAAACGAATAACATGATTTTATGTTATGTCTCATCTCCGTGTTCAGTGACTGGCAAGTTGGTTGCGACAATAAATTTGGAAAATCGTGATTTTATGATTGTATATTTACACTGACCGTCAACCATACAGCGTTAACAAAAACCTGATTTAATATTGAATATAACGAACATTTTCAGGAAAAATTAAATCTTGTCCTAAAGAAAAGAAGAATTAATATCTGGAGAACACGTGTAGACAATGAAGTAAAATTACCCTGGTTTCTTTTGTCATTCGAGCAATAGAAAATTTGAATGTGACTGAAGAAAAAGCTACTGGTATTTATTTAATATATAAAGTTCAGTAGGTTAGAGGAATCCGTGGCCATCGTTTTATAGGAGCTTAAAGATAAAAATTCTATACATTTTATTTGTCTATCAGTCAGAAACAAGCAAGGAAAGGGTAAATAAATAAATGAAATAGATAGATAAATAAAATAGAAATAAATAGTAAGTAAAAAAATAAATAAATAAATAATTAATAATAATAATAAAAATGAAAAATATGTACTTAAACCTTGGGCGATTCAGTAAATTTCATATTCGTGTATTACAAATTATTGGACCATAATATGTTCTAAAAGTAAAGACACTCCTTATAAACAGCATTGTTTTGAAGATGGAATAGGTAAAAAGGCTTTTAAAGGACATTGATTTTTTATCATTCCGATTCTCTACGGCAGTATAAAGCAAATGCTCACATCGATAATATATCCGCTTGAATAGGGTTTTGAGATATTTTACTTTATATTTTTATTTTATATATATTCTTTATTATACATATATTCTTTATTTTGTACAATTAACTAACTCTAACACTCGTTTAGTATTTTGTTACAACTTTTCAGCAGCTGTTAGGTAATTATCTCTTGGCATTTTTTCATACACTAGCTATCCATATGTAGTTCTCTCGGTGACGAACTTCGACTTTTTTCCTTAGTTCAGTGTTAAATGTTCGACAGGTCTAAGCTACGAGGCTAAACCCATCAATACTGTTTATGAATTGAACCAATCGCAAATATTGCATTAGAATTATTTGTGATAACATCTTTATGTCTATAAAGCAATCGCGAAATCCAAATTGTATTTACAAATTCAATCGTCAGCAAATGTACTCTCAGCAGATTGGAGTACGTATCGGCAACCGTATTGCGCAAAATTTCTCCAAAAATTGCGTTATAGACCGTTGATTATCAGAAAAAAAATCCCAATGTCTTTTAAAAGCAATTTAGCCATATAAGCCATTTCCGGCCTCACTTCCGTTGTGGCAATCCACATGTTTCCCTTAATTTGTCAGATTTCAAACAATGATTTGTCTTATAACAATGGGGACAATCCTTAGAAAAATGAACTCATTTTGAAGATAAAATGGGTAAATGTTTTTAAATGATATTGATTTTTTATCTTTCCGATCCTCTACGGTACTATAAAGCAAATGCTGACACCATTATCACCTCTACTTGGATATAGTTTTGAGATATTTTACATATATTTTCTAGTGTGTACCTTTGACTATTGCTACTTAACGCTAAAATAGAAATGATTAATTCTATATACAGTGCAGACCTGTCAAAAGTTTAACATAAGATAATGAATCGATGTAGAATTTGCAGTTCTTCATCTATTGCTTGTGTAGTTTATCGTAACATCTTTTCGGCAGCTGCTATCTATTTCATCTCTCAGCACATTTTCGTACACTAGCTAGTCATATTTCAGCTAATCAGCAGTCAACCTTCGTCCCCCTTTCTTCAGCCTAGTATTAAATTTTCGACAGATCTAACAAAAACAATCATACTAATCCATGTCTGAATCACAATCCAGAAGCAAAGTAAAAACTTAACAAGTTAGGTTAGACACGTGAACTCCAACCAAGGAAGTTTGATTGGGTTCTCTGAAAGTGCATTTTGTTTATGAATTGGACAAATCAAAAATGTTGCTTTAAATTTATGGGTTCCATGAAGGGTTACGTTATTCGATTTGTATGTTACAGATTAAATTGTATACCAACAATTAAAGAGTTTCATTTGCAACTGTACCATAACTGTATTATGTTATATGTATAATGTGTTATGCCTAGTCAGTATCATGTATGTATACTCACATTGGCCTTTGTAATGTTTGAAAAAAAATAAAATGAGCCATTAAAAATAAATTGGCATTTTTTTATAACGGACAATTTTATATTTTCAAAACTCAATCCAATTATTTGCTTTATAGAGCCAAGAAAACCCCAGAGATAAAATAGCAATATCCTTTAAAAGTCCTTTTGGTATTTAATTCTTCCTTACTTCCATTGTGGAAGTTTACATTTTATAATAAAAACAAACATATGAATTTATTGGATAATTGCTTATATTCAAGTATATAGTAAGAAATGAATTTTACTAATCCAAAACAAACATACTAATCCATGTCCAAATCACAATCCCAAAGTAAAAACCCAAAACAAAGATACCAATCCATGTCCAAACCACAGCTCCAAAGTAACAACCCATACAAACATACCAATCCATGTCAAACCCACAATCACAAAGCAAAATTTAAACAAACATGCTAATCCATATTCAAACAACAATCCCAAAGTAATAACCCAAAACAAACATACTAATTCATGTCCAAATCACAATCCCAAAGTAAAAACCCAAAACAAAGATACCAATCCATGTCCAAAACACAGTCCCAAAGTAACAGCCCATACAAACATACCAATCCATGTCAAACCGACAATCACAAAGCAAAGGTTAAACAAACATGCTAATCCATATTCAAACAACAATCCCAAAGCAAAGTTAAAACAAACATACTAATCAATGTCTAAATCACAATCCCAAAGCAAAGTTAAAAAGAACACTCCAATTCATGTGAAAATCACAATCCCAAAGTAAAAAACAAACATACCAATCCACGTCCAAACCATAATCCCAATAAATACAAGATCATTACGCGACACAAGTAATCATCATACCCAGCCTTTATCGACTTGATGAACGTCTCCAGTATTGCTGATCATTTTGCTAAATACACTAAAATCTGAATTTTTAAATGTCATTTTGAAGTGTCATATAATGAAACAATTACTGTCTTTTGATATCGGTGGATATGGGATTATACGGACCTGACCAAAATAATATTCACCGAGGCCTAATGTAAGCCTAATAAATAACCTTAATATTTAATTCGACACTGAATTAAATATTAGCGATAGTGTTTCGCAGCTGAATTCGGTAAAACTAGTACACCGCTAAAATTATTACGCTTACATTATATCTTTCATAAGTATTTGTGTGGAGATTTCTTTTTTGTAGGAAGAGTATAACATCATTTTTAGAGGTTTATTACAAACGGAAAATTTAATGATAAGTAAAAAATGGAGACAATATATAAATTGCTATTAAAGGTGCTTAATATTCTTTAAAAAATAGACTGGCGTATTTAAGACTACAAATGTTATTATTTTGTGGATTTTCTATGCTTTAATTACATATTATTATACCAGTTTTAATTTTACAGCACTAGACGGCCGTTTCGGAATACAATTCCTCATCAGTAGTGCTTGGACCAAAATTATGAAACCAAAATTATTTTGAAGACGTTGAAAAGCTACCCAAAGAACCAAAATATATTTTACCAAATTAAGCTAAGGAAATACTTTGCATGAGGGAGTATACCTTAGTTTTTGAAAAATATCAAATTTTAACTTGCAGAAAATTTAGACAATTATAGTATACTTCTGACAATAATACAAAATTATTGACTACTGAGTTTGTGATATCCTCGGGCCACCAGCAACCAGCAGAGATATCGGCTCAGGGATTTAAATTACATATTATACCAGTTTTAATTTTACAGCACTAGGCTGCCGTTTCGGAATACAATTCCTCATCATTAGTGCTTGGACGAAAATTATGAAACCAAAACTATTTTTAAGATGTTGAAAAGCTACCCAAAGGACCAAAATATGTTTTACCAAATTAAACTAAGGAAATACTTTGCATGAGAGAGTATACCTTAGTTTTTGAGAAATTTCAAATTTTAACTTGCAGGAAATTTAGACAATTATAGTATATTTCTGACAATAATACGAAATTATTACCTACTGAGTTTGTGATATATAGATAGACCGGTGTATTTTAGGCTGTAAAAATGTGATTATTTAGTATGTTTATTACAACTCTGTATATTGTTTTAATAGTGTCGAGTGTGGGTTATTAGACGTGAAGTGCTCGGTATCGTTTCCTTGATGGAAGTTCAATTATTATACTTTATTTGCACATGTTGCACGTGAAGCTAAACAGGTTGTGCTTACCTTTCTTGAGCACCCGACCTCAGTTCTTTGGTGGAAGTTTATTTATTGTAATTAATTTGCCTGTTTTAACATTGATTTTCGGATTGTGATTTGAACATGGATCGTAATACATGCTTGTGGTTGATTATGTCGCTGATTGAAGCAGTGACTTAACACTATAATAAAGTCTCATTAACGGGCTAAAAACCATTTCATCTGAAAATAAATCAAATTAAAATTACTAAAATATCAAATAGCGATAAAAAGGAAAAAAAATACGCAAAAATGCGGAATCATTCTTCAAAATGGGAAAATTACCGACCGTATTGTTGAAGTACGCTTTTTACGGTAATTTTGATACAGTGATCAGTATTATTAAAATTGAGGCTTTTATATTTGACTATAATATTTGGTACGTGTGCACTTATATTTGATGTGTTACAGAAGCATTGTAGAAAATTAGAAGAACCCGTCTACATTCTATTGCCAATTTTGCAATTTGATGCCTTAAACAAGTATGTATGAGGTTATGTTTAAAATATATACCTATTGTAACGCTTATGCAAAGTGACTTTCAACGCTCTTTGGGAGTTTTAAATTTAAATTTTAATAAGTTTTCGCAGTATGGGACAACTCCTCTCTGAGAATGAAAATAAAACAAAATTCAAAATGAAACATTGTTGATAAAACGTTTTAAAAGCTTTTAAAGGATTGTTTCCCATTGAATATAACTCTTTATAATTAAATGTAAGATGTATCATTTTTGATAAATCATGTCTTTTAATTTTAAACCGCTTTAATCAATATATCCCTCACACCGATGCCTCTGAAGTCTTTTATATTGCAATTTAATTTTTGGCTTTTAATATACTTCGATTTTACATACCACAGCAAATTAAATGCGATATTTTTAATTGAAATAGTGTCATGAAAAGAAGAGTTATAAAAATTCAAGCGTATTTGTAAGCAAAGTTGATTAATTACATGACAGGTTTTAGTAAATGCTAATAAGTATATGATATCATGTAACAAAAGCTAGTAGGATTTTAAATATCCATTTGAATACGTAATTTAAAATTATTCAAATAAAAGATACTATGAATAGATTAAAGAAGCAATGTTGAAATAGGAGACGTCTAATTAGGTAACCTTGTATTAAATTTAAAAAAAAATGATCATAAAATGAATGTGGTATTTTAAGAGTCATCAACGAACTTTAAGGGTATATTAATCGCATTAAAAAAAGATTTTTTTTAAAAAGACTGTATAAGATCATTCAACTCAACCTAGAGATATATACATGTAGATGGCGCTTTGTCTCTTAACAAGACTATTTGAATGGCGTCTATCCTAGTGAGCATTAATTAAACGATACGGCTGTTTGTTTTCTAGTTATGCTTCTTATTTAGACTTATGCCCCAATTATGACGCCCAAAAATGGATTCACGTGATTACTTCAATTTTTCTATTGCCACTTTGCCTATTCTATGCAGGAACATACCTGCTTCTTCTGTTTATGGTGTATTTGTTTTCCAATTAATACGCTTTGGTAGAGCGTATTCCCACTAGCGAACTTTATACAACAAAGAATACTGCTTACAAATCAACTGTTGATCCAGGGATTAAGTAAGCCTAGGCTTATCAGGGCCCTTAAAAGTTTTATGGTCGTCATCAAAGTGTTGATGGTAAGCTTGATTGCCCTTGATATATTTTAGTCCCATAGTATCATGTTCCTTTTACTTAATTTTGATTACACACGTGACAGGTGAAGTTATCTTAAAGGAAGGTGCCTACTCTTTCGGAGCACCCGGTATCACTCCCCTGGTGGAAGTTAAAGTGTTTAATCTAACTTGTCAATTTCAAAGTTTTTACTTTGCTTCATGATTGTGATTCGGACATGGATTCGTATGTTTGTTGCTTATATTAGTCTGATGCTGGAATTATTACTAACCTGTTTTAAGTTGTTCGTTTCGGAATAAAATACCTCATCATAGGGATCGGAATATTTTGAAAATCCTGATACGAGATAAATAGTTAACCAATATGTATTTTACCCATTTCACTTACGTCAGTACTTGAACGATTAAGCATATTTTTTTGATTGTAGGGGGATTAATAATATATTTCCAATTCTTCTATTAGGCATAAGGTTTGACAACTTTAGTCATATATATCCACAGAAGTCGTCATAGTAGCTTCTTTTTGTAAAAAAACAAATATATAAAGATTCCCGCAAGCTTGTGATTGCTAATTTCACAGAACAAATTTTGGTCCTTCTCTTTTTCTCATTTCAACATTGATTAAGGAATTTGATTTCTACACGATTGTCTAGTGCAGCGACATAAAAAACCAGGTTAAATAATAATCACAATTGATTGACTTTAATTTCTATTTTGCTCTTTCTAAGCAGTCAGCAGTTTGATTGAATTTGCCAGTTTTCAAAATATTTACCTTGTTGTTAGGATTGTGAATGAAACATGGAACGTCATTTTTGTGTTTGACACACATTCCAATATTCGCAATACATTGATTTGTTAAAGTTAGGATTCCTTCTTGTTCATTCCGAATTAAAGTAAAAATAATCATTTTGATTGGGAGAAGCTTGGTAAATTCGTATCAAACTTTGAATTAGGAAAAATGCTTTGAAAATTCATTATTTTGCAGCGATACGCAATTAAGGAACATGATTAAAAACATATATAGCGGAAGCAATCTTTTTTATGGAAGCCAAGCAAAGTAAAGTTTTACCGAGGTATATTGTATTTTCTTGTTCATATCTCATTACAAAGCACTAGATTTCGATTAATATGTTTACGAGTTGTCGCAGCAAACTAGTAAAAACTATAGTAAACTTATCGTTATAAGCTGTATTATTCAAAAACAAATATACTTATTAAATATATCAATACCGAATATAAGTGTCTTCGGTTATAAATTAATTGCTTTTAAATAAATTCAGGGGTAGTTGGTCGGCTCCATTCGAAATCCAAAATGGCCGCTTTACTAAAAAAATAAAAGACTAGTTTAGAAGATCATACCGCAGAAACTATTGATCAAAATCTTAATCATCTACCTTTTGGATGGAAATATTGATGTATTCAGTTATGATGAAGTCTTTTTATGACACAGTGTCCTTCACTATAAATGACTTCAAATTCTGTTGTATTTCAGTTTATTAAGCGGAATTAAAAAATCTCAAAACGAAGGTTTACTCCCTTGTGCAAAGTATTTACTTAGCTAAATTTGGTAATCAAAATCAAACATACTAATCCATGTCCGAATCACAATCCAGAAGCAAAGTAAAAACTTTGGAACTGACAAGTTAGGATAGACACGTTAACTTCTACTAGGGAAGTGCGGCCGGGTGCTCCGGAAGGGTAAGCACCTCCTGGTTTAGCTACCTACACCCTCTACGTGTGTAATAAAAATTGTGTAAAAAGAACATGGAACTATGAGACGTCAAATATATCCAGGGCAATCATGGACACAGAAACATCAAACTTATTAACAATACTGTGATGACGGCCATAAAACTGTTTGAGGGCCTTGATAGGCCTAGGCATGCAATATCCCCGAGTCAACAATTTCTTTGCAAGCAGCCTACTTCGCTGTACAAAGTCCCCGTAGTGGTAACAAGCTCTACCATAGCGTATTAATTGGGTCACAAATACACCATAAGCAGGCGAAGCAGGTATATTGCTGCATAAAAAAGGAAAGTTGACAATAGAAAAATTGAAGTCATCACGTGTGTCATAAAGTTTCAAATGCAGCCTGCGTCATAATTCAGGTATAAGTCTAAATATGAAGCAGAACTTGAGGAATCAGTCTGTCTTTTATTTCAAGCTCACTAGGATAGATGACATTTACATAGTCTCCAAATTTAGGATTGTTAAGAGACAGAACGTCATCTATATATCTGTATGTTGAGTTGAATGATTTGGCGACAGTCTTCTCTCCAGATTTAACAAGGTTCTGCATAAATTCTGCTTCAGAAGAATAAAGAAACAAATCAGCAAGCAATGATGCACAGTTTGTACCCATTGGTATACCGATTGTTTGCTGAAACACTATATTACCAAACACAACAAATATGTTATCTATCAAAACCTCCAACATTTTGCTGATGGTATCTTCAGTATAT
Organism: Anadara kagoshimensis; assembly: GCA_021292105.1. Taxonomy (NCBI): domain Eukaryota; kingdom Metazoa; phylum Mollusca; class Bivalvia; order Arcoida; family Arcidae; genus Anadara; species Anadara kagoshimensis. The sequence continues at coordinate 40,214,260 of CM037872.1, read as the reverse complement.
TTTTGTTTGGAATCCGTATGATGCTTTTGTATCTTGGCTTACCGTTTTTGTAAAAGAAAGACAAGTGAATAATTTCTTTAAGACGTTCTTTCAATTTAGAATGAGGGATAGTGGTGTATAGTGTAGAAAAATCAAATGTTTTTTTATACTTTTTACATGAGATAAAGTATTAGAAGCAAGATGTTCAAGTAATTCTTTAGGATTTTTGAGAATCCACATTTGGTTGATTCCAGATGTTCTGAATAAGACTGAAGACCATCTTTGACGATTGTCAAAATTTGTGTTAGAGTTCCAGGTTGTAACAATATTTTACAATTTTTTAAATTTTTTTTTACAAATGGCATCATAAAATTATCATAGGCACATACCTATTTGATCTGTCTTCATTGGCTGTTTTAATTGAACTTGTAATCTTTCGTGGTCTTGACTGACTAATCTCTTGCCAAAATGCATGTGTTTCAATTATCAATTGCATTATTTAGATCGACCACCGACCAGTACGTTTACTTAGTTTATTATTTCTATAAGTTTATCATTGCTATTTGCATTATGTTAATTGTGATTTTAACATGGGTTGGTATATTTGTGATTGATTACAAGACTAATAGTTGGCTGATGTATCGCAGTGTAATAATGTACTTCAAAGAAGGTTAAAAAGTGTTACCGATTGACGGAGGGTGGGGGGTTAAGTTTTCATACAACAACTATGTATTTCTGTTTTTATTTTCTCTTTTCCTTCCAATGTTATGTAGGTATCATATTTTTTCTTTTACATTTTTCTAATACCAAACATTGGTTATAAATTAGGGATATGAACTACAGTACAGATCTGTCAAAGTTTACCATTAAGTAACAAATAAGTGTCGAAACAGAAACTTATTGTCGCCCCTTGCAATCGTTAGCTTAATTGTCAAAAACTTTCGGAACCTGTCCTGTATCGACAGCATTTCGACCACTTGTTTTTCATCTATAGGCCACTTGGTCACAGAGCTTGGACTCCGTTTCGTTGGCCCAGTGTTTAACTTTCGACAGGTCTGTACTTTTATGTCATTAACAGACGAGTTTAGCCAAATTTTGTGATTCTAAATGCCAGCCAAATCTGACAGAGAATATGGATTGTTGATAAAATTAAATGTAGAATCATGTCCAATAGTACAAGTACATCACGTCCCGTTAACTATATACTATAGCATTTCCAGGATCACCCGGTGTGTTTACATTCTTAAGCTGCTAAATACTGGCAAAGGTTGAACGTAAAAACTTTGTTCAATTATAAGGCCAATTATTTATTGATTAATAGGTTTCAAGTTCGAAACACAATGCAAAACAAATTGTTTTGTCATTTTAATTGATTACCTCATTTGGATGATGGAGTTCTGTAAGTTCGAATTCTTCAAATGTATGATTATAAGTACAAAAGTTATTTTGGTAACTAAGAGAATGTTTTATTTACATTTCCAGAAAATCAGAACTTTTATAATCAGGGATCTTAATATCTGCTTATTTTTAGAGGTCTCAAAATTCAAATTCTGTAACGGTATCGTTAACAATTTCTTAGTGAGCAAATAACATGTACCTATGTATTTTAATTTAAAAAATATAAGACACTTTGCTCACTAAGAATGTTTTTTATGCATATCACAAAAGTCGGAACTTTTGAAATCAGTGACATAAATGCGAGCTTTTGTGAAGAGGTCTCAAACTTCCAATTATCAGGAAGTTTCCGTTAAGAGGAAAACATTTTTCTCACTAAGAAAATGTTTTGTTTTGTCAAAAGTAGGAACATATATCATAAAAAAAAACCTGCCGATCCATGTTAAAAAACAAATTCAAAAAAAGCAAAGTTCAAAATTTGAAGACTTGCAAAGTAATAAACAAACACGAGATATTGCAGCACAGACGTTATACAGAACAGTAATGACCTGTTCAGCTGATCATATATGTGCTTGTTTGCTTCTTGATTTGTTTAGTGATAATATTGTATTTCTTCAAGTAAAAGGTAATCAGATACATTGTGAAAATTATTCGACTCAATTTGAAGTTAACGTTCGGAACATCAAGTACATACTGCTTTTCTGAAAATAATACAAATCTAGATGAAGCCTACGCTGAGGTTTGAGTAATAATCTTATATCTTTAAATAGAGTTCCAAAAGATCGAATTCTTTTAATGTAACAAAAAATATAAATAAATAAAGAGATTCAAATTGATAGCTCAAAGCCTATACCTAGACCAACCTGATCATTCCATTGTTCGTCGGGGTTACAAATGTTAAAATTCTGTTTTACATTAAAATTGATTTTTTTCAAGGTATCAAAGATAATTCCATAATAAAGAGTATAATGAAGAAATTTAAAGTGGTAACGTAAAACCGACTCAAGATAAAGCCTCGCTATACCATTGTTTCTCTAGGGGTACAAATGACATAATTTTGTTTTACATTAATACTTTAAATCATCAAGATAAAATTGCTCAGATTTACAAGATCAAACATTTCAATATCTATCATTTCATTCTAGTTCCATTTGGTGATTTGCTTATGTAACTATTTTAATTTTTGTGTTAAGATCTTTACTAAATTTCTAAATGTATAATATTGTATAAAAATTTTGATATTTTTTCTGAATAGAAAACTATCGCCAAATCACATGAAGATATATTGATGACGTCTATATCTTAATTTTTTTTAATTTGGAGAGTTATGCCAGTGCACGGTACGGTCCTGTCGAAAGTTAAAACACAAATGCAAGCGGGTCGAAGCCAAATGTCCATCATTACCAATATCTCGACTGTGGTTTGGCAGATGCTTTCTACCTATCGGCAATTTTCAATCATAATAAAAAACAAAACATACTTATCCATGTCCAAATCACAATCTAGTAGCAAAGTAAAAACTTTTAAAACTGATAAGTTAGGTTAAAAATGTGAACTTCCACCAGGGAAGTGAGACCGGGTGCTACGTGTTTCAATATCTTTGCAGCTGCGCTATGACTCATATTGGTTAGTTTGGTGTTAAACTTTCGACAGGTCTGTACCATATCAATGAAATAAAAGATATGAATTGTTCCTCATATCTAGACCTTTACCTCAATTATAACACCAACCAAAGGCTACTTTTAAAGCTATAAGACAAACGTAATGACTTTAATTTTTATATTGTTTTTTCTCTGTAGTAATATAACCGCTTTTTTGTTCATGATATATTTGTTTTGCAGTTAATATGCTGTATAGCAATATATGTTTCGCATAGAAATTAAACGATAAATCCCGAGGTGTTAGCGTTCAATTAATATCGATAGTTTCACGCTATTGTGCCAGTCCAAGGTTTCCTGAATAATTTTTTCAAACTGCACGCTTTGTCACATGACGTCATACGATTGTTGTCGACGTCACGGCTGTGTTGTTCGCATATTGCACTAGTTCTTATATCCATTTACAAGAACTAGTGTAATATTTATATATTGTACGACAAAATGGTATTTTAGATGCGCAAGCTCGTGCAAATTTCGAGTCAACTCGGGACAATCTTTCACAAAATCAGTTTAATAACCCTATAGTACAATTTGTTCCTACTACAACTTTTGCCTGCCATACATCTAGGAACATTTTCTTCCTATTCTGACATATGTTAAGCGGGGTTATACCAAGTGAGCAGTAGTTCACAGATGCTTTTTGAACTATAATTTTTTAACTTTGACGTGTCTTTAATTCTCCCTATATATGTTACTTCAATAATAATTGTTGTTCACCTTGAGCTATTGTTTTTCGGAGATCACATAATCCTATTACAGACAGATTAAGAGTCAGTTTGCATGTCAAGTTTACATTTTGTTTTTGATTTGTTACACAAGGAATACTTGTTATCCCTTAACACGCATTGTATAGCTTAATATATCCTTAAGCTCATAGAGAAAGAAAAAATATAGGAAAATAAGCTCAGTTTTTACCATTGCCCATCTTGTTCCTTTACAAGATCAAGTAAATTGATCTGTAAGGATAAATCTCAGAAAAGGTTCATGTATGCATGTGATGCGCGGTTGTGCTTTATGATCTGCCTTCTGATAGCGTGCACTCATGGTGGCATTAAAATGCTAGTTCACGCAGACAAGAATAACCCGAAGTCATATACTGACAATAAATCGGATGGACCAGTAGCAACTGTGTCATCTTAATACAGAGCACCAGGCGAAGAAGCAGTATCTCAAACTATGAGCTGACCGGAGTTAGATCACACGATTTCCCACTCTCGATGCAAACGCTCTACCACAGAGTCATTGAGGCTGCCATGTTCATAGTGGAACTGGCTATTGCACAATAGAAATGTTTTTAATCTAATAGAAGCTAAAAATTCTGTTGATTGATTAAAATAGGTTTTACATCCAAGTCAAGAATATTTCACTTATATCGAGACGTCACCAGCTTTATTTTGCTGTTTGTATAACTCTGATGTAAATAACCTAGACAGAAGGTGCTTATTCTTCCGGAACACCCGGTCTTATTTCTCTAATGGCAGTTTACGCATTTCTTATTTTTCAAATATTTTTTACTTTGCTTTGGAATTGTGCTTTGAACATGAATCGGTACGTTTCTGAGTTCGAATTATTGTGACTTGTGTTAATTAAGAACATTTATTTCGCAACAGCTGACAAACGTCACAACGCCATTACTACTGATTAAGGAATGGAATGTTGTTTTGACCCACAATTAAATTATTTTTTCCAACCTATGACATTGTACATCTAATATTTTATTCGATTGTTTACCCACTTAGTACTAAATGATTAAATATAAAGTCTTTCGTACTAGTGACATTTTACTAACACGAAAGTGATTTTCCTTTAAGACAGCACTACTTTTTTTGTATTTTCACTGTTTATCATAAAATACTGTTTTTGTTCACGAAAGTCCTGTAGTTTTCTCTATGCACTTGGGTTTCCTACGACGTCCTTGAACTGATTGACTTGATTGATATGAAAGAGTCCCGACTAGGGTTGAAAACTCCATTCGTCTAGGAATGCTATGTCAGCACAAATCAAACAAAAATTCTAATATAACCTTGTATATATTTGCCCATAAATACTCATACCCACAAGGGAATGATTTTACTTTCAGGCGGTATTAATTGTCTTTTTGAATTATTACTTCATTGTAAGATAGTGTGATGTTTTAGATGTCAGATAATCCTATTATAGACAGATTAAGAGTCACTTTGCATGTTAATCCTACATTTGTGTTAGGTTAGTTTAACAAGGACTATATGTTACCTCTTAACGCGCATGGCATTATTCAGCTTGATTTAAACTCAAGAAGAAAGACAAAAGGAAATATACATAATAATAAGCTTTGCAAAATACCGAACTTTTATCATCTTCGGATTGTTTTGATATGTTCATCTAAGCAAACGTAAGTTAAAAATGCAGTAACATATTGAACAAATGTTTTCTTGGTTATGCTGACTGAAAATAGTTTCGTTTTTTTTTATCTAATCTACAAATAAAAATTCATTTGATTCAAATTTTGTTAATTTCATATTTCATTGTTTAATTCATTGTTTAATTGGTCTATCTATATCTATCCAACATTTGAGAATGTTGAATTTCCCTGTTCACAGTACCCAAACCCACCTATCGTTTCCATTTTTCTTTGATGACATTTATCCAACATGAAATTTACCTTTCCCCATATCAAAATATCTAATGGTGGATAAATGGGAAGACACCGTTTAATTTTAGATGAACATTTGGTGGACATATGATGACGTTATAAGCATTTTTTTTATATTTTACACTTCTCCTAAACTGCTATACATTCGCATAACTAATAAACCTTCTTTGTTGCATGTTGTCGTTGTTTCTTATTTTTGTTACTTCAGCTATTGTCTAGTATATCTGTATAGTTCATCAGGTACTAATTACTTTTTTCATTTACAAGTGGAAATAATAAGAAATGACCAGTAAAATTGATATTTTATTTCGTCTGTGAATAAATCCATTCTTAACAAGGTTCGGCTTTTGATTTATACTAGGATATTAGAACGAGACGCGTTACAAACTTTATGTAAAGAGTGTAATATATCAAACAAAGATTTATATCGCAACTTTTTTATTTCCCATTCTTAATTGCTACAATGTTTTACGAGACGTTTAGCACAATTAGCAGGTGCTTGTAAATCACAAACAATGTGCTAAAGCAGACTAAAATGGCGTACAGTACAGCCTTGTCGAAAGTTTAACACTAAGCTAACGAATAAGTACCTCTCGGTCTTTCTTTAGCTACATTTCGACAGCTTTTCTGGCTGCTTATATCTATGTCCTGAAAACTTTTTGTTTTTGTCCCCAGCTGTCCATATTTCAGTCACACGGAAGTCAAGTTTTGACTCGTTCTGGTAAGATCAGTGTTAAAATTACGACAGGCCTGTACTGTTTATCTGATGGATTTTAATAGGATGTCTACGATTTAATCCGTAATCTAAACTCAGTTTGTCTGGTAAGCTAAACTAATTTCTTCAACGAGTTTTAGATGAGAAAACGTTTAGTGTTACCAAACAATGGTAACACTCGATGCAGTCGCACACATTATGTCTGTTGACGTATACTTAGATGCAGAAAAAGAGAAAGGTATATGTATGTAAATCATGACATTGTGTAGTTTTACCAGAAATTAATGAAAATAATTATCTGTTTGTGAACAAAAAAGCCTCTAGACGGAGCAAAACACGTCTGTCTACTTTTTTTTTAAAAGTTAGAAAAATCGCATAACAAAAGCATGATCATAATGTTAAAGGTGCACAGCTCTGAAAAAGTATTTTCTCGTCTGTTTGCCTGACACATACGATGTGATATAATGGTCATCTTGTATACGAAGTTTAGTGACATTGTCTTCAGTATATTTTGTGAAGAGTATGCCATTCAAACCACTATGGTTGGACGGGGAGATAGGGACGGACGAACGGACAAAATGCCGTTTCTAGAACCAGACGCATAGAAATGATAAATAATAGCGACTGTTACAAAATAATAACTTTGCCAAACCTTACCTTAATGCCCTCCCCGCCAGAAGGCACATAAGGCCGACGACACTATCTTTCTATTTTGTCTGTAAACCGCTACTGCTTTGGTTGTGTTCTTACCAGTCCATCTAGTGGTGTTTCTTTCTTTTTCCGTTGTCCCCCTCCATGTGGTCTTGGGCCTTCTTCTTTTTTCTTTTCCTTCTGTTTACCACCCTAGCGCTGTTTTGCAGTAATTTGTTTTCTCTTTCTTTTGTACATGTGTCCGAGCCTGTTTCTCTTTCTTCTCCTTATCACACAGCTGACGTGGTTTAGTCTATATGTTTCCAATACTTTTTCATTTGGGACTTTCTGTAGCCATTTTATTTTTAATATCCCTTAAAGGCATTTTGTTTAGAAGATGTCTAAGACACATATTGATGAATACATAGTATGTTACTGAGGTCAACCAAAGACAGGGCAAGCAATGTTCAAATCGCATGTAAATCTCCAAAATCCAACACAAAATTAAACATACCGACCCATTTTTAAATCACCATTTCAGAAGCGAAGTAAAACCATTTGACTGGGCCTATGGTAATTCCAGGGAATATTCCGTCAGTAGAAATTCAAATACAGTAGTAAAATTCAAACAAAAACATACCGGTTCATGTTAAAACTTCCAAAAGCAAAGTAAAAACCTTTAAATCGACAAAAAAAGTAAAACAGGTGGAATGTAGGCCGGGTGCTACGGAATGGTAAGTATTTAGTGAATATTCAGGCAACATCAACTAGACTAACAAAAAGACTGAAAAAGAATCTAAAAATTACATGACCAGTTAGACAAATTATCCGTGATATTATAGAACGCTTATGAAATAGTTAGCACCACGGTTATACTACAAATGATTGATTAACGGACTTTTGTTACCAAGGCAACATATTTGACTTAAATTGACAAAAGTCATCTGTGTTAGAGAACGCTTATAAAGTAAATGGCACCGCCGTGGCGCAATAAAAGATTGATTTGAAGACGTTTGTTACCAAGACAACATATTGGAGATTTAATTTGACTTAAATGAATTACATTTTATTTACAAATAAGGGCATGTTCTAAGAATCTAAAACATGTTTCCGTACTTCTCTGATTAATAGAGAAATACATGAATATTTATCATTAAACATTGTAACCTAATAACTAGAGAAAGGAGACAGGGTTATAAATCACATGGCAATTTATTTTCAAATATTTAAAAACATTAAATATTGTACAGGCCTGTCGAAAGTTAAGTCCTTGTTAACGAAAACGAATAAAAAAAAATAGCTATTGAGTGACTGAGTGAATATAGATAGACACAGTACAGAAATGGAACACTAAGCTAACTAAAATGTGTCAAAGCTTTGGGTGCCACGTGACCGTGATATGTATAGCTACAGTACAGATATGTCGAAATTTTAACACCGAGCTGATGAAAAAATACCAAGCTTTCCATGCCGCATGACCGTGAACTGGGTGGCTTGAACACAGACCTGTCGAAAGTTTAACACCGAATTAACCAAAAACCAAAAAGAGTCAAAGTATCTACTGCCGAGTGACTGGGATGTGGATAGCTAGAGTAAAGACCTGGTAAGAATTTAATATTGAACTAACAAAATGGTGTCGAATCCTTTGCTGCAGAGTGACGGGGATACGGATAGCTATTGACTGAAAGTAAAACTGTCGAGAATTACTGTCGAGAGGAGTCAAAGTTTTTGTTGTCGAGTGACTGGGATATGGTAAATGCAGTACGGAACTGTCTAAAGTTTAATATTGAGCTATCGAAAAGGAGTCAAAACTCGGCTGCCAAGTGAATGTGATATGGATAGATAATTACCGAAAACTACAGAGAAATATGTAGCAGATGCCGAAAGACAAATCAAAACAAGTAAAAGATCGGCTGGGAGTGAGCGGGATATGTAAAGCTAGTTATGGTATTGATAATAAGTAAGCTTAGCGTTAAACATTCTACATTGCATTATGAATGATGATCAAAAAGTGTTTTTCTTATTCGTGCCCTTTTTATTAATTGGGACACAAAATAAATTATAGCATGCGCATGCAGATTTTAAAACCAATGCCACATATGTAAATAAAAAAAAATGCAGTGGAGTTGTAATCATGATTGAGAGAACATATTTTCTTATTAGTAGATATTAGTAGAACTCAGAGTAAGTTTCATACCATTATAACGAATTGGGGTCGAATCGGCAGCTTATCTCGTCCCTCGATAGATATATCTCGACATCGTGTTCGGCATTAAAGCTAAATCATCTATCAATCTTTCACTAGCTATCCATATCTCGGCCACTCTGCAACCGGACATCAACACCTTTTTCGTTAGCCCAGTGCTAAACTTTCGACAGGTCTGTACTGTATTTTACAGCAATTATTGGCAGTGCAGTTGTAAACAAATACTGTAATTATACCTAATGTAGCGGTTATCGAATTTTTGGCACTTTCGCGCTAGAATAATTACGCTAATTTCGGGCTTCAAAAGGTACGCTTAATTCGAGCTAGAATAATTACGCTAAAATCGAGGTGGAATAATTACGCTAATTTCGAGCTAGAATAATTACGCTAATTTCGGTCTATAACAAAAACGCTAAAATCAAACTAGCAAAAATCCGCTAAATTCGATCTAGAATATTTTCGCTTATTTCGCACAAGAATATTAACGTTAATTTCACGCTACAATGCTTTCACAAATTTTTGATCAACACCTACGATAAAAATAATATAGTAATAATAATATGAATTGATCATAAATATTTAATTGTTTTCAATAAAAATAAAAACAGAAATTATTTTAATTCTGAAACTACAAGTGAAATAAATAAACTTTAGATATATTACATGATTTCGAGGTTAATTGTCTTAGATATAGAATCAAGTGTTTTTAACAGTGAGTGTGCTAATAAATAAGAGAGGGAATTGACTATGCCATAAACATTGTGCGAAAATTTAATTGCACTACATTAAGTACGTATAATGCGGACAATAATATAAAGGGAGAAAGCAGGCTCAAAATCGGAAATGAAGAAGTCGAGAAAGTTGACCAGTTTGTTTACTTTGGACCTAAAGTTAACAGCAAAGGAGGGACAGACTGTGACATCAAAGCAAGAATAGGGAAGGCAAGAGTTGCCTTCAACAAGCTAGGCAAGGTGTGGAAAAGCAGTCAGTATGGCAGAAAAACCAAGAGTAGAATATACATGTCCAATGTAGTATCTGTACTATTATATGGTTGCGAGACATGGAGAATGACCACCAGGGATGAAAAGTTATTGGACACTTTCCACCACAAATGTCTCAGAAGAATCCTCAAAATATACTGGCCTGTAAAAATTACAAACGAACAAATCAGAGAAAGAACACAAACAAAAAAGATAAGCAAGCTTGTTAAACATCGGAGGTGGAAATGGATTGGACACATATTAAGACAGAAGCCAGATGAACATCCAAGGATTGCTCTGCAATGGACACCAGCAGAAGGAAAGAGAAGAAGGCCAAAGGAGACCTGGCGCAGGACTGTTGAAAGGGAAAGTTCAGATTTTGGACTTGGGACATGGAGTGAAGCTGCTAAAATAGCTGCCAACAGAGATTCTTGGAGGAGAAAGATATCTGGCCCAATTCTCCACAAGGAGAGATGGACATAAGTCAAATAAGTCAAGACATTAAGTACGTTATTTTGGTTTCACAATTTTAATCAAAACACTACCTACGAGGAATTGTAATCCGAGACGGTCATCTTGTGCTGTATAATATGTAATTTACAGTTAAATCTTTCCGAAAACATTTCGAAGATATGAAAGTTACAAAATATACGACCGGAAACACGTGGCCATCGTGTTTTTCAACATTTCTTTTATCTAGGTAGTACTTTATACAGCAGAAATCTGTTGAAAGCTTATCACTGAACTAACGGAAAAGAGTCGACGCTCGGCTGCCTAGTGGGCGCGAGATATGGATAGGTAGTATCCGGAAAGCTGCGGAGATATGGATAGCTAGTGACCGGAAAGCTGCGGAGATATCGATAGCTAGTGACCGGAAAGCTGCGGAGATATGGATAGCTAGTGACCGGAAAGCTGCGGAGATATCGATAGCTAGTGACCGGAAAACTGCGGAGATATCGATAGCTAGTGACCGGAAAGCTGCGGAGATATGGATAGCTAGTATCCGGAAAACTGCGGAGATATGGATAGCTAGTGACCGGAAAGCTGCGGAGATATCGATAGCTAGTGACCGGAAAGCTGCAGAGATATCGATAGCTAGTGACCGGAAAGCTGCGGAGATATCGATAGCTAGTGACCGGAAAGCTGCGGAGATATGGATAGCTAGTGACCGGAAAGCTGCGGAGATATGGATAGCTAGTATCCGGAAAGCTGCGGAGATATGGATAGCTAGTGACCGGAAAGCTGCGGAGATATGGATAGCTAGTGACCGGAAAGCTGCGGAGATATGGATAGCTAGTGACCGGAAAGCTGCGGAGATATCGATAGCTAGTGACCGGAAAACTGCGGAGATATCGATAGCTAGTGACCGGAAAACTGCGGAGATATGGATAGCTAGTGACCGGAAAGCTGCGGAGATATCGATAGCTAGTGACCGGAAAGCTGCAGAGATATCGATAGCTAGTGACCGGAAAGCTGCGGAGATATGGATAGCTAGTGACCGGAAAACTGCGGAGATATGGATAGCTAGTGACCGGAAAGCTGCGGAGATATCGATAGCTAGTGACCGGAAAGCTGCGGAGATATGGATAGCTAGTGACCGGAAAGCTGCGGAGATATTGATAGTTAGTGACCGGAAAGCTGCGGAGATATTGATAGCTAGTGACCGGAAAGCTGCGGAGATATCGATAGCTAGTGACCGGAAAGCTGCGGAGATATTGATAGTTAGTGACCGGAAAGCTGCGGAGATATGGATAGCTAGTGACCGGAAAGCTGCGGAGATATCGATAGCTAGTGACCGGAAAGCTGCGGAGATATGGATAGCTAGTGACCGGAAAACTGCGGAGATATGGATACCTAGTGACCGGAAAACTGCGGAGATATGGATACCTAGTGACCGGAAAACTGCGGAGATATGGATAGCTAGTATCCGGAAAGCTGCGGAGATATCGATAGCTAGTGACCGGAAAGCTGCGGAGATATGGATAGCTAGTGACCGGAAAACTGCGGAGATATGGATAGCTAGTGACCGGAAAACTGCGGAGATATCGATAGCTAGTGACCGGAAAACTGCGGAGATATGGATAGCTAGTATCCGGAAAGCTGCGGAGATATCGATAGCTAGTGACCGGAAAGCTGCGGAGATATGGATAGCTAGTGACCGGAAAACTGCGGAGATATGGATAGCTAGTATCCGGAAAGCTGCGGAGATATCGATAGCTAGTGACCGGAAAGCTGCGGAGATATGGATAGCTAGTAACCGGAAAACTGCGGAGATATGGATAGCTAGTGACCGGAAAGCTGCGGAGATATGGATAGGTAGTATCCGGAAAGCTGCGGAGATATGGATAGGTAGTGACCGGAAAACTGCGGAGATATGGATAGCTAGTGACCGGAAAACTGCGGAGATATGGATAGGTAGTATCCGGAAAGCTGCGGAGATATGGATAGCTAGTGACCGGAAAACTGCGGAGATATGGATAGCTAGTATCCGGAAAGCTGCGGAGATATGGATAGCTAGTGACCGGAAAGCTGCGGAGATATGGATAGGTAGTGACCGGAAAACTGCGGAGATATGGATAGCTAGTGACCGGAAAGCTGCGGAGATATGGATAGCTAGTATCCGGAAAGCTGCGGAGATATGGATAGGTAGTGACCGGAAAACTGCGGAGATATGGATAGCTAGTGACCGGAAAGCTGCGGAGATATGGATAGGTAGTGACCGGAAAGCTGCGGAGATATGGATAGCTAGTGACCGGAAAACTGCGGAGATATGGATAGCTAGTATCCGGAAAGCTGCGGAGATATGTATAGGTAGTGACCGGAAAGCTGCGGAGATATGGATAGGTAGTATCCGGAAAGCTGCGGAGATATGGATAGCTAGTATCCGGAAAGCTGCGGAGATATGGATAGCTAGTGACCGGAAAGCTGCGGAGATATGGATAGGTAGTATCCGGAAAGCTGCGGAGATATGGATAGCTAGTGACCGGAAAGCTGTAGAGATATCGATAGCTAGTGACCGGAAAACTGCGGAGATATCGATAGCTAGTGACCGGAAAACTGCGGAGATATGGATAGCTAGTGACCGGAAAACTGCGGAGATATGGATAGCTAGTGACCGGAAAGCTGCGGAGATATGGATAGGTAGTGACCGGAAAGCTGCGGAGATATGGATAGCTAGTGACCGGAAAACTGCGGAGATATCGATAGCTAGTGACCGGAAAACTGCGGAGATATGGATAGCTAGTGACCGGAAAACTGCGGAGATATGGATAGCTAGTGACCGGAAAGCTGCGGAGATATGGATAGGTAGTGACCGGAAAGCTGCGGAGATATGGATAGGTAGTGACCGGAAAACTGCGGAGATATGGATAGCTAGTGACCGGAAAACTGCGGAGATATGGATAGCTAGTGACCGGAAAGCTGCGGAGATATGGATAGCTAGTATCCGGAAAGCTGCGGAGATATGGATAGGTAGTGACCGGAAAACTGCGGAGATATGGATAGCTAGTGACCGGAAAACTGCGGAGATATGGATAGGTAGTGACCGGAAAGCTGCGGAGATATGGATAGCTAGTGACCGGAAAACTGCGGAGATATGGATAGCTAGTGACCGGAAAGCTGCGGAGATATCGATAGCTAGTGACCGGAAAACTGCGGAGATATGGATAGCTAGTATCCGGAAAGCTGCGGAGATATGTATAGGTAGTGACCGGAAAGCTGCGGAGATATGGATAGGTAGTATCCGGAAAGCTGCGGAGATATGGATAGCTAGTATCCGGAAAGCTGCGGAGATATGGATAGCTAGTGACCGGAAAGCTGCGGAGATATGGATAGGTAGTATCCGGAAAGCTGCGGAGATATGGATAGCTAGTGACCGGAAAACTGCGGAGATATGGATAGCTAGTATCCGGAAAGCTGCGGAGATATGGATAGCTAGTGACCGGAAAACTGCGGAGATATGGATAGCTAGTGACCGGAAAGCTGCGGAGATATGGATAGCTAGTGACCGGAAAGCTGCGGAGATATGGATAGCTAGTGACCGGAAAGCTGCGGAGATATGGATAGCTAGTGACCGGAAAGCTGCGGAGATATGGATAGCTAGTATCCGGAAAACTGCGGAGATATGGATAGCTAGTGACCGGAAAGCTGCGGAGATATGGATAGCTAGTGACCGGAAAGCTGCGGAGATATGGATAGCTAGTGACCGGAAAGCTGCGGAGATATGGATAGCTAGTGACCGGAAAGCTGCGGAGATATGGATAGCTAGTGACCGGAAAGCTGCGGAGATATGGATAGCTAGTATCCGGAAAACTGCGGAGATATGGATAGCTAGTGACCGGAAAGCTGCGGAGATATGGATAGCTAGTGACCGGAAAGCTGCGGAGATATGGATAGCTAGTGACCGGAAAACTGCGGAGATATATATGGCAACTGCAAAAAGCTGTGAAGATTTAGGTAATTAAAATCGAAGATGAGCTGCACATTCGGCAGTAATTAATAATTCGTTTGTTTAATGTTATATTTTTGACAGATCTGTACTGTGTCCACTTTATTGAATGAAGTTTAAATTTTTATATCCGATATTAATTTCAAACAAAGTTGTAAGTTTATGTTTTATTTATTCACGAAAAAAAGATTAACAACATTATAAAACATAAAACATCCCCTTCATCTATGTTTGAACATAATATTGTTGCATCTTTAATGTCTTTTGCAGATCACATTTAACATAAAACGGTTTTAACGCCGTGAAATTTATTACACCGATAAAATTTGTATGTGACAACTGAGCCGCATTTTAAACGCTTACTTAATGTGGGTGAATCGGTTTCAAACTCACTATGTGTCACGTGATTATTCATAAACGTTTTATAGGAAAACGCGCATGTTATAGGCATATAGGCAAACAACTTTGACCTGTCCGCTTGACCTTTCATTTAAATATTTATCACGGACCAATTACATATATATGGGAGCATAGGTGTTTATTTTGTATACGCCATGAGATCATATACTCGCCTCATAGAGTAAACATTTGTACTGTGTATTTATTAACTTGGATCTTAACACTATCCATTTATTGGATGGACCCTCCTATATGAATATTCCTAATGAAAGGTGAAACAGACAGGTCAATGTTGTTTACAACTAGGCAGTTTTTCGAAAACAAAAATCTATATAGAAATTCACATGAAACTTTCTACACATGTTTGCCAAGTTCTTGTGATTCTGCATTACACAGACTACTGGATCTTATTCTTCTTCAAAAACAGGTGTGACATGTGTACACAATACAGACCTATCGAAAGTTTAAAGACATAACTAACGAATTAGCACTGAATCTGTAGCTCATCTTGACTCCCATTGAGCTGTCTCTTGACAACAGTTCAACATCTGCTATCTATCGGCAGCGTTAAGACAGCTGGTATCTATTCTATCTCTCGGCAGCTTTTTGACCAATAGGTATCCGTATACCGGCCACTCGGAAGCAGTAAGATTTCAAACTCTTTTCCGTTAACTTTGGACAGGTACTGTTATTAGGTTATTAAAGTATAAACTATAGCTTTACAACAGTAAACTGTTTTACGGTGTAAATTATCTGTTACTTTATCGATAATTACAAGGACGAAAAACAACAATAATGTGTTTGTATAAAGGTTGCGCAAGTAGACCGGGGTGTTTATGACGGAATATGTATTGATAAAACTTTTCTAATGACGTTTTCTTAATGTTATGATGGGTTGTTTTTTTCAATACAACTGTTTACCTGTGCTCGTGATCATAACTTCAGTGGTCTTTTGGAATTTGTTTCAACAGCTTGCAAATATTTTTGGTTTCACAATTTGGGTCCAGGCACTACTGATTAATTGTATTCTTTAAAACGGCCGTTTAGTGCTTAAAAATTAACACTGGTTTAATTTATAAACAATTATGGCAGTAATTTTGAATACCTCATGAAAAAAACAGCAAATGACCCGACACTTGTGCCTTTACAATGTAGGGCCAACGAGTAAATTTTTCATATATAAGAAAATCGACCAAGTCTCGGCCTGACAAATATTTGAATTACGCAAAGGCAGTGCTCACTACGTATGTGGGAGTTAAAATCCTGCCAGAATACTACCAACACTTGTCAATATATAGGTAGCCAAGCGCTCAGAATTTAGAAATTAAAGTAATCGGTCCCTCAGGAAGGTACCTTAAAAACCAATGTCCAATTTCATGGTATGCGTTGCATGCTTAAGAACCCTCCCTGCACATTGGCAATTGTCATCAGCGCACAACAATGGTCAGAATTCTGCCACTTCATCTATAGCCGGTGACGGTATAAATGACTAAATGACAAGGACATAAAACCCAATTCAATCAATCAGCCAATGAATTGAATGCAGTCTTAAAAGAGGATTACCAAAATATATTACACTGTTGTTTTGATCTTCAAAAAAATATAACGGTCTTAAATTGATCGTATCGCCTAATTCAAAGAATCTATCAATATGCGTGTTGCCTCGGCTGTTACTTTACGAATGTTTCAGGGTTTAAGAAACTAACTATAATACAGTTACATAATCGCGTGTTTTATTTAATGTACATGTGAATGATACAGTACAGTCCAATCAAAACGTTAAACCTAGGATTAGTAAGATATTTTGTAGCGAATTAGTATTTTTCGACTATGTGAGTTTTAGAGAATCTTTTGTTTTATTTCAGAATATTAAATATCTGGTTATCTAATCGTTGTCCGTGTATGCAAAGGCCGACAGCTTTTCGTAGTTGCACTGGATGAAAGCAGTGTGTAGTTGCACTTACTGGTCTTTTTCAAAACAATTTCCGATCGCCGATCGTGGTTGCTCTTTCCAATCGCTGTTTTCCGTTGCCATTGTCGATTGTTGTTTTTGATTGCACATCTCTTTTCGTGGTTGCCATTAGAAATCGCTGTTGCACTTGGTGATCACTGATCTCGGTTGCCATTACCGATCACTGATCGTAGTTACACTTAACAGTCACTGTTTTGGTTGCAATTGCCAATCGCTGTTATTGGGTGTAATTGCTGATCACCTTTGTAGTTATTGCCGACCGCTTTTGGTTGCACTTGTTGGTCGCTGTTAGAAATTGCACTGGGCGATCGAATCGATAATTTTTATTCCACTGATTGATCAGCGGTCTTATGTGCATAGGTTGTTTAATATACAATGGATGGTCATTGTGCACGGTTGCACTGCCTGATGCCTTCTTCTGGTTTTATCGGCGTATCTCCGTTCTTTATTCCCTTAGCCAATAACTGTTGCATTAGCCATTACCTAATATTTATATTTGTCTGCTACTGTGGATTCACTGCATTTTATCCGTCATATAAACAATTGGTAGACCATTGACCGAAAAACACAATTTTTTACAGAATTATTTGTGTACGTAAATTTTTCATGATAAAAGTTCTTATTTATCATTTTATCAATATTTGGCAAACGCAGAGCTGATACAAACAATATGATCTCCATGTTTATAAGATTGTAAAATGGATCTATTCTCCATGGAACCCAAATGTTTTAAACTACCCATCTGCGATAAACGATTAAAATAAAAATAACATTTTTGTCTGTAACAAAGTATTCTATTTAAGCGGTTTATAATGTCAAGCGTGGCAATTGTTATCAAATATTATCTGGGATATAATCCGTGCCTCACGTATGGTGTGTATCATATCAATGGAAATGTAAAACGTGGCCTTTGTTTAGGGGCTCGGCTTAGCTTGTTGTTTTGAATGATTGATAGATTGATTGATGGAATAGAATGTTACGTCAAAGTCAAGAATACTTTACTTATGTCGAAACGTCACCGGCTATAGAAATTTTGACCTTTGCATTTGGTAATGTGCAGGGAGGGTTTTTTAACGTGTCACGCCTAGCATTATGCTACACCTGCTTTGACACCGTGTTCCGGTTTTAAGGTTTCTTCCAATAAAAATTTGACATTTACAAAATACACTTCTCTTCCACAAGAAATAAAACTTGAAGAGTAATATCGGTCGTCTTATTATACACGTTTAGATGCTAAAATAACGGCATTTGTTTCAAAAACTCGATGCAAGCACGGGGTGGACACTTAATCGCTCCAAGTATCGATGCGAAGATAATATTTTCCTTAAATGAACAATAAATAACTTAATACAATATATTTAATTTTCTCCAAGACTTCCCCAAGTCAGAAAGTCTAGTCTAATCCATATTTTACTATGTGTCAAATGATATCAACATTTCTCTGACGGTAATTAATAGTTCAAATATATATTTATGTATTGCCAATATCTTCAAAGTTCGGTGAACAATCATACTCAAATATAATCTTCATCGTGTTCAAGATAACTGCGTGTTTTTATTAATAAACATGTGTGTGGTATTTATAGTATTGGTAAGTTGTTTTGACCGCCCGACATTCCAAAAAATAAGTTACAGTCATGTATTTATAATATCCGTAAAGTAAATCATGGTCACGAAGAAGCTAAGTTGCATGCTAATTTGTTATTGTGTCTAGTTCCTTAGTATGTTTGTCGTATCTGAAAGTCCGAAACAAAACCATATGTCCAGCGTCGTTGGTATTGTCATTTTTCTTTATTTTATTTAAAGGGTTTTTAAAACTTATTCTTCAAACATATTGTAGTCCATAAGTATGCGCTTAGCAACACAAACCCGTTACCCTCGATCTTAAATCTGTTTATAACAAGAAACGTGAGTATTCGTTGCTATACGACTTTTATCGACTGCATTAGATTTAGCTTTTTCTATCTATATTAATTTTTTATGTTATCTGTAATACAGGTTTTTAAAACAGAAAAACAACCCTGAGTCAATAAAAATAAAATATACTTTGAGAAAGTTTTGTAGCCGAATCCGATTCTGATTTCATTTCTGAAATGTTCGTCTCGATATAAGTAAAATCAATCTTGTCCGGGAGTTAAACACCATTATTCCACTCAAGACCGGGCGTTAATCTTCCACTTAAGACAGGGCGTTATACACAATCACTTCCCACATCCCTACTTTCAGTAAAAGTTTAATCAGTGTATCTAATATAAGGGGATTAAATATTCAACACAGTATAAGTTTTGTGGATTATTTACAAATATCTACAGAATAAAGAAATAAATTGCAGATAAAAAAGATTTTTATTTTTTTGTAAAAATCCAGTCAATCCAGTAAAACGTGAACCAGTATATCAGTGACTTAAAGAAATTATCACAACAAACGCCTATAAAGTTCTTATTTGTTTCAACATATTGCATTTTATGCGCTTACAATACATTACACAAAAATACATGTCACTTATACGTATTCCTTTGGGTGTGATTTAGACTATTGAGGGTTTTGTAGTCATTGGATAATAATTCAGGATTTAAAGAAAGACATTATTTTTATTGTTCAATAAGCTCCAGTAATGTAAAATGTTCGACTTTCCAGGTCCCAGGTCACTGTCTTATCAGATGAATCTGAAAAATGAGCTAAGTGGGGAAAATATGCTGAAAATAAACATTCATAAAAAGGTCTTTGTTGAAATAAAATAATAAAACAATTGGCAATTAATATGGAATAAATACAAACAGATAAATAAAAATAAATAAATAAATAAATAACGGGGTACGTAGCTATACCACGTGATCAATGCCCCTTTATGTTTGTGGGGAACGTTTTAGAAAACGTTACGCCGTCAGTTCCCGGAATAACGTCACAAACCTAAAACTTACAGGTAGCAACAATTGATTATAAACGGACATTGGATTAAATTCAAGTGATGAGGTTAAAGTGCTATTTGAGTGTCGGACTTTGGAATAAACTAACAGTTGCGTGATTATAGTACTTTCACAATGCA
This sequence comes from Anadara kagoshimensis, assembly GCA_021292105.1. NCBI lineage: Eukaryota > Metazoa > Mollusca > Bivalvia > Arcoida > Arcidae > Anadara > Anadara kagoshimensis. The sequence continues at coordinate 40,194,201 of CM037872.1, read as the reverse complement.
TCAAAACTTCAACACTGGCAATAAATTCTACCAAAGGTAAAATCTTTGCAAAATGCCTATTCGAATCATTATTAAAAAAAAAACCGAAATATGTAGCCACGAGAATATAGAGAGTTGATCCAACTCTATAATAATTGTCCCAAAATTGCGCATTTATTTGGTTGATGACATACTGATCATAAATCGTTAGCACATTTAATTGATTTGTTACATACTGGTCATAACTGATCAGTTAAAGAGGACGAAATGACTTAATGATTACATTATAATTACATAACAATTCTTTGAATGCTTACTATTCTTTAGTGCAACATTTCGCTCGGATTTTTGCTGTGTTGGATTTTGTGTTTTATGATTATGATCGTAATGGCTTGACTTAATGATTACATTATAATTACATAACAATTCTTTTAATACTTACTATTCTTTAGTGTAACATCTCGCTCGGATTTTTGCTGTGTTGGTTTTTGTGTTTTATGATTATGATCGTAATGGCTTGGCTTTGGTTTGTACATAAATCACGCTAATGTTCGCACTTTTTGTCTTTATGTTTTTTCTCACTTAATTAAGATTCCGTCAAGTACATATATATTATTTAGCTAAAAACAATTAAAATCACAATAAACACAGATATATATGTTGAAGTAGCGTGTGTTACTGATTTACGTTTTTAGGGTTACTAAGAGTAACCGGGGATTAATTGTGATTTGGACAAGAATTGTTATATTTGTTTTTGATTCGAAGATCGCGATGCAGGAATTCCATTAACAGTTACAATCATAAATTTTATTGTAATATTCTCAAGAATATAAAACAACAATAACGATCCATCTTCAAAAGCAAAAAAAAAAAGGTTTTAAAACTAAAAAAAGATTAAACACGTGAAATTCCACTAGAGAAGTGAGAGTAGGTGTTCCGGAGGGGTAAGCACCTGACGGTAAGCGAGCTACAGAAAAGATAAGACTTTCTTTGTTATCCTCCATGAAAATATTATTTGACAGTTTGACTTCGCCTCCGATTTTCGACAGTTTTCAAAGAAAATATAATCCGAATGGTAATAGTTTATCTATCGCAAAATAGAGATAATAATACAATTTGCATTTTTATGGTAAAATTTAAAAAAAGGTCCTGACATGTCTAATAATGGGTTGTTTAATAATCAATAATAAGGTTGTTTTATTCATACACATAAAATTTTATGCTTTTTTAAAATAAATATACAGTACAAGACTAAACCTCGCACGTGTGTCTATGCTAAGTAACCCTACATCACTCAGGCTATCAATAAATTAAAACGCGTTAACACAATCACTAGCAGGAAACATAAAAAACAAAAAACAGACAAATTTTAAAGTAAAAATTAATAAATAGACAATTAAAAACGCTTAAAAGCCTCTTGTATTGTCAAAATTACAATTTAACCCATTTGTACAAATTATCTTGAGGGATATATTCCACTATCTCTGCCATTTTTCTTTTCATCTCAATTTGAGTTGTCAAGATAAACAGAGGATTGATATCAACAGCTTACTGATGGATGTGAGTGTTCTGATAGAGAAGATTAGTAGAACGTTGTAAGGTTGTTACTGTTTAGGTTTATTGTAATAAGAGGGATTCTGTGTTTAAATGATACAACGATCACTTTATATCTGATACGGCATTTTCGGTAGGTGCAAAATGCATGTTCAATGTGTTGTTATCTGATAGTTCTCAAAACCATTTAAAAATAAATTTTTATTTGAACTTATATATAGAAATAAATGTACAATTTTACTTAAAACAATGAGCTGTCTCATATTTTACTCTCTCTCTCTCTCTCTCTGGTTATCTCGTGGTACGGACATCCAGTACCCGGTTAAACCATTCCGTTTTCAACATTCTACATCTGACTCAATATCATCCTTTTACTAATGCTGTTATTGTTGCTGATGTTATAAGCTTGAGGTGATCTCCAGAATGACACATTAAATTCCTCAATGCGTTAAGGATTCAAAAGTTTATAAATTTTACTTGCCAGATTTAGGTTAACGAAAGCCTTAGTTAAGTCGGAACTTGATTCTTAAGTTATAAAGGACCACCCAATTATTGTTCCCTTCTGTCATGTTCCAGATTCAGGTATAATTTGGTTACAGTAAGAAAGCAAAAGACCATTTGAAAACTCTCATAAACAAATAATCAGGTTGACACATATTGCTATTTTTAACTAAATCCAACGGTCACCATTAAAACCTTTCTAAACCCCTTACTGTCGCAATTGCAACATCCATGCATTTAATTGACAAGGATACTGTCAACATTGAGTTAGTGATTGTTATGTCATTATTTTCTAAAACATCATAATCTGTTTATATGAATACCCCTAAAACTTTCCGTGATTACCTTTTTATTTTAATTTTATTGTTCGACTGCCTATAGACCATTTGCAGTTTATCTTTGGTAAGAATTTTGTCCCCCTTCCATATAATTCTATGAAATAATTTTTTCACAGAAAATGTATTGATTCCGTCATTTTTAGGGTGTTTACACATATTTGCTTGCTTTTTCGTTTCTTGCTTAACCAGAGTGCCACGTGATCAATAATTTTATGGTAATACACCAACTGATGCGAATGTCCGAATCACAATCCAAAAGCAAAGTTAAAACTTTGAAACTGACAAGTTAGGTTGGACACGTGAACTTCCACCAGGGAAGTGAGACCTTGTGCTCCGGAAGTGTAAGCACCTCCTGTTTAGCTAGCTATACTGCCACGCGTGCAATCAAAATTGTGTGAAAGGAACATGATACTTATCAACAATACTATGATGTCGGCCATAACATCTTTTGAGGGCATTGATAAGGCTAGAGTTGCAATATCCCTGGGTGATATAAAACCATACAGACATGTCAAACATTTAATACGAAGTTAACTATTAAGTTCTGAATCAGTCGCTTAATCTCGAGACGCCTCTAACTATACCTCCAAATCATTTGCAGCTGATAAATGTCTGTCGACAGATTATGGTCAGTACATCTCAGCCACTTGACAACTGGCCATGAGCTTCGGTTTCTTCCGTTAGCTTAGTGTAAAAACTTACGACAGTAATGTACGTGGTAAATTCAGCATTTTCGTTTTTCTTAACACTCGAGTTTGTTTATCATCAAATCGTCTTTTTAGTTTCGAATTTAAACTCTGTGATTATTTTGCTCAGTATTATCTGAAAAAATCTTCAGCGCTATACTATTTATTTTATTCAAATACAAATTGAAATATTGAATTAAATTGTAGTACTTGTATTACAGAAAACACCAGAACGACAATAGTATTTATTTGTTCTAGATAATAAGCAGTAAGGTCTATGAACCTTCTGTAATTTGTTTTGCCAAATCTTATTGTAAATCAGAATTACTAGAAAAACCCTCGATGTCAAATTAGACACCTGCAGGTATTGATGGCACTAGAGGAAAATATCACTTACTCAGGGAAATTTAAATCACTCTCAGGAGTAATTTAGCACGAAATAGACATCTTAAAATTCAAATTGACTTGTAATTTTTTATATTTCTAACTGATAAGCATGACACATAACAGTGAATTGGTATTAGAGTTTAATAAATCATTTTATTTAAACAACTGTAAAATTAATTATTTACGTTGTGTCAAATTTTAGTGGTTCTTAGAAAAATACCATTTTATTGGGTTATAAATTCGTGATTTGTTCTTACTTTTATAAAACAGTTTTGATATAAGTTTATATTTAATCGTGCATTCATTCGGATTTTGTTTTCAATTATTCAAATTACCTGTCGAAAAAAACCGAAATAACTGTGACGAAAAACGCAATAGTTAATTAAAAAACGCAATAGTTATTCTAGATTTTTGAAATAGTATTTAGCATTTTTGAAAAGGCCGTCGGTTATCTATATAATAATTAAATTTAAATCAGCATTTGTAAAACATTGAACTAGGACAACCTTCATTATCAAATTAGACACCCGCATCTATAGACTGCATAAGATGCGGGTATCACAGAATCTAAGCTTACTTTCTCTTAGGAGTACGTATGGTGGCAAATATCGAGTCACAATTAAATTTGATTCGAATTATGTACTGCATGTTTAATTTCTAAAGATTGATTTAATTTTAATATATCCAGGTTATCACGTGTTAAAATACTATAGTTGATTAGCGGTAGAGCTTTATCCTAAATTATTATTTTTGCTAAATATTATGAAGTCCACATTAACCGATAATTCCACAAAATGAGATGCACATTTCACGTAACACTAAACAACCTATGTAAGCCCTTTTACTGCTTGTTGGGTTGTGCATTTCACTTGGCCCTATACAACCTTTGTAAGCTTACTACATCTCGTTGGGTTGTAATCAAAAACAAACATACCAATCCATGTCCGAATCACAATCCAGAAGCAAAGTAAAAACTTTGGAACCGACAAGTTAGGTTAGAGACGTGAACTTCCACCAGGGAAGTGAGACCGGAAGCTCCGGAAGAGTAAGCACCTCTTGTTAGCTGGCTACACCCGCCACGTGTGTAATCAAAATTGTGTGAAAGGAACATGGAACTATGAGACGTCAAATATATCCAGAGCCATCCTGGACACAGAGAAATCAAACTTATCAACAATACTGTGATGACGGCTATAAAACTTTTTGAGGGCCTTGATAAGCCTAGGCTTGCGAAATCACTGTTAGTGTTCTATAGCTACTTCATGTTATGTTCTAGATTTTACTTAGACACTTCGTCTTCCTGAAGGAGTTTATTATGCTTTATATACCTTGTTTTCGTAGAGGTTAGGTAATCATTATACTTTAATAGTAATAAAGTGTAAGAAATAATATAATGGGAGGGCGGGAATTGTTAAATAATTATGCACCCTAAATCATTTGAAATGAACTGACTGTATTTTATTATAATTGCATTGTTTCATTACTATTTGCTAATGTTTTTCTCAAACATTCAAAATAAATAGACACGCGTGGATAAAACAAGCTTTAAGCATACTTACATCACATTAATATCTGCAATTCTGCTTTGCCCATCAAGTGTCTTGAGATACGGGGTTTTAGAGTTGCAAAATCTTGTGACGTCACGATACCGGGTTTTGTCAAGTGATCATTTCAATTACTTTCAATTGGATTTAAGGTATACGGTTTTTTGTAGAGGTGCGGACGTCTGTCATGTTTCAATTCAGATAAAAACCCAAAAATCGAAATTTTGGAGATACAGGGTTTTAGAATGTAGCCGACGTTATGTCTTTTTGGAGATGTCAAAAACAGGTGAAAGGTTTAAGAAATATATATAACTTTTGATTTGATATGTATGCTTACTCTCCCGAAGCTCCCGGTCTTGTTGCTCTGATGGAAGTTCACGTGTTTAATCTATCTAGTCTCATTGTTCCTTGTTCCTTTTACACAATTTTGATTACACACGTGGCGGGTGTAGCTAGCTAAACAGGAAGTGCTTACCCTTCCGAAGCACCCGGCCTCACTTCCCTGGTGGAAATTCACGTGTCTAACCTAACTTTTCAGTTCCAAAGTTTTTACTATGCTTCTGGATTATGATTCGGACATGGATTAGTATGTTTGTTTTTGATTGTCAAAGTTTCAAAGTTTTTACTTTGCTTCTGGATTGTGGTTCGGACGTGGATTATTTTTTATTTGATATGTATGTTTTAGATTTAATTTGCTTAGCTAGCTCTACAGGAGGTGCCTACCCTTCTGGAACGCTCGGCCACACATCTTTGTTGGTAGCTTATGTGCTTATCTTAATTTGCCAGTTTTTTTAAGTTTTGCGTTTCGTTTGGATTGTGGTTTGGACATTGACCGGTATGTTTGTGTTTAACGATTTTATAAATGTTAAGTTTTCATCAACGCTAAATCCCATGCTATAGTAGTGGAAGTTTCATCGATGATTTCATAGTAACCTACTATATACACATCCCTAAATAAGAAATTAAGAAAAGATTCAGTTTAAATTAAATCAAAAACAAACATACTAATCCATGTCCGAATCACAATCCAGAAGCAAAGTAAAAACTTTGGAACAGACAAGTTAAGTTAGACACGCGATCTTCCACCAGGGAAGTGAGGCCGGGTGCTCCGGTAAGCTTGCTACACCCGCCACGTGTGTAATCAAAATTGTGGGAAAGGAACATGGAACTATGAGACGTCAAGTATATTCAAGGCAATCCTGGACACAGAGACATCAAACTTATCAACAATACTGTGATGACATATTATAACAATATTAATTTTACAGCACTAGACGGCTATTTTGAAATATAATTTCTCACCAGTAGTGCTTGGACCAAACTTGTGAAGCCAAAACTGACATGATTATACTCTAATACATTTTGTCGATCAACATTTGTTTCAGCACATCATTCTTAAAAACAATCTAAGCTGTCAAAGATTGAAATAACATTCAAAAAAATATGTGTCCAATCAGCATAGTTTACGTTCACAAAAATAGCGAATTGATTTACATTTGTCAATGACAACAATGCATTAAGTACAATTTATTTCGTGCTCGGAACTAGACGTCAATATTCAATCTTTAGGGCCATTTATATCGCGTTTGTTTTCAACCAGAGATCTGATTAAGTTTGTTTTCATGGTAATTAAGGAAATCATTATGAAGCATTCATCATTTAAAGATCTCAAATTTAATTTTTATCCTGAATATCTGAATAAAAGGTTCATTTACACGTGAGATAGGGATTACAATCATGATTTTATGTGTCATTAATGACGAATAGTTATAAAAATAACAATATGAACAATGATTATGATCATTGTACGTGCTTAGTCTAAATCTGCTAACGTGACAAGCGACATGTTTTTATTTTACTCGACATAACTGTGCTGATAAATAATTTAATACAATTTGTTATACCAAAAAATAACCCATCACAATCCTAAAGGAAAGTAAAAACTTTGAAAAACCACAAACATGTTTGTCCATATTCAAATCATAATCCCCAAATACGAAATAAAAATGCAATTTCGCAAGGAAAGAAATTTAGGATGCTTCGAAAAGGTACAGATCCATGTGTCTAGCTAGCTACACCTACATAGTCAAACTGGCATCACTTTTCACCTTGCAATGCCCTCAAGGCAATGTGCAGCGAATGTTCTTTCATTTGCCATTTTTGCCCTGAAACGTGGTGTATCGGTTTTTAATGTATCTTCCGAAGGACTCCCATGACTTTCATATCTAAATACCGAGAACTTGGCGAAAGAACAGTCACTACCTTGGTCAGTCCCGGTCCGGGTTCGAACAAACGATTTCCCACATACGAAGTAAGATTGGAATTCCGTAGTGGTCACCACACAAGACGTCTTATAAAATAAAGTCTGTTAAAATTATATATTAAACCAGTTATCCCAAAATATACTAGTATTAGACTACTGCGATGGCGCATTTGGTAGAGTGCTTGTTACGCAAGTACAGGAAGTGGGTCCGAACCCCGACCGTGCCTGACCCAAGATTTGAAAGTGGATAGTGACTGCTCTTTCGCCAAGCACTCGGCATAACGAAATGAGAGCCATAATTCTTTCGGATGGGAACGTAAAATAAACGAGGTCCCATACCACGGTAGTTTTGGCACGATAAGGAACCTTGCCGCATAATGCCATCAGCGTAACGTACTGGCAAAATCTTCTACACCTTTGTCTTAAGCTGGCGACGTCTTGATATGAGTGTAATAAACACTAAAACTCAACTCAAGATCGTCCAAAATTATAAATTAAACTAGTTATCCCTATATATGCTCACATATGTCTTATTTAGGTGTTAACCTCCCTGCTCTGAGCAAGCCATTTATTTTTTATATAGCAGTATTTGATGATCCTAACCATATCAGTGTCATAGGTTCACATTTTAATATGAAATGTAAATTACAATAATTCACTTAATAAAGACAATTTGAATTATTGCAACCACTCAGAATTAATAACACTTGGAAGGTTTAAGAAGAGAAAATTGTTAATTTTGTTTCATTTGGTTTTAATATTTTATGAGTGCAAACAGCATTTATGATCCCCTCTGTCTTTAATTATAAAGTGTAACATTGAAATTTATAAATATTTTCTAATTTTGACAGTTATTTTGCAACAATATGAAATATGAATGCAGTTGAAATGAGTTTGATGTGAGATTCATTATAAAGTGTTATACAACTGAAGACAAATTGCCTGTTTCAGGAAACAGAACACTGTTAACACAGAATCATCCTAAGTTACTTAGTAACTTGTGATGGGAACCCCTTGGTTGTTAATTTGAAACTTTTTAATTATTTAGAATTTATAACTCCTATGTCCGAAAAATCAAAATAACAATTTTGCAACACGCGAATCAAACATATAAAAAACACCTTAAAACAAATATAGTCAAATCTGCCTATAAAGGCCACCCAAAGGGAACCAGTAAAAGTGGTCTTTACATATAGGTTCAAATAATATGAATAAAGAACAATTGGGATACAATTCTACTGCCCTTTATATAAAGATGGCCTTAAAGGCAGGTTGGACTGTATCAAGGAGATTCCTTCCTTACGTTGTAGGAACACTGGGTATAAGGACAATTTGATGTTTAGTGGTGTGACTCCCGACTTTAGAGGGATACTTGAGGTAATTACAATCTGCTCACTAGTTTTGTGGACCCTGACTTGTTTTACTGAGGGAAATTGCATGTCTATGTACAACAAGACTCTCTAAGTTGCTAGTCTGAAGGTGTTTATTAAACCATATGGACTCGCTTGTCTGGTGTTCACGTGTTTAACATAATTTCCCGGTTTTGAAATTTATCTTTTCACTTGAGATTGCGATTTGAAAATTTGGTATGGGCCGCTTTATTTGAGTTTGAATTGAACAACATGTATTAAAATGCCATCAAAGAAAATGCTAGAAGTTTTATAGATACAATATTTGTTATGTTTGGCATTATAAATCTCCAACAAACATTTGGTATACCAATGGCCACAGACTGTATATCATTGTTTGCTGATTTGTTTCTTAATTCGTATAAAGCAGAATTAATGCGGTACTTATTTAAATCTTGGAAGAAGACTTTCGCTTAACTATGCAACTTCACTTTGAGACATATAGATGACATATTATCGCCTAATATTAGTAATAATTTATTTGTATTATGTGTGAATGCCATGAATCCTAGTGAGCTTGAAAAAAAAGAAATTATTGATTCTTCAAATTTTGCCCATTTTTCAATTATAACACCTTAGACAGCCTACAGTTGAAACTATGTTTCTTTAAGATATAACCTTCGTGCACTGCTCTTTTTAAATAATCTTCGTGCACGGCTCTTTATAGTCTGGGTTTATACTTTTGTTTTTTGCAGCTAAGTGGTTTTTAACAGCAGATTAATCAAATTTCGTTAACCATATAATCAACCTAATTAATTTGTCCGTCTTAGCTGAGATAAGGGTGCAGTAAACTAAAATGTCGACCCGGAACTTGAATTAAACAGCATGGTATACAATAGTGCTTGTTCATACACATACATTTTAGAATAATCTTTAAATGTAAAAATTGTGTTGAAACAATGAAGCAGCTAATAGGAGAATCAACTTTGTTTTCTATTTATTTTCTATTTTTTCTTGAACATTATTCATTTTTTAAATATTTATTTAACTTTTTTTATTTATTATGATGATAGTTCGCATGATCAGATTGAGAAACATTTTCCAACCGTATGTTATTATAGATGTAGATATATTTCCCAAAAATGCGTAAAACCATATGGCATAAAATGTAAGCAGGTAGATTGGATTTAGGTTTTCAATAAAAAATATATATGTGAAAAAAAACCCAACAATCAATTTTCCATTTAGCATATCAATGAGAAACAGTTTCAACAAATGTTATGATTTTGAACAATTAACCCCCCCCCCCCAAAGATTCATGAAGTACTTTTTGGTTACAATTTTGGATATTTATAACAAAGAAGAAATTTCGGATTGTAAAGGCTCCTATTACATATCTTCCTGTTTAAGCCTCTAAAACTATGACGTAAAGATGTATAAAACATAACACAACATTCAACAAACTAAACACACTTTGACATAAGCAAACAACAAACTAAACACACTTTGACATAGGCATACCGTCAATCTATCTTTACATATACAGGTAGTGCTTTATAACTTATCTGGAGCAATGGCTTTGTCATTATATACATATTATTTTTTATTATACCTCATAAGAAAAATATGATGCTATCTGTAATTTGATTGGATCGTTGGATCATGTGATCAGGGTGGAGAAAACATCGTGTATCCCTCTGAAAACATCATATCCCGACTCTTCGGAACACACCATGACGTCACAATGATATGACGTCATCGATGGAGAATCGGTCACGACGTTCTAACGTTTGCCTCCGATGAGTTCCGATAGGAGAAAAAGCAATGAATCGGAGAAGGAATGATGTTTTCAGGCTGTCTTTTGTTAAATATTTTTTTTTCTTTCTGTCTTTCTTATTACAATGGTTATTTTTCGGTATAATAAACAATTTATTGCCTTTGTTTGAGGGAGATATGAACATTTGTTCACCCTTAACAAGTCAAATTTCCCTCGGGCTTCGCCCTCGGGAAATATGACTTGTTGCGGGTGAACAATTGTTCATATCTCCCTCACTCAAAGGCAATAAATATATAGTATATAATAACCAAATTCTTGTAAATGAGTTACTATATGCACGGCAGTATAATGTATGTAATATGTATAGTGGCGACGGCACAATTAATCTCAACTGTATAGAATGTTCGATTTAGAAGAGCGATTGCCTCTTTTTGCACCCTAGTTAGAAACAATCATAAAAAGAATCATGACATATCTTTGTTTGGTACTCCCTGTGCAAGATAGCCTCATTTTTCTCAGTTTTATCGATCATATCAGTGGTGTATCGATATGCCGAGGACATGGTGTAATGTATTTTTAAATTGCATTGATGCATTTCGTGTTGCAGGAAATATAAGCAACCACTACTTGTGTTACAAAATAAGAAAATCTCTACCCCCATTTTCTTATATTTCGTTTAAAAATCGACAAGTATCTTTCTGGATCAAAAATATTAAAACTCGATGAGATTTTCATATCTGTCACCGCAAGAAGTGATAAATTCTCTATTTGATTGATCTATCGAAGGATAAACAGATCAATCTTAATAGTTATAAAAACCATAAAGGCAAACTCCAATAATAATGTTTATAATACATTATTATTGCATTAGAATTATTATAATTATTGTAATTATTTCTAAACCTGTTATATGTTTGCAGCACAAAAAAGACCGTATCGGAATATAATTCCTTATCAGGTATCATTTGGATTTAAAATAAAAAGATGCACTGCGCTTCAATAAAGCTTATTGCAACGTACAGTAACAATTGAGCACTTACAGCAAACCATCTCCAAAGCGCTGAAAAATGAACATTGAATCTATTTGGGTTATTAGTTAACGTCTGATAGAAAGATTCTAAGACTAATTGCTGTATGCTTAAATTTTTTGTAGAGGTGCTCATTTGACCCTACATTCCTTGTGAAATTTTCATGTATTTGATTTAATTTGTCAATTTTCAAAGTGTTTGCTCTGCTTTCGGGATTTTGATCTTTACATGGACTGGCATGTTTGTTTTTTATTGTATTGCAAAGTAACTTGTTCAGAGCGCAGTTGAGAATCGAACTAAAGTCCCATTAGTAACCAAATGTCATTGTTTATAAAAAAAATCTTCAATTTTGTCTATTGCCCTTCCATTTTGTGACAGCAACCTTGTAGGACAAAAACCAATCGATATTAATTATGCGAAAAAGCTGCGTAAATTTGAATGTTATTGGTTAAAATGGATTGTATGGATCTACAAATGGGATAATATTAGAATCATTTACGTGACATTTCAGGACAAATCATTTCTTTATTATATTGCTATATTTAGTTCCTTGAGTGTTTATTTATTTAGCACTTTCTTCGTGCTTTCTCTAGGATAAATACATATTAATTAGAATCAGTTATAACTTTGTTTTTCAAGCATTGGGAATTCCACGTGTTTCTGTAAATCCGAAGCAATCTTAGGTCTTTTGATTTCTTCTTATTTTGTCACGTTTAATCAAATTCTGTTTAATCAAAATCAAACATACTAATCCATGTCCGAATAACAATCCAGAAACAAAGGAAAAACTTTGGAACTGTCAAGTTAGGTTGGACACGTGAACTTTCACCAGGGAAGTGAGGCCAGATGCACCGTAGGGGTAAACACCTCCTGTTTAGCTAGCTACACCCGCCACGTGTGTTATAAAAATTGTCTGAAAGGAACATAGAACTATGAGACGTCGAATATATCCAGGGCAATCTTGAACACAGAGACATCAAACTTATCAACAATACTGTGATGACGATGTATTTAAACAATTTTTTGTTACTGAAAGTAAAGTAACAAAATGATGACCTATTTTTTCTGACAGCTTCATCAATTTTGGTCATAGAGACCTCAAACAGGTATTTTTGTGTTGATCTTAGCGTTGTAACAGTTTTAGTATTAATATCTACGTTGTCATGGTCGACTGATTATTTTAATAAAGCATCACTTAAGGTAAACAAACTCAAACTTTGTATGCTTGTATGTAGTGAGCCTGATCTGTTTTCATGATCGATTAATTATTCTAATAACGCAGGTCAGAGAAACTTCAACCTTTGTAGGTGGTTGGAATTGTATCACATGGGATGTAAGAGTAGTCAGCGTGGCCTACTTTTCAACATTTGACGTTTTAGTTATGCATAATTATGGAAGCTGTAACACAGTGAATATGAATTAAGTAGACGTGACCATGACCTACGTTTTCATGGTTGAATGAATTTTCCTTGTTATATTTAAAAGCATTTGGCCATGGCAACGTCTTAATTGGAAGGTATGCATAAGGTTGATTGATTTTTTTCATTGTCACTTTGGTCGTTATGCCATCACATATGGTGTTACTTTCGAAATTTGTTGGAGGCATAACCGAGCCAAATCATTTGTCATGATGTAACAATGACATCTTAAATGTGTCGGTATTTCTGTTTGGGGACTAATCATAACCCTACTAGACAATGGTTTTGTTTTATCGAAATTATATCTAGGTCTAACTTTGCTGCTAGTTAAAATATAATAATCTGCAAAAACTAACGTATACTACCTCAGGCAAAGTATTTCTAAAGCTAAATTTGGTTAAATATATTGGTGTTCAGTATATTTTTTCAACCCTTTGAAAAATGTTTGCTTTCATAAATTCTGTCGAAATACTACTGACGAGAAATGTTATTCTGAAACGACCGTCTATTGCTGTACAAGTAACACTGGTATAATATGTAATTACTCAAATTTGTCGACGTTACAATAAGAGACCTACCATAACACCGACTCTGTTTATATTCTTGAAAGATAATTGTTTGGTAGCTGATTTTCCCAATCCCTAAGTTGACACTAACTTGTAAGTTTCTATAGACAGAAAATTGATTAATATATAATAAATATAGCCTTATTTTATAATAGCAAGAGGCACTTAAATAGAAATAATCATTTCTGTCTGTGTATTGATCTATTTTCATCCAGCCCGCCACTAATTGCTACTTACGGACATTGATATGAAACTGTATAAAAACAATTTCCAAGGTCAAACAATGTGTCATGATATTGAACCAAGGGCTATTTGAAACAACAAATATCGCGTCGGGTATAAGTCCCTCTCGGAAAGTCTAGTTTATTGAATAAATAACGAACATCAGATATTTTACCATCATGGTGAACACAATCAACAAATACAAGAACAAAACACAATAAAAAATATAAAGGAAATCAAAAGGATAACAAACCTCAATCCTCTCCTAATCAAAATCAAAAAGGTCTCTATCACCAAAATTGATGAAGCTGTGAGGAAACTCGGTCATCATTTTGTCACTTTACTTTCAGTAACAAAAATGGTTTAAATCAAAAACAAACATACTAATCCATGTCCGAATCACAATCCAGAAGCAAAGTAAAACCTTTGGAAGTGACAAGTTAGGTTAGACACGTGAACTACCACCAGGGAAGTGAGACCGGGTGCTTCGGAAGGGTAATTGAGAGAACATTTAAAGTGAAACAAATGGCACGTTGATTTCTTGATAAACATATGCAACAAGAAACTAAAGTTTTCAAATTCTGTCCGTTTTGTTTCATGGACAAAATCGAAATCTTAAACAAAATTGGATTACAAAAGAATTGTTCTGTATCTGGTAATACCTATTTGATTAAATATGTTCTGCCGTTAAAACAACTGGGTTAAATTTGCATTTAATCATTAAATTATATGACAAAAAATTAAGATTTCAATAACTTTCATGGTAAAAACAATATCATTGTTAGGGTATCTCTGCTGATGGGTGTTTCCCTGAGGATATCACAAACTCAGTAGGCATTAATTATGTATTTTTGTCAGAAATATAGTATCGTCTAAATTTGCTTCTGGTTAACATATGAAATTCTTTAAAACTTATTTTTTTTACTCCCTTGTGCAATGTATTCCCTCAGCTTAATGTTAAATATATTTGGTACTTTGCGTATCGTTTCAACATCTTGAACAGCATTATTTTGGTTTCACAATTTTGGTCCAAGCACTACTGATGAGATATTATATTCCGAAATGACCGTCTAGTGCTGTAAAATTAAAACTAGTATAATATGTAATTAGGAGCAGTTAATCCTTATTCCAGAAACAATTTAATAATAAAATATTTATTGTTCTTAAACGCGGGATGAACAAACATCACAAAGGGTAGGATTAAGAAAAACGGACTGTCTATGTGACACAAATAGGACGAATGATTTACAAACCTTAAATTTAATATTTTCTATACTTTTTTTCCTGATCGATTATTTAAAAGACTCAACTTGTCACTTAATCTTGGTTTCTAATTGACACCATTGGTATAAATGAAAAGGTCAGTCGTCGGTTTTGATGATGAACTGTACTCCAAAATGGCCGTCTAGTGATGTAAAATTAAAACTAGTGTAAAATTTAATTAGGATCAGGTAATTCCCATTCCAGAAACACTATAATATGTATAACATTTATTTTTGAAAGTGAGATAACAAAATAACAAATGTGAGAGGAAGAGAAATGGGTTGGCTATATGTGACGCAAATAAGACAAATGACTTTTACAAACCTAGTCAGTGAAATGGTTACATTTTTTGTTCTTTTATTTTTACTCAGACCGATGGTTTAAAAGCATCATCTTGTCAACTTAATACTGGGTCTGTGATAAATTTGAAACCATTTATAAAAATAAATAGGTCAGTCGTAGGGTTTGATGAGGAACTGTGCTTCGGCCGTCTAGTGCTGTAAAATAAAACTGGTATAGAATATAAATAAGATCAGTTAATCCTTCTTACAGAAACAATATAATTAATACAACATTTATTGTCCTTGAAAGTGGTATGCATTAATAAAAATCACATATGCGGTAGCAAGAGAAACGGACTGTCTATGCAGCACAAATAAGACGAATGACCTTTACAAACCTACTCAGTTAAATGTTTATATTATCTGTACTTTTGTTTTTTTCTCTGACCGATGATTTAAAAGCATCACCTTGTCACTTAATACTTGGTTCTGTGATATATTTGGCACCATTGGTATAATTGAAAGATCAGTCGTCGGTTTTGTTGTCAAATGTATTATGGATTAATAAAATTTTTTGCTAGACCTCTCAATTAAAACCGGAGTTACGTCGTGCTTAGCGAATCTAGAACAGATATATGTTATAATAAAGAACAAGAATTCACAGATTAGCTTTGTAAGTGTCAAATGAACTTAAAATCTTCTTTTGATGAAGAGTATTTAAAATCATTAACTAAAAGAAATCAACTTTTTGGCAAAGATTTGCACCATTAACGAATTATAATAAATATTGAGAGATGTATAAACTAAAATAAAGACAAAGTGAATGAATTTTGTATATTTACATTGATATATAGGTTTTAGAGCTTTGATATAATTCTTTAATTTTGTTTATATGACATAAGTATATAATCCCATTTACTCCATGAATTTTAAAAATAAGTTTAATAGTACAGTTCTTTCATCCTTTGGCATTATCTCGGAGATATATTGTAAGCTTTTTTTTTTAAATAAATGTAACATAAATAATCATTTATAAGACTTCGTTTATTTTATGTCTTCAAAAAGAGGAACCAGAATCAAGATGCAAGTTAAATACAAAATACCAAAATTATACATGTAACAACACAGACTCTACTTACAACAATTTAAAAATATACTTCTCCAATATTTTGTCAGACAACAGAAAAAATCAGAAGCGCTTATACTTCAGGAGAACAAAGCCTCACTGGCTTCTTTGTTGGAAGTTCAGGTGTTTAACCTTATTTGTCAGTTTTATAGTTTTCACTTTGCTTAAATTAATTTGTTTTTATTAAACAGTATTTTGTTCCGAACGCTTGGCGATCCACGATAATTGCTCATAAACCGTTACCCAGTCAACAGCAACAACTCTTCTTTTTCTCTTTATGAGATTGTATCATCGATATCTAAGTTGTTTTATTCGTATTAAAGAGTGAGAAAAATTGTTAATAGTTGCAATTGTTCTCGTTAATGACGACATATTTTCAGGAAATTGTGTCATGTCATTGTCAAGGTCCAATAGTTAATTTTATATATACGAAATGTTAAAACATAATTGTCTTATTTCGTATTATCACATTCTTTAACATAATAAGTATGACGTTTATTTTGAAAAAGTATTACATGTTACAGAGATTATCAGAAAGGCGTTAAGCTTAACTTACAAGACCTTGGGATATATTGAAGATTTAATAGTTTAAAACGTTTAAATGTGCGGTGTGTTATATCATCTTCAAATTTCTATTATAACATTTTTAATTTTAAAACATTTGACGGCACTTTCGGAATACAATTTCTCATTGGTAGTGCTTCGTCCAAAATTATTAAAAGATACCCAAAAAGTCCATATTTTATATTATAATGAAGAAGAATGACTTTGATGAACACAGATCCATAGCAATGAGGTATTAATAGCTTACCTTGTCCTTAAATAAAGGGATTTAAAGAAATTAGTTTTTACATATTAATAGACTAGTTTAAAACATAAAGTAACCGAATCTTTGTCATTACTTTTAATGATCTGACATTTTATTAAATAATTACGCCGCTCTTACTTAATTGCTAAAACGAATTTATCGTTATCCATTATAGATATTCCCCCATTAAGCAGATTTTAACTTAATTCAAATTTTCTGTAACAGATTTCCGGAACTGGAAAAAAAGAAAAAATGAAGATAATTGTTGAAAGTTAAAAATTACGCACTCACATTACCTTAAATCTGCATTGAAAATGAAAGACAAATTTTTTCCTTGACAACAGCCAATAACACAAATAGAAATAAATTCCAACAAACCATTTCTATTTTATAAAACACCAGATTTTGGACAAGCACTGAATTTGGCACCTAGCATTATTACTGGGCCCATACCGGCACATTTTTCTGTATACATTTAAATGTGAACCAGGAACATTTTATTCCATCAATGTCATTAATATTTAATATTAATATCAGTACCAGAGGTTTGATGATGTCTGGGTCAATTGTCGTACCGAAACGGATAAGGAAATGTTATAATTAAACTCGTAAGTAGCTTAGCAGGGTGTTAATTCTACGGCATCACCCGACTTCACTCCCTGCTGGAAAAATATTTATTTTGGATTGTGATTTGAACAAGGATCAGTATATTTGCTTAATAACGTCGTTATCGATGGTACATCTTTCGCATTGAAACATCGTAGTTAGCAATAATGGCATCTTTAAAATGTAAAAGGGATTTGTTCAAACTGCAGGCGCTCACACGAAATAATAAAATATTTTAAGCAAAAAAACAGGATAAACACAAGGACATATTGTAACCGTGGCTTATTATTTGTAATAAAACTGTATCTTATGACAAAACATATCTAATGGTTTAAGTGCTTTTCTGGTAATCTTCATCTCATGTATTTCACAGGTGAACAACAATTTTAAATATATTTTTATTAAACTTTAACAAAACAAACTGACATATATTTTTATCAATACACATTATTTTAAGGAAGTTGTTCTACCCTTGTTCTGTAAAATTTATTCTGCAAGCCGTGCGATTGTATTGATTTTAAAACATTGGTTGTTTGATCAATCTTTGGAATTACAGCACTCTGACGGTACAAAACCTGAATGACATCACGTAAAGTTAGAATTCTATTGAGTAAAACAAACTCCAGGAACTAACAAATTAGAATTATATTTGAAAAATCTGAGACATTTCAAGACACATCATTAGTTTTACTTAATCCTGAAACTTAAATTATTCAGTGAAAATACAACTTGTCATCCACGTGAATTAGAAAAAGCAAATATTTAAATAAATGGTTTGTAAATAATGTATTTGTGTTGTAAGAAAAAAGATTAAAAACAATTTATCATGAGAAACAAACATTTGTATCCATGTCCAAATCCAAATCCTGAAGCAAAATTAAAAATTTTAAAATCACGTGAACCATCACAAGAGAAATTGGACCGGTTGCTCCGGAAGCATAAGCACCTTCTGTTTATATAACTCATTTAAAATTTTGTTTTCACAATTTTGGTCCAAGAACAACTGATGGGGAATTGTATTCTGAAACAGTCGTCTATATAGCTAGTCTTGTAAAATCAAAACTGGTATATGCAATAGGACATCGAAAAAAATCCCGTATGTTTCAGTGAGGTATCGAGATAAGGAGGATATAGATATTTTTATTTTCAATCGTCTTTACAATTCTGAAAATGGATACGACATATTACAAACAAGATGCCATTTGAAATAGAAGTGTCACTGTCCCTTGTAGTATTAAATATTAAAGATACAATTTTATTATCCAAATAGACACAATTGCCCTATCATATTATCAAAAACAAACATACTAATCCATGTCCGAATCACAATCCAGAAGCAAAGTAAAAACTGTTGAGCTGACAAGTTAGTTAGAAAAGTGAACTTCCACCAGGGAGGTTAGACCGAGTGCTCCGGAAGGGTAAGCACCTCCTGTTTAGCTACTACACAGCCAAGTGTGTAATTAAAATTGTGTGAAGGGAATATGGAACTCTGGGATGTCAAATATATCTAGGGCAACATTGGACACAGATACATCAAACTTATCAACAATACTGTGATGACGGACATAAAACGTTTTGAGGCCTTGATAGGTTAAGGCTTGCAATATTCCTGAGTCAACAATTTATTTTCAAGCAGCCGGCTTTGTTTTACAACGTCCCTTAGAGGGGACAAGCTCTACCATAGCGTGCTAATTGGGAAACAAATACACCATAAGCAGGAGAAGCAGGTATATTGCTGCATAGAATGAGAAAGTTGAAAATTGAATTCATCACGTTTGGCATAAAATTTCAAATGTAACCTTTCGTAGGCGTCATTATTCAGGTATAAGTCTAAATGTGAAGCAGAACCAGAGGAATCAATCGTGTCTTTTATTTTAAGCTCACTAGGATATATGACATTCACATAGTCTCCAAATGTAGGATTGTTAAAAGACAGAACGCCACCTGTATGTTGAGTTGAATGATTTGGCGACAGTCTTCTCTCCAGATTTCACAAGGTTCTGCATAAATTCTGCTTCATAAGAATAAAAAAACAAATCATCAAGCAGTGGTTTGAAAAACTATATTACCAAACACAGCACATCTGTTATCTCTCAAAACATTTTGTTGATGGTATCTTCAGTATATTTTTGTATGTTCCGTACTTTTCCAAAACAGAAAGACAAACACTGAATCAAAAACAAACATACTAATCCATGTCTGAATCATAATCCAGAAGCAAAGTAAAAACTTTGGAACTGACAAGTTAGGTTAGACACGTGCATTTCCACCAGGGAAGTGAGTCCGGGTGCTCCGGAAGGGTATTAAATATTAATATATACAAGGTTTAATTCTACAGCAACAGATGTCTGTCTCGGAATAAAAAGCTCATCAGTATTGGATCAAAATTATAAAACCAAACTTTTTATTAATGTTGAAAGAATACCAATAGGACATAAAAATATATTGTACAAAACTTAGCTAAGGACATACTTTAGATGAGATAATAAATCTTATTTTGTTTTAGGAGTTTCAAATTTAAGTGACAGCAAATTAAGACAATAGTATATTTCTGACAATAATACAAAATTATCGGCTACTAAGTTGGTGATTTCTTAAGGGTATCATTTCACCAGTAGAAATACCGGCTCAGTGGTATTTAATTAAAAAAAAACATAGAAATCCACATTCACATTACCATGTGTCCTCTTTTCAAAATAAACATGAATTTGTTTACTTTGACATGATGTCGATGAAGGTTATGTAAGCGAACACTCTAAATAACACAAATAATGTAGCTCGTTAACTATATTACTCCTGTAAGTAAAGTTATTTTTTCCACAATAAAAATTACCCCTTTTGAAGTGTCACTACAATATATGTGTATATGTTCTTACTAGACATATTGGCGAGAAGTAATTACCTTTGTATAAAACAAATTGTCTGGCAATACTATCTAGTGCATAGTGAAGAGAATTGCAGAGAAAAGTGGTCTGGAAAGAAACAAATTTCAATTTACATTGCAAAATAAAATATAATAAAATCCTGAGTCTCGAGAAGTGCTTAATAGACACTATAAAGCCGTTCTTTTTTATATCGGTCAACAATTTTATCTGTCGGTTATCGGAAAAATATGTATAGAAATATAAAAAATATTCATTCAATACGGTGCGTTCTGCTATGACTATCTATATTAGCTTTCAAGTAATGGCTTCAATTTTTCTATTGTCAACTTTCGTTTTCTATTTAGCAAAATTTATGCTTCTTATGTAAATAGAGTATATTCTTCACAGTTGATCCGCTATGATACAACTTGTACAGGACTACGAGAATTCGTACAATAAAGGTAGTGCGCTGCTTACAAATGAATAGTTGACTTAAGAATATTGCCAATTTATATTTTTCAATATGTTTTAAGAGGTTTTTGGTCGTTATATTATTAAGTATGAAGCCCCTGTCATCAAATTTAATATTGGATTTATTTGATACTATATATTTCCATGTTCCCATTCATTCCCGATTTTTATTCTCACTCGGTATGTCTATCTAGCTAAACAGAAGATGCTTACACTTCTATTGTTCTGTTCACTTGTTTTTCTTAAATCGTCAGTTTTCGGTGCATTGATCGGTTTGTGTGTTCATGATTCTTAGTGGGAATTTAACTTAGGCAAGTAATGGTAAGAACGCAATGAGTGATATTAATAGAAGTCCAATTATTTCCGATAAGAACGATATATATATATATTGTCCAAAAGTTTATTTCAAGCACAGAAAATATAAAGTTCTTGTTTGAAAAAGAACATGACAGAAAAAACTTTCATATTGTTATCTGCTCTAGCGCTTTCATGCTTTCAGCACTTTTCAGGATGCTCCTGAAAGTAAAATGTTTATTGCATTTTCGCAAGATGTTAATAGGTATTATTTATACCAGGTGGGAATAGAGAATAGTTAGAGAATAAGTAAAATAGTTACTTACACTCTAACTGTTGTTGTTTCAATGTACTTGTACTTTATATAGTCTTAACCCATTAGATGATTATATAGTCATACAATGACACTAATATAGAAGACTAGAATTGGTTTTAAATAAAAAATTGGAAAATTGGCTTGGACGAAATTTCATTATATTACTTTTTAAGACACAAAGTAAAAGCTTTGGAACTGACAAATTAGGTAAAACACGCGAACTTCCACAAGGGAAATGCGACTGAGTGCTTAGAAAGGGTGGACACTTCCTGCCTAGCTAGCTACACCCGCTGCAGGTGTAATCAAAATTGAGAGGTAAAGGAACATGGAACTATAAGACGTCGAATATATCCAGAGCAATCCTGGACACAGACATTATACTTATCAACAATACTGAGATGACGGAAATAATGCTTTTTCAGGGTCCTTATAAGCTTAGGCTTATAATATCCCTGGATCAAAAATTTATTTGTAAGCAGCTGGCTTCATTGTATTAATATCTTGTGGTGACAACAAGATCTATTTTATAAGATATACTTGCTTCTCCTGCTTATGGCGTATTTGTTTCCCAAATTAATACGCTATGGTAGAGCTTGTTCCCACTACGGGGACTTTGTACAACGAAGTAGGCTGCTTGCAAATGAAGTGGAATTAGGGATATTGCAAGCCTGGGCTTACCAAGGCCCTCAAAACATTTTATGGCCATCATCACAGTATTGTTGATAAGTTTGATGTCTCTGTGTCCAGGAATGCCCTGGATATATTTGACGTCTCATAGTTCCATGTTCTTTTCACACAATTTTGATCACACACGTGGCGGGTGTAGCTAGCTAAACAGGAGGTGCTTACCCTTCCGGAGCACCCGGCCTCACTATCCTGGTGGAAGTTCACGTGTCTAACCTAACTTGTCAGTTCCAAAGTTTATACTTTGCTTCTGGATTGTGATTTGGACATGGATTAGTATGTTTGTTATTGATAGAGTATGAATTGTGAAACAAATACACCATAAGTAGGAGAAAATGTATATTGTCGAAAGTCGACAATAAAAAATTGGAGTCATCAAATATAAAAATGGAAATTCTAAAAGGTTCGGGTTTGTTCATAGTTGCAAACATGTTGCATCACACAAATATCAAAATGAGCAAAAAAGTCTTAAAGTTCCTTTTTAGCAATTATATAACTGCATGTACATTACCACTCCGGAGTTGATGTCTTCCTTAAGGCGTTTTATCTTTATTCTAAATGAAAACATTTTATTGTTTGAAATATCATGTACTGATATATTTGTGTTATGTTTAAGCTTGACAGACTATTGCGTTTCCAAAATTAGTCTTTCTGAAGGGTTGATTTCAGAAATATAGGATAAGGTGAACGAGTAGATATCGTGTGTTATAAAGATGCAATATATTAAAAAGACGTTGTTTAGGTGCATTTCTTTTATATCGGCTTTGCACCTTTTTAACGGAATATATATTGAAAGAAAGAAAGAACTATTTAAAATAACCTTAGGTAAAATTTAGGTTAGATGGTTTCTCTTGATGCTAGAACTTTTTATTTCAAATTTTGTTTAAATGCTTTCATGGAAATTGTATCATAGGTTTACACTTTCTATTTCATTACAGGTCGTACAGAAAGTAGTCTAAACAATACCAGAAAGAGTTGGTTATTTACAAAACTAAGTGCACATGAATGTCACACTTTTTTTTAAATTTTAACACAGTTTGTGTGAAAGAAGAGAAGGGTGTTAACACCATAAAAAACCTCTCCGGTAAAATATAAAACTAAACAGCTGATGTCGGCGATCGTACATAGATCCCTAAAATACTTATGACCAGTATCTGGATTAATAGTAAGATTTAATAAAAGTTACAGGATAAAATAGCTTACTTACACATTTTTTTTAAATTGCATGTTATCCATCATTTCACACTTTCACTTTTAGCTTTAATGTCTGTTACTATTATTTATATTAACAGTAAATGTGCTTGTTATGATTATGATTTTGTATATACATGTATAAGAGATAATTCACTGATGATGTAATCAAAAACAAACATACTTATCCATTTCCGAATCACAATCCAGAAGCAAAGTAAAAACTTTGGAACTGACAAGTTAGGTTAGACACGTGAACCTCCACCAGGGAAGTGAGGCCGGGTGCTCCGGAAGGGTAAGCACCTCCTGTTTAGCTAGCCACACCCGTCACGTGTGTAATCAAAATTGTGTGAAAGGAACATGGAACTATGAGACGTCAAATATATCCAAGGCAATCCTGGACACAGAGACATCAAACTTATCAACAATACTGTGATGACGGCCATAAAACTTTTTGAGGGCCTTGATAAGCCTAGGCTTGCAATATCCCTGAGTCAACAATTTATTTGCAAGCAGCCTACTTCGTTGTACAAAGACCCCGTAGTGGGAACAAGCTCTACCATAGCGTATTAATTGGGAAACAAATACACCATAAGCAGGAGAAGCAGGTATATTGCTGCATAAAAAAGGAAAGTTGACAATAGAAAAATTGAAGTCATCACGTTTGTCATAAAGTTTCAAATGTAGCCTTTCTTGTGCGTCATAATTCAGGTATAAGTCTAAATATGAAGCAGAACTTGAGGAATCAGTAGTGTCTTTTATTTCAAGCTCACTAGGATAGATGACATTTACATAGTCTCCAAATTTAGGATTGTTAAGAGACAGAACGTCATCTATGTATCTGTATGTTGAGTTGAATGATTTGGCGACAGTTTTCTCTCCAGATTTAACAAGGTTCTGCATAAATTCTGCTTCGTAAGAATAAAGAAACAAATCAGCAAGCAATGGTGCACAGTTTGTACCCATTGGTATACCGATTGTTTGCTGAAATACTATATTACCAAACACAACAAATATGTTATCTATCAAAAACTCCAACATTTTGTTGATGGTATCTTCAGTATATTTTTGTTTGGAATCCGTATGATGCTTGACAAAATAACCAGAATCCCTGTTCAGCACCAGATATTTGTATCTTGGCTTACCGTTTTTGTAGAAGAAAGACAAGTGAATAATTTCTTTAAGACGTTCTTTCAATTTAGAATGAGGGATTGTGGTGTATAGTGTAGAAAAATCAAATGTTTTTATACTTTTTACATGAGATAAAGTATTAGAAGCAAGATGTTCAAGTAATTCTTTAGAATTTTTTAGAATCCACATTTGGTTGATTCCAGATGTAGAATATACTTTTTCTGAATAAGACTGAAGACCATCTTTGACGATTGTCAAAATTTGTGTCAGAGTTAGATAATCATGCATGTGTTGTTGCATATATACGACGTTTAACCCTGTCGCTCTAACACAACAAAAAGTCAAGTCATTATCTGATCAAACATAGAATATACTAGTCCATGTCCAAATCACAAACTTAAAAACAAAGTAAAAACTTTGATACTGTGATTAAGTTAAACACGTCACAAATCTATTCGGAGAGATACAATCCTAATATCTAGCTATGGAATCTCTATGTCCAGGATAGCCTGGATATATTTGAGGTCCCATAGTTCCATGTCCTTTTACTCAATTTTGATAACAGAATTTGCGGTTGTAGATAGCTGAACAGGAAATGCTTATCCTTCAGGAGCATCCGACATCACTTTCTTGGTGGAACCTAATCTGTCAGTTTCATAACTTCTAAATTGTAATTCGGACATGAACTAGTGTGTTTGTTTTTCATATGAACACCTGCCACGTTGAGAATGCAAATAACAAGGGACTATGGTACGTCAAATACCCTGCATCATTATCTTTATTATTGCAATTGACGCATATATTAGACAGAATTATAAATTTTTCTTAAGTTGTTGATGGAAAACGGCAGATATAAACAAGAATTTTTTTCGCCCATGATGTTTATCACGTTGACACTATTTATTCTTTAATATGTATTACACAATGAGCTATTAAACGCCTATCGTATTTCAAAACTGAGCGGAAACAAGTGAAATAAATAATAGATGTAAGTGAATTGTATTGTCAACAATGTCACATATTTATCCGCAAGCAACAATAGACACGCATTACCATCAGGCTGATTGTGCGCAAATTGAATTTAAGAGTAACTGTAAACTTTACAATTTAAAACGCTACATATTCTACTGTCTTGAAATAATGATAAAAGTTTAAAATGCTCCATCCTACATTGAATGAAAGTAAAACATATATGTTACATATTTTTGTTTCGTCTTGAAACCATTGTAACTACTTAGAGCTATATGATCGCATATAAGCTCCAGGCCGAACATCGTCGATGATTTTATGAAATAATGTCATCTTGATATCATGGAAACGGGCAAAAACATACCTAGACATTCATAACTGCGTTCATTTGGTGTAAAATAAGCATTAAAGCTTCGTCTTGTTTGGTTGGCTCCATTGCAATTGCTTGAATATATTGTGTCATGTTCTTGGTTGTGTTGGCTGTTGTTGATTTACAGATACGATTCCTCTCCTTTTTTGAAACATGTTTAGCTTCAATGCAGGTTACTACATTATAATAGGACAAGACATTATCGTTTAAATTTGAAATTTTATTACATTAACTAAAATTTCAGAATTGACAAAATGGATTTTATAATAATCGAATGCGTGACACTTTTGTAGACAAATCAATCCTTATTTAACTTTATTGATTCTAGGCTCTCAAATATTTGACGTTTACCCGAATAATTCCAAATCCAATATGTCAGGTTTATTTAAGTATATTAAATCAAATGATAATGCATGTTTATTTGAAAATTTTTCCGGTTTATTTTTATTATTAATACTACAAGGAAAGAAGTTACATCAAGATAAAAGACATATTGTTTGAAATTAAAGGGATCGCAGAGAAAAAGCCTCGCAGAACATGACAGCCATGATCATTCACTAAAATCATTCGCATTAGTAATATAAAGTTATATATTGAGTCTGTTGTCGCTATGATAGAGCTTGTTCCCACTACCGGAACTTTATGCAATTAAACAAGCTGCTTAGAAATAAGTTGTTGACAAATGGGTATTGTAAGCTTAGGCTTATAAGGGTTCTCAAAAAGATTTAATACCATCGCACTATTGTTGATAAGTGTGATGTCTCTGTGTCCAGGATTGTCCAGGATATATTTAACGTCCAACATTTCCATGTACCTTTCACTCAATTTTAATTACATACTTGGCGAGTGTAGAAAGCTAAACATGATGTTCTTATCCTTCCAGATCACCTGGCATCACTTCCCGGTGGGAATTGTTAGCCTTACTTGTCAGTTCCAAAGTTTTTACTTTTTTTTACTTTTCTAGATTGTGATTCGGACATGGATTGGTTTGTTTTTTTTATTATATACAAAAAAGATATTTGTAACTAGAACACAACCGATGACAAAACACATAACAAAAAAATCATAAAAAGGCCCCCGAAAGACAGGGTCAGAATGGACAAACATAAAATAATACCACATAAAATCAATGCCTTCTGTTAATTGAAAGTGTTGTTATTATTGTAATATCAGAGAGCCAATACAAATTCCACTTATTAAACAACAAGTTTCCCATAACTAATTAGTCTCATGTTTTAGCTTATAATGTGTTTGAAAAATTGTAAAGTTATATACACGCATATCAATGAGAGCTTTGAATTTAAATCATTGTTCCGACAAAAATAATCGAGGGCTTCGTTGTATCTAGAATAATTAAAGAAAATTAAGAGATCACTCGTCAGTTTTGGTGCCAGAGATATATACAAAAAGCATTAGTGAAATCTTGGCTGAACTTCTGAATTCAATCTGAAATTTAGGTGTCTTAATGTAATGGCTCCATTAAGATAGTATACTAATATATCTTCCATTAATGTTTACAAATTTTATGTTTTATTTTCTAAAATGTCAATTAAAATTACCATTCTGCTCTTCATGATGGGTTTTGTAGGTTGATTGATGTTAAAATAATTAACCCAAAATGCAGCTTGTTGGCGAAACGTTTATAATTTAATAAAACAAAACACATTATCGTAAGTTATTATTTTAACCCTCTATATAAAGGTAATACACCTCTATAAATTTGTTTTTAAAGCATAAAAGAAAGTATGATTATTTTCAAAGAATTTTGAACATAAGAAAAATGGCGGTACCATTTTTTCAAAGAAATTGTCTGATACATTATCTCGATGAAATATTAATATTATATTTTTTTCAAATATTATCTTTTCAAAAAAAAATTGTGACTCACAGCTAGAATTTTTCATAAATGTCTTAAAATTATGATACATGGGGATTTAGTAATTGAAATGATAATGTATTTTTGGTGGGTTCAGGAGTCAGAACTGAGGATTGCCGTGTGTCCATGCAAATAATAGACCACACACGGTTTTTTCTGTGTGGAAATAGCGTGAACATTTCCTTAAAGAATATTAACATACATAAAGTGGCTCGTATAAAAACGCAGTTTCTTCCTTTTATGTAATTAAAAAATAATAAGCCTTTAAATAAAAAATTTATACTTTATCAAGATGGCATCGGAATATATCATAATTTGCTTACGAACATTTCAATCAAGTACAAAATCCATGTAAAAATCACAATCTGATAAGCATGAAAAACTGGCATACTGAGTTGAAAATGTGAATCTCCACTAAGAAGTGAGACTGGGTGCTCCGAAAAGGTAGCTTCCTACAACAAAGAAAATAGTTTTTAATAGGCATGTATCTTTTAAACGTATTCTAGGGGGAGAACAAAAAACCAATGAGGTTAAAAAAAGACATTTTAGTTCCCCTATTAAAGATTATATCGGACTGGCATTTGTACATCGCAAGACGAGCCATGTTATAATGATTTATGAATGCCCCTGTGAGCTGTTGTTTGTTTTACATGTCTGTTATGTAACCAATTGATTCTTTATCTCTCTGGTATATATGTAAGGCGATATGTCTATTATGTATTTGTACAATCTTATTAATGTCAGATAAGATCGTATCTGTGTTCGCAACATTTAACATTTCAGTAATGGCATTGAGATGTCATTCCATGATATCAGTTAAACCACAACAATTTTTAGGTATAATTTTATTTACATTGTTTTGAGCAGTTTAAAATAGTCATTTTATTATCAACAATTACAATTAAAGACTGGGATAGGCTTATATATTATATTTTTGGTATATTTTGTCACCACTTGAAGCCTGTCAAGTTTGGGGTCACAAATTAAAGCCAGAGGTGTGTGTTGCAACAACCAAATACACGTGTTATGGTTCCATTTATAGCGCAAAATCAATTTTTAAATCAAAAGAAATAATTAAGCAGAAACATTTTCACCGTTCAATACCTCATCACAAACGATAAATTATCTTGTTTACCCGTTTCCATAATACGTCAGTGAATGATAAAGATAAAATATGCATATCCGCTGTAAATGTAGCATTTTAATTTGTTTGTTTAAATTTTTTATACAGTTTTCAAAAATAAAAATAGATTTATTTACTGTTTACTTTATTGTTTATAAGTGTGGTGTCTGTATCCAAAATAGTCCTGGGTTTATTTGGCGTTTCCATAGTTACATGTTCCGTTCTCAATGTTTATAACATGCATGGCAGGCGATTTTGCTATTTTATAACAGTTTCTTGGCTAATTATGAGGTCGTCCATGAACATCATACTAATCTAAATCTTCAGAACCGTTAAGTGAATAGAGTTTTACTTGTTCACATCACTTAGATTTTCCGTTTTACTTGACATCTTAAAATCTTTTTAACATGTACATGTATATCGTTTATTATACATTATTATTATTATATATATATTATGTTAAAATGAAATAAATCTAATGTTGTATATTGTGCTTCGAATAGCTTATCAACCAAGAACACACATGTTGCATAAGACTAGGGACGGAAACTACTCCGAAATTGTTAAATAAGGCATTTATACTTGCATTGATGTAATCGTTTAGTATAACTTAAACTTTTCTGTGAATTTAACATTTTGGCATTTTGAAAAGGAAAAAAAATTATAACTGAAAAAACATTGGTTTTTCACATTTACTTCTCATAAATAGAATAAAATCAAATAAAACTTGAAGCTGACAGACACTTTGGCAAAGAACAAAGGATAAAATTTGTATATATGTATAACACTTGGTTAATTAGTTAATTAATTCACTTTTAAAAGAATTAAATTACATTTTCGTTCTATTTTTCTAAAAACCAAAATAATAACTATTAATCACAGTTCACTCATGAGGTGATCGACATTTTTACAAATAACGATAATGATTCAACAATGAGATACATCAAATCTACTATATTAAAATACGGAGTGCCCCTGACACGATAGACATCGCAAAATGTGTATGTTATTAGTATTAATCCCAGTTTACCAATGAGGCCTTAGCCACTATAAAAATTATTAATAACAGGGTCATCATGAAGTGGTAACTGCGTTCTTTGTTATAAAGTACATGTTTTACTCAGTGCTTATGCATCCGTCAAGAATTATTTTCTTCAAATTTAAAAGATGCGAAAATCTTTATGAGAAATTATAATGTTGCTTGCAGAAAACAACTAACGAGTGTATGTCGACTGTACTTTACTTTTGAGATCAATTTAGACTTAGTGCATAGCGGTAATGCAATGGCACTGGCGATCACCATTTTAAAATTGTGGGTGTAAAATTACGTTAGCTAAATATTGGTAATATCACTCAATTGACAGACATCCACTTACACGTGTATGATGTTATTGGATCCATATGTTTTAACGATCAATCAAAGGGTCCTATCATTTCGTTAGAAATGCGATATACAAGATACGGAGATAGGTGTGTAAAATAATACCTCAGATGTAGGAAAATTAAAAACAAATTTAGAAATGTTTATAGACATATAGAGATATGGACGCTAATCTTAAACCGTGAATGAACTGGAGCATATCAAACGATAAAACACTAAAGTATTCACTAACAACGCCTTAGTATTTATATATTTATAAAATAATTATACGTGCAAATCTAACCAAAGTACAGACATGTCGAAAGCACTAGTGACCGGGTTATAATTACAATCGAGAAGCAAAGTAAAAAACTTTGGAACTGACAAGTTAGGTTAGACACGTGAACTTTCACTGGTGAAGTGAGGCCGGGTGCTCCGGAAGGGTAAGCACCTCCTGTTTTGCTAGCTACACCCGCCACGTGTAATAAATTCAAAATTTCGGATAAGATTCAGACACTTAGTGCTGGAAACATATCAATGATTGGTTTTAGTTACGTTTCAAGGATATTAGGTTCTATTTAGATGGTTTTTTTTAAAATCTATTGTCTCAGGGACCGTTCATTTTAGTAGCCAAAGATGACTTAGCTGTAAAGATACAGACCTGTGGACAGTTTAACACTGATATAACGCAAAGCTGTCGAAGCTCCCAAAGTGGCATAGACAGGGATAGCTAGTGACTGAAAAGGTGTCGAAAGATAGTTAAAAATTTGTTGCATGTTTATAGTTTACGATGTATAGAGATGCTTTGATGATTTTGTAGTTCTTATTTTTCAAGAAGCAAGCATACTAATCCATATCCAAAAAAGAAACAAAATCTTTGAAAATGCTAAACACATGTTCTCGTACCACCAGGGTAGTGAGACCGGGTGCTCCGGGAGGGTAGGCATATCCTATTTAGCCAGTTTCACTCGCAACATGTGTAATGAATAAATGAGAAGACATCCTCACAACATGATGGTTTTAATCCTTAAATTATTTTTTGCACTTTAATATTGCCTCTAAACCATATCGTTATTCCTAAGACCCCGTTTTTCAGAATTTGTAGCCGCATTTTAGAATTTTTTTAAGTGGCAACAATTTATTAGATATATACCTAATGTACATTGCCTGCGTCTCTGCTAAAATCTCATTTCAAAAAGTCTGCCCACCTTTTAGCCTTAAAAGGAATGATTGATAACAGGTAACGTTTATGTCATCACAAAGTAACTGACCAAATTTTAATTATAAACGAAAGTGGTATTGGACCCCAAGTCACAAGTTTCCCAGGTTTTCAGTACCATTTTCTTTTATTATTATAATTTGGTCAGGTTATTTGTTTGCAAATAAATTGTTGACTCGGGGATATTGCAAGTCTAGGCTTTCAAGGCCCTCAGAAAGTTTTTTGGCCGTCATCATAGTATTGTTGATAAGTTTGACGTCTCTTTGTCCAGGATTGCCCTGGATATATTTGACGTCCATAGTTCCATGTTCCTTTCACACAATTTTGATTACACATGTGTTGGGTGTAGCTAGTTAAACAGGAGGTGCTTACCATTCCGTAGTACCGGCCTCATTTCCTTGGTAAAAGTTCACGTGTCTGACTTAACTTGTCAGTTCCAAAGTTTTTACTTTGCTTCTGGATTGTGATTCGGACATGTTTAAGTTTGTTTGTTTTTTATTATGTCATCTACATTGACAGCTGATTTTATTTCCTCTGATGATTAAAAGTTAGAATAGCTGGACATAGAAGTGAAATTGAAAATTTTACAGCGTGCAGGATTTTAGAAAGAGGTTTTAGCAGAGACAGAAATTGTTCATTAGTTCAATTCCTAATCAAATGATAAAACTAGACAATGGTGAATTTTTGTTAATTGTGACTACAATCTCTGCAAACGGTTTTAGTAATAATGAATATGGTTTAGTACCCGTCACATTTTAGGGGTGGTGGTAGTGATGATGAGTAGTTTAAATGTAAAATTTAATAAACTTGTATATTTTCGTGGAATTGGTTACATTGCTCGTAAGTACATTTTAATCACTTACGAATAACTATCTTTGTTTATGCTAAATTTTAACTCAATATTCATATAAGAACGGTCTTTTCTTTTTCTTTTTCTTCTTCCGCCTAGTAACTGGACCCTCATGGGGTATATAAAGTTCCTGAAAACCGGTCGTTGTGACTGCTTCCATATTGATATTCAGAAAACTCATTTGAATAAGATACAGAACGGCCCTGTCGAAAGTTTTACACTGTCAATCTGTAAGGCATATTCTTAATATGATTCTTGTACAAATTGTGTAATTTAATACAAATGACATTTTAGTGTAATCAACTTAACATATTAACATTTTACTCAGATCGAAAACATATCACCGTTTATTTTTACAAACAATAAATTTAATCCATTTGCCCTTTTTGTCTTTCAGTTAATCTTGTTAAGGTATCAATACCAGGTATAGTTTGCAGAAATCTCAATCTCATTTCAAATATGAGTTACACTGTATCCTTGTTTATACGTTATTTTCATAATATCAGGTTACCCTAGTAACGGAATATATGTGTTATTTATGCAATGAAAGTTTGATAATTGCATATCCGTCATACGCGTATTTGTAAATATCGGAGTGCCTTTTGCTATTTGATATTAAAATTTCAATTACCCTGCCAGTTATTTATGCAAATCAGTTAAAAAATTCCAGAAATGTTTCTTAAGAAAGGTCAAAAGTAAAATTCAATGAAAACAATGAAATATTAGCATTGTATTTGATCACTTTTCTTGAAAATTCTTCTAATCACAATTAGACGTGAAGTAAAGACCCGTCGAAAGTTTTACACTTAGCTAACGGAAATTAAGAACGAATCATCAGCTCATTTCGGCTCATGATCGGCGATGTACTTATCTCAGCTTCTGTGTCAACGATGTACATATCACAGCTTCTCTGATACTAGCTATTCCTATCTCAGTCACTCGGTAGCTGAACTTCGAAATCGTTTCGTTAGCTCAATGTCTATAGGTCTGAAGTTCTGATCAAAGACTTTAAAGTGGAAAGTAACTGTTCTTTCTCCAAGCACTCGATCGACATTACGAAATAAAAAGTCACGTTTCTTTCGGATGGGAACTTAAAATAAACGAGGTCCTGTATTACGGTAGGCTTGGCACGCTAAAGAACCATGCGCTGTATAATGCCATCAGTGCAATGCACAGGCAAAATTTCTGCACTTTCGCCTAAAACTGGTGACGTCTCGATATAAGTAAAATATTCTTGACTGGGGCGTTCAACACTATTACTAAACTCAACTCAACTTTACAGATCTGAGTTATGCAAACCAAAACCCAAATATATTTTTAAGAAAGGTAAGAAGTAAGTTTCAATGAATACAATGAAATAATATTATTTGCATTGCATTTGGATACCGCAGTAAAATCCAAGTGAACGAGGCCAAAAGTCTGAAGATTGATTATTGTAGGAAAATGTCTGTAATAGAATCTGTCACCTGTTTGTGACCGATACCGTGTGATCTCAGTCGAGACTGAGATCAACACGTATCGGTCACAAACAGGTGACAGATTCTATTTCTCGTACCATTTAAATTGTTTATAACTGTGATGCGTACAAAACAAAACACGTACCCTCATGGGGCCTCTTGCAGTCCTTTAGGCACCTAATGCATTGTACAAATCCGTCCTTTAAAAATAATCCCATCGACAACTCTTCAAATTTTAAAAATATCGACCATTTGTATTCAATGCAAATATAAAACAACTCTGACAATGAAATATTTTGAATAAAAAGTAAAATAAAACACATATTTGAAAAATAAAGAAAGAAACGCTTTGTTTTGATGACGTCAAGCGCAATGATATGATACGTCATCTTGATTGTTCAAGTGTCGCGTGAGGCAGTACCAGACAAACTGGACAAGACTAATAGAATCTGTCACTACTTGTGGTGCCAGATAGGGAAATCTCAACCCGAGTTCTAATATATTTGGTCCAGAACGAGGCTTGCCGAGTTCTGGACCAAATATATTAGAACGAGGGTTGAAATTTCCCTATCTGGCACCACAAGTAGTGATTGATTTTATTTCTTGCATCAGAAAGTATAATTTTTCAATTTTAAATCAATTTCAACTTTCGATACACCTCTGAATTTGTTGATAAAATTTTGCGGGAAAACAAGCGTGTAGGCTATCTTGCACTGGGAGGTACGAGATGGAGATATCTTGCATCTCTCTTTTTATGTATTTTTCTATCTGGGGTGCAAGAAAGAAAAATCTAGCATTGGTATGCGCGTGAGATTTTTCTGTCCGATGTACGAGAATAGTTATTCAAAACCAGAATCTTACTTGTCATCTCGTTTCCGATTTTCAATCATTAGCATTTTGTGAAGAATAAACCGTACAGATTTTAAATTTTTGCAAAAAAATAATCGGATGTTGAAGTATTCTGTGACAAAAAACAACACAGAAATGTTAATTCCATCTTTCATTGTGGATACATGATAGATTAAAACGCAAAACATCTTGGCAGTTTTGATTATGCGTTAAAATTTAAAAATAAGCGATAAAAATAATGCATGTTTAAAGTTTGTTTGATAATTTATTACTGATGGTTAAACTTTTTGAACCCATTTTTCAATCTACAGTTTTTACTATGTGCATTTTAGATTTAAACCCTTGTCCCGGTTTAACAATTATTCCTTAGCTAAGATTTTCCTTAATGTAATCTGGTAAATTTGATACCTTAATAATTTTGTGAATTTGTAAGATTTTCATGTTTTTTTTAAACATTTGCATTTCGATTTGTCAAAAAAATTAATTCTAAGCTTTAATAAACATTGTCAAAACTTGTTAAATTTAATTCAAGGAAAATCATGGTTAGGAAATCATTGTGAAACTGAATCCTATTGTTATTTACATAAATGCATAAAATTAACAAAACCAAATAAACACACGGCGTAGTTTGCTATTACTAAGCTATTATTAAGAAATACAATATGTTTATTGTTTTGCACGCATGAAATTAACTTTCCAGACTTTTTTCTAGACGCAATTAGAATTACGAAAATAGATTTATATTGACAAAGATTATTGTTGATGCCATTCCCTGAAGCAATTAGCTAAATATTAATACGGAAGAAAAGATAATAGCGTGTCAGTCGGTATAATACATGTTATTTATTAGTAATCGTCTTCTAAGATCAAATTATTATGAACCTTTGAGTTTAATATCTCTTGATACAGTCCTGTTTGACAACAAGCAATACGAAGCTTATCGTTTTTTGAAAAATGTGGGGTGGAATGATGGAGTTTTACGTCACAGTAAGCGTTCTTTCACTTATACCGAGGCGTTTAGTCCTAGGTCTACTGGTAAAAGTAATGGGAATGCACGGTGAAAGCTGCTGATCCTCGACAAGCGAACGATAAACTTGCCCAACCACAATGTCGCAGATAAACATACCAGACCATTGGACCTATTGTACTGATACCAAACCAACCGGTTGAGTGTTGGACAACTATGGATTTTTGGTTGAGTGTATGAGGTTTTATATGCTTGCCAAGTACTTTAATCGTAAAGTCGTCAGCAATTGGTGAAAAGGCATTTTTTTACTTTTGTAGTGAGCTCAGAGGCAATATACAGGATACAGGAAGAGTCCATAAAATACCGCGCAACACCCACCGTTACACGTTAAGGTCGCATCTTGACTTTCCTGAGAGTTTCATTTCTAAATGCTCAGTACTTTTGAAAAGAACAGTCACTAGTTCGAGTCTTAGTCCGACCCTAAAACTTTCTCGAACAAGGCATACACTACAGAATTCTCGTGATCTTCTGGGGTATAAAAATCGTGACTTCATATTTGCCACAATTTCTTGGCAGTAGGATTGGTTTTTTAATGTACAAAAACAACCAAAATCCATTAAAATTAGACGCTGAAGTAGAAGTTGATGCTTTTATTAACAATACCATTTCTTCTGGATTTATGCTTGCTTAAATTTGATAAATTTGCACACAAATCGCGCGGACATCATATGATAAGTTATAGGGAGATGCCAGAACATGTCAAAAATGTCCCCGTATACCAAGTTTGATCCAGTTTTCGTATATTGTTTGTTTTAATCATATCAAATGTTTGCAAACCATGCCAGTTTTTGTTGTTTCACAAATATGACATTTGCCGATTTATAATGTTCTATATTAACGGGGACAGTGCTAAAAGCATCATATGCATGTTCGAAGCTGTTGTTAGTTATGTCTGTACTTTGTTTTTGACTTTTAATGCTACAATATACTGTTGTGTTGTTGCTCTTGTTTTGTGTTTTTTGCTCGCTCGCCTGGTTCATATTTTGTGCACCTATTGTAAACTTATTTAGGAAAAATGAAAAAGGTTTAATCTCTCGATCGCCTTTTATTTTTTCTCTTAAAATGAAATGCACTAAAATAATTTTTGTGTGGCCTGATCCTGAGTTGAAAAACTGTTGTAAACATATGATGCCACTTGTAAGCTTTGCCATTTCGCTTATTGCTATTTTTTAAGTCCCAAAGTCTATTTTCTATACGTTATTATAAGTTCTGCCAAACCTCTTTACTATGCCACAATATGTCTGAACAAATGTTGGCAATGGCTAACAGTTTTATATAGTAATAGTTTGACATAGATTAAATAAATCATAATACCCTTATTACACGTGTTAACAATATCTAGCAAAAAATTATTGTCATTTACCAAATAAATCCTATTACATCTTTATACTCTCCTCAATCAACTCGGGTCGATGTACAGACAGCAGACGACAGACGAAGGACTTCATAAATAAAGTATGTCCACCATTAATGAATATTAAAATGCATATTAACCGTTTAAGACGTCTGAAAGGACAAACTGGTAAATGAATACATAAGTACATACAGATTAAATGTCATAATCGTCTGCTATACAGATTTATGTGTCATTTGTTTATACACTAAGACTGGAAGCATTTTTAATAGCTAGGATAAAACCATTTTTCCCATTTAGTTTCTAGTTGATTTGGCAATAATACATGGCATTACCCA
Organism: Anadara kagoshimensis; assembly: GCA_021292105.1. NCBI lineage: Eukaryota > Metazoa > Mollusca > Bivalvia > Arcoida > Arcidae > Anadara > Anadara kagoshimensis. The sequence goes on along the minus strand of CM037872.1, from coordinate 40,156,762 downwards.
ATGATTTGACCAAGATTTATATGTCACTTTTGCAAATTAAAAATCGACAGAATGCTATATTTTTGTTTACAGCTTGTGTAAGCAAAATCATTTCATTTTGGCTCTAGTTGATTGTAGCCCAAATATATAATTATCCTACCTCTGACTAAAATCTATGGAAATGATTGATTAAATCGAATCAAATGACCGACCCAGTATCATTCCGTACATAGCCCCACGCGCAAAAATACTGGGTCAGTGGTTGATTAACGTCCCCTGTCTCTAACGTAAACGTCAATCAAAATGGCGACCGTAAATACCTTTTCCTGAAGATAGTGAGTTAAAACGCATGAAAGTATTATTTTGAAACATTGAAAGTCATAGGAAAGACTGCTAAACCTCGTTAGTATGCTAAATTTTAGTATCCGTTTTATTTTGCTGTTACAGCGGTATTTTATTGCAGCCAGTTAATTATTTTTTCACTTCTTTCAGCGACATCGGTAGCATTTTTAAAACATTTTTTAATAGACCCGTGTCATCGGTAGGGTAAAGTTATGGTAAGTAAGTGTCCGGTACGGAATGATACAGTGTCAGTAGAAAACATACCGGCATCTTTCCTGCTGACCCTGTCTCATTCCGTACCGGAAACTTACAAACCATGTAACTTATAATACATGTACTACTCTTTGTTGAGGAAAATATTCTGACACCGTTGGATATGTTACAAAGAGAGAAGCCGAAACTGTTCATTCTATAAAAGAAAGATTAATAGAGGCGCGAGGTATTAAATGAAATACTTGATAAGAAAGAAAATAATGATGGAACCTTTACAGTAAAATATCAAGCCGATTTTACCCCAAAGACATATTTTTCTGATATTTCCGACGATAAACTGTAAAAACCTCTCAAATTACCGAAAGTAAACCTGTTAGATTTGGTGCACCAATGAAAGAATCCAACCTAGAAAATTAGTGAAAGGTGGAGTATCAAAGAAGACAGAAAACAAAACGCAATGGGCTGTGAGAGTATTCCCCCCCCAAAAAAAAAGAAAAACGAAACGTTCAAATATGTCTTCTACAAATAATTTGGTTAAAACTTTTGCTAACATTGTATTGATAATGTCAAATAACAGTTGATTGAAGTCCTTGGTTATTTTGTTGCAGAAGTGCATAAGTTTAACGGCGATGAATGCAAACCAAACACTGTTTATGAGCCAGTAATTGTTATACAACCCCACCTCAGTGAAATAAACGATTTGTTTACTTTTTGGATGATGTGGAATTTAAAAATATGCGTCGTGTTTTGGATGCGAAGATGAAAAGCTGGTCTCGATTTGGTTTAGGCAGGAAAAATAAATGTGGGAAAAGGGAATTCTCGCAGAAATGACATCCTTGTTATTCATGTGGGTTTGAATTCGCCTTGACGGCCGGTCAGGAGCACCGAAATTTACGTTATCGTTTACTAGGCTAAATAAAGGTCAAAATTGATTCAAGAGAAAAGAAATACCTAGAATATCGTGAGGATATATCAAAGACCAATGCTGAGAAGGGTTTACTGCATCGACAATTACACCCTAAAGTAACCCGTGCCTATTAAACAACCGGGAAAGATGGCATTAGTTTGAGGTAAGCAAGTATTTTATTTATTTTTTTTTAAATAAATAAAAAAATAAATATTCTGTATAATAAATAAATAAATAAATGATCATATATCTGTTAAATACTTAAACTTTTTAACATAGTATAAACAATTAGTAATTTAATGTTATAATATATTAACTATTAGAAAACTAGTTATGAATATTTGTTTTTTTCTATTTTCAGGCCAAATGATTCAAAGTGCAATGCCTTATATCTACATCCACTAACATACCCTACTGCGCAATGTTGTTATGCAGATTCACAAGTCAGTGTACATCAGTTACAGCGAACTGTTTCAAAACTGTGAACGTGCTGGATTTAAGGGATTTTACACCAATCATTCTTTGCGCGCGACAGCAGCAACCAGGCTTTATAATGCTGGTGTGAATAAACAGTTTGTAGTCGAAAAAAAGGACCCTAATGCTGTTTGAGCATATAAACGCACATGCTACAACCAATTAATGGATGTAAAAACTATTTGACAGTGTTGATCAAGTGATAGTATTCAGTCTTTCAGTAAAAATATTAAGTCAGTTCTAAACGTTAAAGAAAATATTTCTAATATTGCCAACAATTCAGGAGAAGAGAGACAACTCCGTGTTGATACATGCAAGCTATCCTTTTCATGGAATTTCTAAATTAGCCAGTGTTCTTGTGGAATATAATTAAACTAATTATATTTGAAAACAGTGAAAAGATATATTTACTTGAAAAATACAATTTCCATTGACCTTGACATCTATTGCACGAAAACAGCAAGATCAGTGAAAACTCTATACAATTATCTTCATCTGTTATTGAGTTAAAACAATAAATGTCCCATTTTAAAAATTACATAATTATACGCAAAAAACGCATGAAAACAAAACAATCTTAATGTTCCCAGGTATCCTGAATCCAAATATCTAATCAAAATTTGCCGGCACCTTTTGGTTTCAGAGAAGATTTGTTTTGTCCTTTGGCTATTTTAAGTAACGGCGGCCATCTTGTTGGGCGTGGCTAAAACCCGCACACAATTTTAAAAGCCTGTTTCCCACGCATGATATTCATCAAATTTGGCTCAGTATTTTAGGAGGAGATTTTTGAAAATTGTTAACGGACGACAGACGACGACGGACGCCAAGTGATAGCTATTGCCATCACTTGGCGTTATCCATTTCCTCACCGAGTGTCCCTTCTGAGGATCGAACCCGCTACATTACCCCTGGCTATCTTGAGATTATTGTATTTATATACATGTAGGGTTTCACGTCCAGTCAACATTATCACTTAAATCGAGGAGGCACTATCTATATGTGAAGTATAAGATGTCTTGTATCTTTGCAATGCGCTCATGACAACGTGCAGGAAGAGTTAATATATTAATAGCGTGTAGCTCCTGGCTTGACACGAAGAACCGGTAATTAAAGTCTCTTTTAATGGGTCCTGTAATTTTTAAATGAGTCATAGGATCCTTGGAAAGATACATTAAAAACTGATGCCTCGCATTACGGTAGGCGTGAAACTTTGAAGAACCCAACTGTACAATGCCAAAAACAAAACAAAAAAATTTCAAATTCACATGTACTTGTTGACTTCTTTAAATAATTAAATATGAAATATCTTTTACTGAGACGTAAACTGACCCCTTTTAATTAAAATTGTTAGACGTTCCAAGAATCTAACAAAACGCAACCTACAAAATCGTACAGATATTTTCGCAAAAATTCCGTAAACTGTAGTAAACAAAATGTATACCCGAATCCTTAATTAGAGTAACTGCAATATATCTATAGATTTCAAATTTTAATCCCACCCCCCCCCCCCCCACCCTCCCACATCCATCCTACTTCATTAAATTTATATAAATGTTTATTGTTTTTTTAAAAATTATTTTATTGAACTCGTTACATCTAGTATATGTGTCAAAAGTGAAAAGTATACCAGTCATACACAATAGATACCGACTTTAAAACATCACAAGAAATAAACATGTACAAAATGTAGAAGTTATCTTTCTTGCGACGCGTACTTTAACAGAATATAAACTAGAGTTTTCATATAGAAAGCAACCTTTCAGAGGTATTCAAAGTGAAATAACTCCTAAAAGTTAGTGATTTTTTGTTTAAGACCGCAGTGAAAATTAATATTTTATAAAAATTACAAATAATCATTGTTGACATGCAACTCTGACTTAAATTCCTTTTTATTGAGCATATCAACTGTATGCATTTATTTTTGAAAACAGAATTAAAAAGTATTACCTTCTAGAGAAGAGGCAACTATATTTTAAACACCTTGACACTAATATTCGAGTAAATGTCGATTAAACTTTAATTTTGAATTGAAAATAACCAAATCTAAATGATTCCTATAGGAAAAATATAAATGAAAATAATAAAAATGTTCGAGAAGATATTTATAAAGATGACAAAAAGATAACAAATGCAAAAACACTCTCACGACTTCTTTTTCAACTTTCCTCTTCTTAGCAGCAGTATTCGGCATATGGTGTATTTTTGTCACAGTTGATACGCTATCGTAGATAAGAGCGGGGATTATACAACGATACAAATACTGTATAAATCGTGTTGACACCTAGAGTGAAGTTACCTAAAAAAGAAGTTCTTAACCTTTCAGGAGCACTCAGCTTCGCTTTCCTGATAAATGTTCAGGCGTTTAACTTAAATTGCAATTTTTACTTAGCTTTTAGGATTGTGATTGGGTCGTTATCGAAATGTCATAGTTTTGGGAATCATGTTAAAAAACAATTGGTATTAAGGTCATTTGGGTTTCTTTTCGTCATTTTGAAAAATATTGGTTTCACAATTTTGGTCTAAGTACTACTGATGGAGAATTCTTCCGAATTCAGCCGTTAGTACTGTAAAATTAAAACTGGTAAAAATGCAATTTTTACTGCTTTCAATTCCGGTCTTTTTTTCAAATTCCGCCTAAAAAAAGTTTATTTACGACAATTTCTAGAATTCCATTAGTATTTTTTTAAAGTAGTTTTTACCCCGTCATTATTTCAAAAGTTTTATTTTTTGGATTTATTTGTTTTTAAATAATGCTGTTTATTCATCCAATTACTTCAATGATGTCACTTTCATCTTGAATACACGAATAATGGCATTTAATTGGCTATTCCAATCACTTGGTATACACGCCAATAGTGTCAGCAAAAAGGTGCGAAAAGGTCATATGTACTTAACAACTACATTAGCTTACAAGTGAGAACGAATGAAAGAGTGTAATTAAAAACAAACAATCCCAAATCAAAGTAAAGCTGTGAATTTGACAAATCAAGTTAAATACGTAAACATCCACCAGAGAAAGTAGGCTGAATGACCCTGAATGGTTAAAAACTCCTGTTTAGCTAGCTACATTAGTCGCGTGTGTAATCAAATGAAAGCGGCATGGAACTATGGGGTGTCAAGTCAAATATATCCATGAAAATCTTGGTCATAAAACTTTTTTTTAAAAGTCTGATTTATAAGCTTCTTGTTCGCTGTATATAGACCTCGTTTTGGGAAAAAGCTCTGATCTTCAATAAAGTATTAATTGACACAAATACACAACTTGCAGGTTTTGATGCATAGAAAAAAGAAGAAAAGTTTACAATAGAAAAAGAAAGGGTGTGTTTTGCATCCGTTCTCTTTTCGTAATCTCTATCGGTAAGCTGATACTATTTTTTATTTATGTATCGAAAACGTATTGTTTTTCTTATATCTGTACTTGATTGTCAGGGTTCAGATGTTCACATTTAGCCTAACAATTAAGTTGTATATTTCCTGAAAGGTAAAGATTTTTCTAATTTCTATAAGTGAATGCATGTATTGATATTATAACTTAGTAAGGTTTTAGGATTTAATTTTAGGTCAATAATGAATATTTGTAATTTTGATGACATTCTAATTGTTCACTATCCAGTTAGCTAAGAGACCGAATTCATTTCAAAACGCATCCGACAAATACAACTGTAAACTATTGTCAATGTGGTTAAGGCTGTACACTAGGGATTGATCTTTTAAGGAGATGTACGGATGCTGTAAGGAAAATTGCAATTTCGTATTCTGATCGCTCATCAAATCCTAATTTCTTTCTTGATATGGTTTTATTTTTTATTTTTAAGCATGTAATAGGATCATTACACTCGACTGTGTCAGGGTTTTCATTTCAATGAAGAAAATCATGAGATACTCATAACAACTGTCGTGATCGGAGAAAGAAAAGGTAGATTGAAAAGATTATCAATGAAAATGAAGAGGTAATTGACTATTCGTTTCTCCGTTCACGACTGTTTAATGGATATATCATGATGTTATTATTGAAATGAAAACCTTGACATATTGAATAATGATTTGAACATGAACTGGTATGTTTGATAAAAATAACGTACAAGCTTCTAGAAATTATGTGTTTCAGTTTTATTATGTTGTGATCAAAGACGAGAGACAATTTATTGGATGTCAGGTGATAATCAACTAAGTTCAGTTGATGGTCAGTTGCATGATAATTGTTTTAATGTAATTGATCTTCATTTTACCCTTGTGCTCTTCTTAGTTTAAAGAAAAAATAAAATTGAAACATGGTCTTTGTAGCAGTTGTTTAACTGTGCTTTTTAACATTGAACAGAGGTCTTTTAACATTGGGCTATGTCAATACACCACAACATCAATATTTCGTATGTTTCGGTATAAATGTTAATTATGGGCCATTGAAGCATAAACAAATAGGTTATTTGGTTAATAAGAGGATAAATAGATCCATTGCCCTTTTTGAATGAAGACTGATCATGATATGGGGAAATTAGTGACCAGGATCAGAGTTGAGTAATTGAGGATTTCTTTCATTGGAGGCGGTCATTGCATGGATATTTGAGGAAATATGGAGTGTCAAGTGAAAACTACATACCTTTGACCATCGAACTGATAATCGGTGGGTGTCAGGGCGAATGCGTAATAACGTATCAATAGTTATTACCAATTCTTGATTTAATGCTTTTGTCTCTAACAGTCCATGTTCTATGCTGCAACTTATGTGACAGATAATAATTGTATATATCTGGTTTTATAGCCCGTCCCGACAATGATAATCTTAAAAAATGAATAAATAACTTGTGATTTTCTAAAGAAAAAATAAAAACATAATCCAGACAAGGCTGTCAAGATTTTAAATTATCAATCTAAAAATCCCAAATGTTTTATTTAAGTCATAGATTTGCAAGATTTGTTAACAATAAGTCAATAACACATTTGCTTATTTATCAATCTTCGGGCTCCGGGGTTTTTATTTTAATGTTATGATTTTACAAACAGTTGTCATTTAAAACTCGATATGGTTTAAATATTTTTGTAAGTTTTTTTTGTTTCCATATATGTATTTTGTTTTTCACCTTCATTCTGTGTTTTGTTTTGAAACGGTTTTATTGACACTCAGCTACATCTTTTGTTTTTGAAGTTAAAGAATAATTGTCATCCATCTACACATTTTCATTTTTCGTTGTTCAAGTTCGGCCACAATTTTTCTTTGTTCTGAAGTTACAGTTCAAATATACATGTCATTTAATGTTAAGATGGGTTTCCATTCAGCTACACGTTTTATGTTTTGTAGTTAAAGATTAGTTGTCTTAGATGTAATTCCCTATCGCATTGTTAGGCTAATTCCTGCCACCATTCTAGTCCATAGAAATCCAGATAAATTCTAATTACGACCTAGACATGACAAGACCTTCAAAAAGTGTTATGTCCGTCATCACAATGTTGTTGATAAATATATTGTCTTCCTATCATTAATTACTATGAGTTTTTTGACGTTCCACGGTTGCATATTTCTTTCATTCCTTATTTTGATTACACACATGGCGGTTACAACCAGGTAAAAATGGATGCTTACATTTCCGGAGCATACGGCCTCACTTCCCTGGTGGAAGTTCATGTGTTTAACCTAATTTGTCAGCTTCAATGTTTTTACTTTGCTTTTGGACTTTGGTTTGGACATGGATTAATATTTTTGATTGATTGATTACACATTTTTTGTTGTTGTTTTGGATGCGTTGCCATTCAACTACATATTTTATTTATTTTATTTGCATCTCAAGTGAACTAGAAATAGTTCTGTTTGGTTCATCTAACAGATAACACTAGCTATTTAAGGTTTTGGATAATTATGTCAATAAGTTGTTCAGCTTATTCTATACGTTTTACGTTTTGTTGATGTATAAAAGTATATGCCGTCTATTTTCTACTTGAAATGTTCATTAATGCGAATACGCGTTCTATACCTGTACACAGCGTCTTGGAATGTTTAAGACGATATTTCATGTTTGCATTATATTTTAAAGCAAAAATAAAATTAATAAAATGCTTTTATTATATTGTACTATTTACAGAATACGATCTCAAGCTTAAGATTGGATTCTTCAAATATGAAAGGAAATATTATTTAATATTTATTTGTTTAATGGCCATTAATATACATATAAATAAGCCAATTTAAGGAATTGATGATGTTGGTGTACTGTTATATTAGATATGCATTCGATATGTAAGGCTGATGAGTCAGACGTTAACATTTATTTAGTTTCTTTTGTATAATAAAATAACGACGGTTAAAAATAGATTATCACTAACTTTAGTTAAATAATTGTGCATTATTCTCAGACATATACTATTGTCTAAATTTGCTGCAAGTAAAAATATTTAATTCCTCAAAAAGTAGGATGCAAATTATTTCCTTAGCTAACTCCAATGATCTAGCTCCTATACATTCGTCGTCAAAGTCGACGACAAATTTGCTACAAACCTAAACCATATCAGTTCTTGAGTTGTCTGGTAAGTCTCCGGACATGAACCCTATAGAAAAACTGTGGAAATATTGAAAGAAAGTAGTCGTGAAGAATAACCCTAGATCAATTTCTGAGCTTTGGAAGTCCCTGTAGTTACTAGTATAGGATTGCAAAAGCCAAGTGCAGAGAAGACTGTTTGCGAGTATGCCAAATGAAAAATAGCAATCATCATAATAATAATAAAAAACTGGAGCATCAACAAAATACTTACTCTAAGTTATGAATTCTTGAAAGTATAGAAACTGCTTTTGATAACATAAATCCTGTTAGTACGTCTTTAATACAAAAACAAGAGGGTGACGTTTCTTTTCGGAAATTTAGAATTGACGTTACTTTTTGAACGTACCTGTATATGAAAAGAAGAGATGAAAATTTTTCTCAGTCCAATTTTTAATTTTCGAACCAATACTTAAAACTTTTTCATATAAAATAATCTAATCAAAAACTTTATACATAGATATCCGTAACCTTAACCAGTCTTAAGATTTAAATAATTTATCTATAACATCGACAAAGTTGATGGAGGTTTTTATTTATGTTCTATACATATTTCAAACATTTCTGACGGCATGGACAAAACACATTTGTAGATATATTGATTAATTGCTTTTGCCTTTATGTAAACCAAAATTAAAATGCTACTTATGTACTGATTAAATCCGGTTTCGAATGTATTTACCGATTCTATCTTTTAGTGTAATGACATTTAATTTATCAAACTTCGACAAGTTGATCATTATAAGCCGTGTCTTCTATTCAAGACAATACATTTAGAATAAATAAAGGATAAAATGAAAAATCTAGTTTAGTTTGAAAAAATATATCATGCCAAACAAAAAACCTACAGTTGAATATGTATAGTACAGACCTGTTGAAACTTAATATAACGAATTAATATCGAAAGTCGCATTTAATCTGGGTCACTTGTGAGTTCGGTAGCTACTGACAATTTCTCAACAAATTTTAGGTCACATATCTCAACCACCAAGTTATGACTTATTGTTTTAGCTAAGTGGACTTTCAACAGGTCTAAAGTGTACTAAATCAGATCTAAACAAAAAAAAAAAAACGTTAATTTGAATATTAAACTGTCGGTTCGGTAGGTAACAATTTGTTAACATATTGCTGTTAAACTTTCGATAGACCTTTTCTGTATATAATCTAGATTAATTGTCTCCGAACAAAAAACATTGTCATTACCATTAACCAAATATATATTCATACGCAAGGCGTGACTATGATACAAATCGGTAACCCAATGTCAGAAAATATATATCAAAAACAAAAATACCAATCTATGTCCAAACCATAATTTAAAATCAAAGTAAAAAATTTGTATCTAGCAAATTTGGTTAAATACATGAATCTCCACCAGGAAAGTGAGGTCGGGTTCCCTGGAAGAGTAATGGTGTATTGATAGCAAGTTTTTTTTTAATTGTATGTCATTCTTATGGACCATAAAACAGCTATTTTGGTATATGGAATTCATTTAGTAGAATAAAAATCTCCGATCCTTATTTTATTTTATTTTGCACATAAAATAGCTACTTGTCAAGAAGGAATATAAAAGCTTAATAGTAATATCAAGTGTCACAAAAATGTCTAAATATTATCAGTAAAAAAAACCATCATGACCAGATCAGAATACCAAAAAGAAGTAAAACTTTTATAAATGGAAAATTAAGTTAAACACGTGAACTTGCACCAGGAAAGTGAGACCAGATGTTCCAGAATGGTTAGAACCTGCTGTCTAACTATCTAAATCCGTCCATTCTCTAAATGTTAAATGATGACAGTACAATCCAAACAAAAATAAATACGAACATACCAATCTAAGTCCAGATTAGATTTCGAAAGAAAAGTAAAAAGAAGTTGAAAGTGTCAAACACTTTCTCCAGGAAAATGAGACCGGGTGCTCCGGTGTGTACATGTGTGAACCTCGTGTACATGTAGTGAAACCAACCAAAAACTTAAATGCTTAATTATTTTAGCACAATCTTACCAAAAATTAAAACAATACCAATCCATCATTTCTAGATCTAAATCCCTAAGAAGTAAAAACTTTGAAAATGGCAAATTAAGATAAAACGTGAACTCCCCCCCACTAATTGAGGCAGCGCAGTTGGGTGCGCCCCGGAAGAATACGTACCTCCTATCCAACAAGCAAAACCCGCAAATAATTTTAATGCTTAGTAATGACAGCACAGTCGAAACAAAAAAAAAAAAAAAAAAAAAAAAAAAAAAAAATGAAAAACACAAACATACAAACCCATGTCCAGATAGGAATCTCCAAGAAAAATATAAACTTTTAAAATTAACAATTGAGTTAAACAGGAGGTGCTTACCCTTTCGGAGAACCGGGCATCACTTCCCTGGTGGAAGTCCACGTGACTAATCTAACTTGTCGGTTCCAAAGTTTTATACTTTGCATCTGGATTGTGATTTGGAATTTATTATATACGTGATCTTCCATCAGGGATGTGAGGTAGGTAAATCAATAATTATTGGTATGCATTGATACAATATATATTTGATAGAAATTGTTATCTATTTATAACTTCAGTAAAACAATTTAGTAATGACACATGAAATTTCCAGGACACTATAAATATAATACTTGGAATTCCCAGGACACTATAAATAGACGTAACGACAGTTTAAGTTATTTACTATAAAACAGCTCATTTGGGTATCGCATACATTTAGTAGCAAACCAAACGATGTCCCATCCGTCATTTAGAATCTGATTTTGCACATAAAATAGCAATTTGCCAAGATAGGTATTGGAAGACATGTAACAGCTAACAGTAATATCAAGAGTCTCTAACATGATAAAAAATTATCAAAGATTGTTCCAAAATGATAGATGGGCACAAACCATTGACAAATATTAAGACGAATGATAGTTTATTTGTTTTTAATTTGTTTTTTGTTTTGGCTTTGTAATTTGAACATGGAACAGTATGTATGTGGTTGGCAGATTAACTGTTTCAAGAATGGTCTTTACATATAATTAAACATAATTTCAAGGCATATTTTTTAACGAAACGTCAATTTAACTTAAACCTTCTTTCAAATATACGATTTATTTTCTTTTTTCAGTGTGTTACCAGGTTATAAACCTATCAAACATAAAGTGAAGTGGAAAAATCTTAATGTTTTATCAAGGTCAAAAAGCCAGACTTTAAAACATAACATATAAAAAACACAAACCACCTAAAGGAGTAACAGTTATATGAATTCAAACAGTAACATTTATTCTAAATCTTCAACCCCAAACAACATTCTAATAATCGTTTTGATAAAAATTACTTAAAAGAGACTTTAAATTAACTCTGAATGTCTGTCAACGTTGTTAGGTTAATGAGAAAGAATCTGTCGTATTGCCTAGAGACAAAACTATACATACAGCTTCGTGTGTAGTTTTTGTAGTTTACGTTACCATGGTAACATAAGTAAAACGATAGCCTTTTAATAAATATAAAACAGAAACGTTTCATAAAAAGGAATGATATTTGTTTGAGATTAGATTTTTTCATGGATTTTGTGTCGCATTTTCAAGGTAATTTGTTTTGCCCAATGAACCCTTAAAACGTTAAAAATAATAATCCTTTTCACAAAATAATTTGCATGTTAAAATATGATTTTGGTTTGTATTTTCTAACATAAATAGGATTAATAAAATTAGAAATTTGATATTCAAAATCATCAATTTAATAATTAAAAATGTTTCACGAAGAAACAAGAATGAAAGAAAGTTTAAAAAAAGAAATAGCATATCTATTTGGCAACAACCAACACAACCAAGTTTATGAAAGAAAAGCACCAACAAATCAAGAAAATATGATAACACAATATATATGGAAATCCACAGATTTAGTGTTATATATGTCTTTGTGGGGCACAACTGGTGATATTTAAAACATCATACTTTAGACAGGACACTGGTGTTAATGTCTGTTAAGGTTAAAGCAATATTGGAAGTTGTCCTAGTGATTTCCCTAGATTTACTCTTAATATAACCATATAATCAAAAATGAACACATTCCAAAATAAAAACAAATCTGTTAAAACCTATCTTGAAATGTTCATGCATTTCTTTACACGAGTTTACGACCTGAAACAACATGCTACTAATGAACCAGTCCAAGACAAAGGATAAAAAAAAAAATACACGATTAGATAGTGCCATGTTTCTTTCACTCTGAATTTTGATTACACACGTGACAGGTGTTGTTCGCTAAACAAGAGGCGCTTACCCTTCCGAAACACCCAGCCTCATTTTCCCGCACGTGTTAAATATAACCTGATTTGTCAGTCTCAGTCCTTACTTTACTTTGGGATTGTGATATGAGCATGGGCCGGTGTGTTTGTGCTTGGTTTGATTGCAACTGCAGTATAACTTTAAATTAAACCTAAGCATTCATGTGCAACACCTTGTGGGAAACACTTTAAAAAATAAGAACAACATATGTCCTTGATAAAAATATCTCTAGATTTTTTCATGCGTTTGATACATCTTTTGTACGACATGAAACAACATACTACTAATGAACCAACTGATTCATAGAGATAAAAAATAAAGAAACATACAATTAGATAAAAATAGTTCAAATTAATCGTTCCATATTTGTCTCATTAAGATGAATAGCATGTAATCAATAATAACAGTATAGTCATCGATGTCGATGCTTCAAGATAGTAAGTTACAGACTCGCCTGACACTGAACTAACGAAAAGAAGTCGAAACTCGACTACCATTTGACCGAGATATTGATAGACGGTGGTCGTTAAACTATCGAGAGATAAAAAGAGGTTATCGAAACGTGTCTAAAATATTGCGTTAAAGGGGACGCGATGATGAGGTGCCGATTCGGCACTAATTCGTATTTTTGTGTTAAACTTTCGATTTGTCTGTACTATATGTTTTAACTAAATCAGAATGATAAAAAACAACGTCTATTATGTTTCCTGTGTTTCACTAATTTAAAGTTTTAATTGCATAAAAGCTAAGATACAAATAGTGTTATCAATTCCTTTAAGTTCAATTGATCAATTGATGCATGTGTACATGTTTTTTTTCCAATTTATTCAATTCAATCTGTATTGTCCCAATTTTCATTGATCATCCTGCAAACGAAGTTGAGGGGTATACGGGAATGACTCTTTCTTTCCTCCTTCCTCCCGTCCGTCCGTCTGGCTGGACATCCAAATATCATGCCCGCTTAATATCTCCCATGTCTTTGGGTTGAATGTGATTATAATAGAAACAAACATAATACGGTGCTTCGCTTTAGTGTCAGTCTTTCTGGCAATGTATACGATGGGATATGTCTCTCAAAAGTTTCTTAGTGCTTTGAGCTTGGCAAAAGTACATGGCATGGTCTCAACGGGCTAGGTTCGAACCCCGGTCTGCTACATAAGGGGCGAGCACTCTACCGAGCTATGGGAGTGGTATTTTCATACAGTAAATATTTGTTATTTAAGCGTTTATTTATTCATATATCAATCTAGCACAGTTTCTTAATTTGGAAGTAAACGGAAATTAATTGAACGTTATCGTTTTCCACGATAATACTGGATTTACGTCAGATGTCGGAGGAACAAACACGCCTCCGGAAAAATCATAAAGTGTTTCAATGATACACCCATAAATACAGGAAATAATTTTTCAAAACATAGCCATAAAATAAATATTCGACCCTGAAATTTGAATCTGTACCTTATATACAAAGTAGTCCACATATTAATATGTTAAACTATTCTATAAACATTTTGTTTAAATACAAATATATTTTGTACAAGTATATATTTTATTTTTCCAATATCCATGTGTGGTATATATATTCAATATTACAGTTTTATAATAATCTTTCCTATATAATATTATGAGCCAAATTATTTTACTGTAATATATTAAGAATAATACGTAACAGCAATTTTAAAAGTTAATACAGAATTTAAAAATCCTATATACTATAAATGTTTTTATTTTCGCGGTGTAGTTATTTTTCGCTTAATTCGTGGTCGATTGTTTTGCGCGAAAATTAATACCGCATGGAAATTATATTATGTTTATTGTGTTAAAGTTCATATTGAAAAATTTGCGAAAAAACCTAAGAGAATATGTCTGAATTTCATATACCTCGAAAATAAATACACGCGAAATTAAATGTGTTAACCCTAAGGCAGCTAAAAGGCACAGTGAAATAAAGAGTCTTGCATATTGATATCGGGTTAGTTAGCAGTGGTGTGAAATAATGGTCTTGATAAGGTTACAACAGGATTTCAGCCATAATAGTTTGCCCGTTGCCTATCTATTCCCCAACGTTTGCATCTAATATTTCCACCTTTATAGTTTTTGACTACTGAAGAAATATTCAGATTTTCCAAGCCTTAATGCTGTGATACTTCTGATTCGGAATCTGTGTTAGTTAAACGACTACAAAACACAACAGAAAGGATTTAGAATAGTTTAATCATATATGTGTGATCATTTGAGCTTTTTAATATGTAACAAAAAGCTACTACCTTTTACAGAAGTATCGAATACATTCGTGAATGTTGAGGTCGCCTGTGAGTAGAAGCATTATCACGGTGATGAATAGATTTGAGATTGTGTTTACGAGAGGAAACCAAATACTAGTATTCACACATAAGAATGATTAGATGTCAGATACATATAAATAATATAACAATCTGAATGCCTTATTGCTAGTTTCAAAACATGTATATTTGTTCAGTACAGGCCTGTCGATAGTTTTTAAACTATGACAACGAATTATAATTTTAATGCCGAATTGACAGTTAATCTCGAAACCTTGCTATCTATATATCCAAAGCTTTTCGACAACCACTAGCGACTGTAAACGTATTAAATTCCGCGTGTATTTATTTTAGCGGTATAGGAAATTGAGACATACCCACATAGTTAAATTTTCGCGTCT
This sequence comes from Anadara kagoshimensis, assembly GCA_021292105.1. NCBI lineage: Eukaryota > Metazoa > Mollusca > Bivalvia > Arcoida > Arcidae > Anadara > Anadara kagoshimensis. The sequence goes on along the minus strand of CM037872.1, from coordinate 40,141,370 downwards.
TTAAAATATGTACTATAACACAATGAGCATAATTCAATTTTCGCTTGGTAATTTTTTCGCGCAAAACAAAAGACAGGTCTGTACTGTAAAGAAAAAGAATTTCTACAATCTGAACGGTGATATTACCAGTTTTATACCAAGTACAATACAGGCCTGTCGACAGTTTAACATTAATAAGCGCTGAATTAGTAGTTCATCTCGAACCATTGTTAGCTATTTCTCTACAGATTTTCGACACCTGGTTTCAACGTCTCTGTAGCTTTTTGGTCACTTGTTACCAATATCCCTTCCACTCTGAGTGCTTTTTGCTAGGTTAGTATTAAACTTTCGGTAGGTCTGTATTATAAAAAAAACAAGGTCAAAGGACCAATTCGAACCCCGACCGAGGTTAAATAGTTAAGATTTACTTGAATCTAGCAAAATTTCTAATGTTTACAACTTTTAAACTTTGAATTTATTCAGGAATTTAAGGTGCTATTTTGAAGATCAGAAGATCGCTTTAAGCTGAAGTTTCTGTTTGATATTGATGAAGTATTAATTAGTAGATAAAAATAGGTTATCAATAGTTGCTTGTTAAAAGGTCAGTAAAGGCCGAAAATCTTTGTTAAGTAATTAATAATTGTGAAACTTGATTCTGACGAAACTAAAGATCCGTTGCATGTTTGGAGGTAAATTAGTATCATAACCGTTTGGGAATTGCATGTAGTTATAATACATACTGGTTCTATTTGTGTTAATATCAAAGTCAGATATTACAATATACAGTACAGATCTATCAAAAGTTTAACATTGGGTTATTGAAAAGAGTCTGATGATCATGAGTGGCCAAGATATGGATTTCTAGTGATAGGGAAGTTGTAGTGAATTATATTAGATAACAGTTGTCTATAGCTGAAGAGGGGCCGGGATGACCTGCCTTTTCGGCACTTATTATAAATCGTAAGTTTAATGATAACTTTTGACTGGCCTGTAGTGTAGATAGTGCGTATTGCGTTATCGACAATCATTATTATATGATTGATACAATAGTAAAATAAATGAATCATAAATAATATAATTAATCAATACAAATTGATAGGTGACACACACACATGCTGAGAATAGAATTGTCCTAATTTAAGACTGAAACACACACACACACACACACACACATACACACACACACACTCTCTCTCTCTCTCTCTCTGAGTTTATGAATAACAAGGAAGCAAGCAAGATTTCCGATACTCCAAAGACAACTGTAATATCGACATTAATATAATCCCTGTCATATTGATAAAAAACGGCATGATGTCTCTTTGTTTAGATTTATCCTTATATCAAAGAAATATGTCTTTCTAAAGTTCAATGTACGTGTCATTTGATTACCTTTCGAAGCATCCGGTCTCACTTCTCTGGTGAAAATTCACGATCAAGAACAATGTTTTGAGTTTTGGATTTGAACATGTATCGGTGTGGAAGTTGTGTACCTAGTGGTTAACGTGTTGAACTTAAAAAGTTTTCATAGTTAAATGATTTGATTTTTTTTTATTTTAGTGTTTACGTTGTGGTTTGGACATCAACTGGTATGTTGGTGTATGATTATCTGCACAAAGTGTTGAAATTTATAATCAGCAAATGATTATCGTGCGTATTGTAAAGTGTCTAAGATTGTTGTTGTTCATGTTTTCACATTCGGTGACACTAAAAACTGGCCATGGTTACGAAAGCTTGTTCGTGCCACTTTGTAATCTGATGATTTTAATTTTTCTCAAATCGTACCTGCGAATTTTAAAATCGTAGATACAACTTTTACAACTTTTAAAATCGTATGCAAGATTTTTAAATTCATAGGTACGATATTCAAATTCGCAGATACGATTTTTTAATTCGTATGTACGATTTGAAAAAAAAATAGATTACAAAGTGGCACGAACAAGCTTTCGTAGAAAGAAGTACAACTAACAGGTCAAAAATCAAAATGGAGTAGTTTGGCGTATCTGCCAATCTAATCAAACTGGGAGGATGGGTTAGATTCTACTCCTAATGTGAGATAGTCTCTCAATTTGTTTGCGGAAGGTAGGTGGTTTTTTTCTGAGCACTCATGTTTCCAACACCATCCCTGAACTAACCAACTTAATATAAGTAAGAATCTTGACAAGGACGTTATTCCCAATAACATGTACTTCACTTCATTCTTCTCGTCATACCACTACGGTGGTTCAGTGTGTATATTGCTCGTTTCACAAGTAGGACGTCGTGGGTTATAGGCTCGTAAGGTGTTTCCGATCACTTATGTAAATTTCGAATGGCGAGCCTGCGCAGTCAAATTTTTTAGGCGGTATTGTCTATTTATAACGACGGAAGCACGTTTTTCTACTAATGTAAACAAATAGTCAAAAGTACTTTCTAGGAAGGTAAAATAACTCGCATTCTGTCCATGTTGATAAAATCCGCCATTTTTGTTATTCCCGTTTTTCTTGTATCACAATATGTCCCAATTTATTTTGATCTAATCATTTTAATACAACCCAGTGTCGTCTGTTTACTCTCTGAGCGTTTTGACAAATATCAGTTCATGTAACGTCACCAGTTATAGTCTGTTTCAAGAAAACCGAGGCTTTAAAGTGGCACCACCTGTTATAGCATAATTGTTATATATGGGGAGCAAGATTATACAACACTTAGATCTATAAATGCAATTCAACACCAAAACGTGATAACCGCTACCTGATTCATAGTTCACAACACATTCTCAACAGATTTTTACAGTTAAAACTATTGATGTTGCATCAATATATATATATTTATATAATATATATAGACATATGTCAATATAAGGTTTCTAATTGTTATGAAATCGATGGATGACACACAAATGGGTGAATGGTTGCTGGAATATTACTTAACTTAGGATTTAGATGAGGTGAGATATAATGTTTATGATTCATGTTAACACTGGCCCGTTTTGAGCCTCAAACACTTTTACTTTCTTGTGTAATACGTTACTACATCACGTGATCGGATTCACCTTTCCGCCATTTTGTTTACATAGAAATGGGGACCGGTAGGGATTTAGATAAACATGCTGTGTAATGCTTTGATTGAGTTTTTGTCAGTATAAAAGCATCCATATTAATTAGTTTTAACTATGCTGATGTACATTTGATTCAGTATTATTTAGCAAGCTAAATAATTATTCCAAAATCCACTAAGTGATCGAAATCCCCTAATTCCTCCATATAACCCCCGTCGGGTCTGACCAAGATAGTGACTGTTCTTTCGGCACTCCAAGCTCTCGACATTTAGAAATTAAAGTTACAGGGTCCTTAGGAAGAGGCCCTAAAAACCGTTGTTCCATGTCAAAACAGGCGTGGGACATCAAAGAACCCTCCCTGCATGTTGCCCTAAGCGCACGTCAAAGGTGAAGATTGCTGCCACTTTATCTACAGCTGGTGACGTCTCGATATAATTGAAATATTCTTGACCAGGACGTGAAACCCCATTCAATCAATCAAACCACTCTACTCGTAATTTGAATAAACATATGTCATGTATCATTTTGAATAAAGTATTTAAACACCAGGAAATAGGAAGATGATTATTTTGCCATTTAGATTCCCCTAATGTATTGTAATAATGTTACAATTCTATTCACATCCCAACATTTCATGACAAATAATTGTTTTCTTAAAAATGCCAATAACTATATTTGTAACACAATATTATATTATAACAACGTACACGAAGTAACCTTAAAGGTGGTACTGTATAACTATGTAACGTGATCATTTATAAATTGACTACTCAAAACTTACCCTAAGGAAATAGAATACAATCACTCCAAAATACTAAACAGAATCTATAATTTAGCATCTTTAAATTATAATAATTAGTAAGTACTTGTATTGGTAATTTTTGTTGCGTTTTTTCTCAATATCGTTTATCTTAATAAGTACTCATAGTGCAAAGTATCCATTGTTTATAGAACGCTCATAGATTATAAAAAAATACACGCCAGTCCAAGTCAAAAATTACGATTCAAAAGAAAGTGAAAACTACTAAACTGGCAATTAAATTAAACATGCGGACGTCAACCAAGGTAGAGAGGCCGGGTGACCCAGAAAGGTAAGCAACACCTAATCAATTGAAGCTACATCCGCCAAGTATAGATTCAAAATTGAAAATGAAAGAAACATTGAACTATGGAGCGTCAGATGTACCCAGGAAGTACTTGGACACCATACAATACAATATTGTGATTACATTAGAAATTCGGTTTTAGAAAGATTAGCAAGGAATGATACCCAGCAGCAATATAGCGTTTGTTCTTTTTTCGGATACAATATTTCGATTTCCATGAAATGTTTTTAGTAGAATGCTAAGACTGTCTTATCACTTGTGCTGAAGGATATTTAGTGTCATATGAAAGATTTTATCGTAACAAACAGGTGAATCATTTTCCTTTCTCTTTGGCTTAAGTGCTGTATTGAAGACTTCATCGTATCACACAGATGATCTTCTTTCCTTTCCCTTAAAAGCAATATTCTATCTATTTACCTCTCAGTACAACTCTCTTTCTCTCCCTCTCTGAATTGGGTTCGCTGCTGGTTAAAAAGTAAAAGAATATAGCGCTAAAAAAGACGGTGGGTTAAAATTACTTCACGTAAGATTAAAGTAATAGTATGTACAAATAAAAATATAAAAGAAATTTTGATGTTTAGGGGCTGAGGTGAAACAACATTGTGTGGAAGTCTGTTCCATTGTATGACGGTAAGTGGAATAAGGAATATTTGTATACATTTTTTGTTGTTTGTATTTGCCCAAAAGAGAGACTGTGGACGTTTCTGGTAAGACAGGAAGAAAAAACGAGTTGGTGGGAGGATTCTACAACGAGACAATGCAAAATTTTGTAAATTAGGACCAGCCTTGCATTCTTAAGCTTCTTTGTTCTAAGAAACTCCAACCAAGCTTATTTAGGATGGATGTAACACTAGATGTATGTTTATAATCTTGCACTAACCACCCTGCAGCTCGACGTTGTACCATTTCGAGCTGGTTAATGTGTGATGCTGTATATGGGTCCCAGACACTAGCTGCGTATTCAAATTTAGGTCTTACCATAGTTCTATATGCTGTTGTTTTGACGGTGTTGGTTCCTTGTCTTGAAGTTTCGTCTTAGGAAGCCTAGTTTCCTGTTTGCATTGGTGGTTGTTCTTTTGGTGTGTGTGTGTGTGTGTGTGTGTGTGTGTGTGTGTTCCAGTTCGATTATTTGTGACTTGTTGATTCCAAGGTATTGTTTCAAGCACTTCGAAGCCTATATTTGGTTGGTATTGGTATTATTGATGTTGTAAGATGAATTGCCTTGTATTTACTTTTGTTGAAATCCATAGCCCACTTTTCCCCATGTTTTCAGTTTTTCTATGTCATGTTGTAACACTGAAGAATTCGAAAAGTTGTGAAAAAAAATAATACTGTAAACTACGGTATCATCAGCAAAAAGAACTTTGCTGAAGTCCAGTAGGATGAGACCTGTTTGTTTTCCTTTGGGTATGTTTTGTGCAAGTTCTTCTCTAACATAACAAGTTGGGTTTCACAGCTACGTTTTTCACGAAAAGCATGCTAAAGATAAAAGTTTGTTGTTCCTGGTTAGATGTTTGACAAGATTGGATATTACGATGTGTTTTTGAAGAGGATACAAATGAGAGATATTGGACGATAGTTTGCTCGGTTAGAGCAGTCTCCTTTTATAAATAATAGGCTAATGTTGGCAGTGGTCCAAATTTATGGCACCTTTCCTGTGGTAATAGATAGCTGGAAGAGGATTTGTAGGATTAGTGACAATTTATTGTGTAGTTCTTTGAGTAAGATGGTTGTAATCATCTGGTCCTGCTTTATCCACTTTAAGATTTTTGACGATGTTTCTAATACCTACTACACTTACCTCTATGTCCGGCATGCTGTTAAATTTACTACGTATATTTTCTGAGTTGTTAAATATCTTTATTTGGCTGGTTTAACTTCAATGGAAAGAATGATACCCAAAACGCCGAGCTATCCGCCTATAGGAATCAAAATTAAAAAGTATGTTGAATACATATTGATAGTGAAAAAACCTAAAGCTACTATTATTATGTAAAAGTTTATATGGTAAAAATCTCAGTAAAACATTGCATTATATGTTTAACTCGTGTAATCCTTTAGGTTTGTCTCCGTAGAACTCAATACAAACATGGAACAAGTAAGTGAAAATCAACACGTTTTTAATAAATACATATAGAGCGCATGCCTCTCCATTAAAGATATTTTGAATATAAAAACTATATTATTTTACTGTTAGATATGCAAAGTATGGTTAATGGAGAGACATGCGCTGATACTGAATTTTGTAAAAATCAATGTTCTGAGAGTTACCCCAATATAACCTCTTAATACACCGTACTATACTCGTACTTGATATTAATAAACCTTATTGTCAACCATTACCTGCGTGGTGTAGTGGGTATACGTAGGTACCAGTAAGTCTTACGTTGTTGGTTCGAATCCCAAAGTTACAGTTTTATTTTTCAACTTATTTTATTTTAATAAAATGTATATTTTACGGCTTGATTTCTTTTTATCTTACTTTGTGTTAGAATTTAAATGCAATATTATTTTTTTATGCCACAAATAACATAACAGATAAAAAGACATGCACGCATATTTGTTTTATACATACAATATATATAACGACATTACAATTCAGTTTAAGGCCACTTGTCATTTTCCGTGTGTTTCGTGTATGTTGAACACGTACTAGTAAATAAAATGCCTAAAGCTTTTCTAAGTGCATTCGTCGCACGCAGAAAGGCCATATACGAAAAGTCGGGGTAGGTTTCATATGTGATGAATGTCACTAGCTGGACACGACTGAATATCATGAACCTGCGGTTTGTCGAATAATAATATTTTGTAGTTAAAGTAGAGAAATTGATTTCGATTATACAAATGACCTTTCTGATGATGACTATTATACATTGACTAGACGTAGCATCTTGTAACAAAGGTTATATCAGTAAAAAAGTCAAAAAGCTTTGCGTTAGGACTGTTCTTGACAAAGCTTTAAATTGGCCTTTATCATGAACTCTTAGCAACACTATTTTGTCTGAAAAATGCTCCACAGGTGTCAAGCATGCTCTCTGAAGCACGATGGCTTTAACAACTTCAGTTTCTTGAATGCCTTCTATCACTGATTTTATGATGGCCTAAATCAAAGTATTCTGCTATGAAATCACACTGACATGCCATCAATAGTATCACACAGCGTATACGCATTATGATGCAAAACAAAACAAGTCATTGTGATACCTGAGTTTTTGTTTTTGTGCTAGCAAAGTAATGGCAATGACAGTAGCGCTACACTTTGGTGCAGAATAACAAACATTTAAATTATATAGACAGCTAACTACCCAGTAAAGTCGGCTTCCATACACGTCAAAATAAAAAAGGAAAAATGTTATTCATATGCAACGTATATATTTACACAGAGATTTATTTGTACTTGGCCTCGAAGTAGTGACGGGTATAGAGGCCTGAAAAGGGTGTAACCTAGTTTCTTGCGTATATATTCCTATAGGCGGATAGCTCGGCGTTTTGGGAATCATTCTTTGGGACTTAAGATTGATTGAAATTGTATGTTTAAGATGTTAGCTTTTGTCTATGTTGACTGAAAACAGCTTCCCTTCATTCATCAACGGTGCTACTCTGTTACTGTCCTGCCTGAAATGCTTCAGGAATGTGAAGAGTTTCTTTGGAATGAATGTCTGTTCTTTAGCGGTAGGTTCCTCTTTATCTGTTCCGATAATACGTAGAATACCTTCTATATATTTTTCAATTGTTGCTCTAATCTTCTTCTGTACAAGATTTTTCGTGTTGTTATAGTACTTCATGTCTGTTGTATTACCAGTTTTTCGTCTATAATATAGTTTGTCTCATTTGCGTATGAGTATTTTATATCTGCTGTAATCCAAGGGAGTTTGTTTTTACTGCTCACCTGTTTGGAAGGAATGCGTTGCTTAAATTCCATTTTTAATTGATGGTCTGCCATAATGTTTCTACATCAGTGTGTGTTTCCCGGTGCTCCGGCACCTGGTCTTTGAATGTCTCCATATCTCTTTTTAGTCCCTCCCAGTCAGCTATTTTGTATAACGTGGTGTTTCTGGGTTTGGCTTTACTCAAGCTTGATCTTACGATGGATTCAGCACTGACGATGCTGTGGCCACTGATTCCTTGGATGACTTGTACGTTAGTGACGACCGTAGAGTTGTTGGTACAGAAACGATCCAGTACATTTTCACCTCTAAAGACTTCATCGTGACACATAGATGAACCTTTAGCATTTCTCTCTTTTCCTTTTTATATTAATTATCATTGAATACAAACCACGTTTTTGTTTACGAATGCCACAAAGATATCTTAATAATATGGTTTCTGTAAACATGTTTGTATTTCTTCGTAACTCATTATGTTTGATTATTCAGTCTGCCTACATGTAACAGGAGTCTTCGTTTCAGTTTTCAGTATATTTGCTCATATGTATTCATCTTAACAAATTTTATGGCTTCCACAATGAAAAAAAACCAATACCTTATTAAGCCGTCGATTTTACTTTTATTTAGTACAGACCAGTCGAAAATTTAACACTGGGCTAGTAGTACCTCGGCAGTCGAGTGGCCAAAGTAGGGATAGCCAGTGACCAAAAAGCTGTCGAAAGATAGATAGCAGTTACACAAACACCTGTCAAGATATATAGTTAATGATGGGTCGAGATGAACTCAAAATACGCCACTAATTTATTGTCTTAATATTAAACTTTCGACAGATCTGTACTCTATATATCGACGTTTTTAGCTCAACTGGCTATAGCCAGCTGAGCTTATGCCATGGTGAAGCGTGTGTCCGTGCGTCCGTGCGTCCGTGCGTCCGTGCGTGCGTCCGTGCGTAAACTTTAATCTTCTCCTCTGAAACCACTGGGCCAATTGAAACCAAATTTGGTGTGGAAAGTCCCTAGGTGGAGTAGATTAAAGTTTGTACAAATCAACTTCCTGCGGCATCCAAGATGGCCGCCATTGCTATAAATAGCAAAAACCTATAAATGGTCGTTACATGTTTATTTTTGGACCGATTTAGTTCAAATTTGAGATTTAGAAAGTAGATGTCTAGCCATTTAATATATGTAACGGGTTTTTCTGTAACTTTTTCTGTTTGCTCGTAATTAGCGGAATATGCAAATTAGATGCTAAATTTAGTCGATTCTTTGAAAATCTTCTTCTCTGAAACCACATACCCAAATGATGCCAAATATGGTGTGGAAAGTCCCTAGGTGGAGTAGATTAAAGTTTGTACAAATCAAGTTCGTGCGGCATCCAAGATGGCCGCCATTGCTATAAATAGCAAAAACCTATAAATGGTCATTACATGTTTATTTATGGACCGATTTAGTTCAAATTTGAGATTTAGAAAGTAGATGTCTAGCCATTTAATATATGTAACGGGTTTTTTTGTAACTTTTTCTTTTTGCTCGTAATTAGCGGAATATGCAAATTAGATGCTAAATTTAGGCAATTCTTTGAAAATCTTCTTCTCTGAAACCACTTGGCCAATTGGAACCAAATTTGGTGTGGAAAGTCCCTAGGTGGAGTAGATTAAAGTTTGTACAAATCAACTTCCTGCATCATCCAAGATGGCCGCCATTGCTATAAATAGCAAAAACCTATAAATGGTCGTTACATGTTTATTTTAGAACCGATTTAGTTCAAATTTGAGATTTAGAAAGTAGATGTCTAGCCATTTAATATATGTAACGGATTTTTCAGTAACTTTTTCTGTTTGCTCATAATTAGCGGAATATGCAAATTAGATGCTAAATTTAGGCAATTCTTTGAAACTCTTCTTCTCTGAAACCACATACCCAAATGAAGCCAAATTTAATGTGGAAAGTCCCTAGGTGGAGTAGAATAAAGTTTGTACAAATCAACTTCGTGCGGCATCCAAGATGGCCGCCATTGCTTTAAATATCAAAAACCTATAAATGGTCATTACATGTTTATTTATGGACCGATTTAGTTCAAATTTGAGATTTAGAAAGTAGATGTCTAGCCATTTAATATATGTAACGGGTTTTTCTGTAACTTTTTCTGTTTGCTCGTAATTAGCGGAATATGCAAATTAGATGCTAAATTTAGGCAATTCTTTGAAAATCTTCTTCTCTGAAACCACTTGGCCAATTGGAACCAAATTTGGTGTGGAAAGTCCCTAGGTGGAGTAGATTAAAGTTTGTACAAATTATATTCCTGCGGCATCCAAGATGGCCGCCATTGCTATAAATAGCAAAAACCTATAAATGGTCATTACATGTTTATTTTTGGACCGATTTAGTTCAAATTTGAGATTTAGAAAGTAGATGTCTAGCCATTTAATATATGTAACAGATTTTTTTGTAACTTTTTCTGTTTGCTCGTAATTAGCAGAATATGCAAATTAGATGCTAAATTTAGTCGATTCTTTGAAAATCTTCTTCTCTGAAACCACATACCCAAATGATGCCAAATATGGTGTGGAAAGTCCCTAGGTGGAGTAGAATAAAGTTTGTACAAATCAACTTTGCGGGGCATCCAAGATGGCCGCCATTGCTATAAATATCAAAAACCTATAAATGATCATTACATGTTTATTTATGGACCGATTTAGTTCAAATTTGAGATTTAGAAAGTAGATGTCTAGCCATTTAATATATGTAACGGGTTTTTTTGTAACTTTTTCTGTTTGCTCGTAATTAGCGAAATATGCAAATTAGATGCTAAATGTAGTCGATTCTTTGAAAATCTTCATCTCTGAAACCACATACCCAAATGATGCCAAATATGGTATGGAAAGTCCCTAGGTGGAGTAGATTAAAGTTTGTACAAATCAACTTCGTGTGGCATCTAAGATGGCCGCCATTGCTATAAATAGCAAAAACCTATAAATGGTCATTACATGTTTATTTATGGACCGATTTAAATCAGATTTGAGATTTAGAAAGTAGATGTCTAGCCATTTAATATATGTAACGGGTTTTTCTGTAACTTTTTCTGTTTGCTCGTAATTAGCGGAATATGCAAATTAGATGCTAAATTTAGGCAATTCTTTGAAAATCTTCATCTCTGAAACCACATACCCAAATGATGCCAAATATGGTATGGAAAGTCCCTAGGTGGAGTAGATTAAAGTTTGTACAAATCAACTTCGTGTGGCATCTAAGATGGCCGCCATTGCTATAAATAGCAAAAACCTATAAATGGTCATTACATGTTTATTTATGGACCGATTTAGTTCAAATTTGAGATTTAGAAAGTAGATGTCTAGGCATTTAATATATGCAACAGATTTTTCTGTTACTTTTTCTGTTTGCTCTTAATTAGCGGAATATGCAAATTAGATGCTAAATTTAGGCAATTCTTTGAAAATCTTCTTCTCTGAAACCACATATCCAAATGATGCCAAATGTGGTGTGGAAAGTCCCTAGGTGGAGTAGAATTAAGTTTGTACAAATCAACTTCCTGCATCATCCAAGATGGCTGCCATTGCCATAAATAGCAAAAACCTATAAATGGTCGTTACATGTTTATTTTTAGACCGATTTAGTTCAAATTTGAGATTTAGAACGAAGATGTCTAGTTTAAAAATTAAATTAAACTTTTGTGACACATAAATATTGTGAAAATGCTGGCAGAGGAGTAGTTTATAGCTGACCTGGCCAAAGGCGTGCTTCAGTAAACTTTAATCTTCTTCTCCGAAACTACTGGGCCAATTGAAACCAAATTTGTTGTGGAAGGTCCTTGACAGAGTCTAACAATAGTTTTTTAGCTCACCTGACTGAAAGGTCATGTGAGCTTATGACATAGCGCAGCGTGTGTGCATGCGTGTGTACCTAATGTTTTACCTTTCCTGAAAAAAAAATTGTTGACCCAACTTTTAGGCAGTGTACAAATAAGATGTTTGTTTCAACTATATCATTGAAATTTTTTTCTTAAATTGGTCAATTCTAACCCAATACAGCATGAAAAGTCCTTTAGTAACAATTAAATCGGCCAAAATCCAAGGTGGCTCCAGTTCCTATAAATAGCAAAAACATTAAAGACCAATGCAGATTTGTTTTCCAACCATTTTGGTTCCAGTTGCAACTGTAAAAAGGAGGTGGAATGCCATTTCATAGGATTTGCATGTTATTTATCAAAAATGTAAATAACCTGCCAGTTGAGCATTACAGGCCCTATTGGGCCTCTTGTTAATGACGTACATTGCCTTTAATATATCTTTTTGATATCTCTACACAATAATTATTTACTGTATTTGTCCTTCAGTGGCTTGTATTGAGACATTGCCGTACAGAGCTGTCAAAAGTATATATAAGCTCACAGCGAAATTGGTGACTAAGCTCGACTCCTCGTCTTCGGCAACGGTTGTCTATTTCCGGCACCTTTAAGGCAATACCAGCTATTCATATCTACACCACTAAGCAGCTGAGTTTCCAAGTTTTTCTGTTTGCTCGGTGGTAAACTTTCGATAGGTCTGTACTGTATGTTAAAACTAAAATCCAAAAAAATATGTTTAGAAAGGGTGTGGCCGAGTAGTCTAAAGTACCGCATTATGAATCACTTCGCTTATCACCGCCTAGGATTTAATCATACTCGGGAAAGTAGTGCAAGAAATTTTGTCAGTTCGGGTGTAAAAGGCCGGTGTTTTTTTACGGACACTTGTTTACTTGTCTTCTATCCAACTAGGTTCGGATATCAATCTGTAAGAAAGTTTGTCATTTTGCTTCTCTACGAGAACATTTATTTCTTATTCATCCATCTTGGTATCTTGAGTTCTTCGTTAAATTATTACTCTACTATTCCATGCTACAATTATTGACAAGATAGAAGTATATATAACATTTTAGGGTAACTAATGTATTTCCGCGGTATTCACTATTTATAAAAATATCGCGAAAGTTATGTGCGTTATTTAAATTATAATGATAATATAATTAAAACCACAATTCACACGCGAGTACACGTTGAATTGCACATTACAAAGGCAAACTGGCGATTTTATTTACATGTACGTAACCACAATTTTTAGTGGTATGTCTGCTGCGATAGGATGATGCCCTCGGTCTCTAATGGTATGATTGATATGCATTTCTCTCATGTTGCACACAGTTTTTTTATGTTACTATGTGGACCTATGAAAAAAGATTAAACGTACGGATAAATAAAAGTATATAGGGGTATGCGGGAAAAGACTTAAACATTGACTGTCCCCCAAGTGTGCGTGTTAAAGAAGTTTTAACGTTTTTAATGTCAGGTTTCAAACTCAACACCACTACACACATATATGCCGACGTGTTCTACTGGTAATAATTTAATCTTTTAAATGATTTTCTTTGATTTGTCAAAGTTGCAAAGATTCTTTTTTTTATCCAGATACCCTCTGAACATTGTTAGAAGCAAAGTGAATTCAGACGTTATTGCATGGCTCTTGTTTTGAATTCAGGTCCAGATACCCGCAAGATCTAGAATTGAATTGTGGTTAGTTAATAGAAAAGTAGAGACTAGTTGAAATTTAAAATTCAGCTAGCGAAAAGGTATCGAAACTAAACTAGTGACCGAAAAGCTGCCGTAGGGTAGATAGCAGCTGCCGAAATGGCTGTAAAGATCAATATACATGTAGTCAATATTGAAAATTGTCGGGTAAGATAAGCTATCAAAACGACGCTGTATTTCCATTAAGTTGAGTGCACATGCTTTTTATTATTTATTTCTTTTAATTGAAAATGTTTCCATTAAACTATCAATAAAATACATTTAAAATGCACTAACATAAGCAAATTATATTTCTAATTTAAAACATAATTGTTCAGTTCTCCTGTACATAGAGAAATTTTGCGAAAGTTTTGGAAATTTGATCAAGTTTATGCACCGATTGGGCCTCATTCAAAGTTACATCAGGGCATTTAAGGTCAGGTAGGTTATTGTTGTTCGAGTTTTATCCAGGTGTGATCCAATTATGACATAACGTTTATAGTTGTTCCAAGTAAGAAGGTACAGAAGAGATAATTTTGACATAGTCATATTTGTTGTTTTGTTAAAAGTTCAAAAATTGCTCTATAGACAGAACGAAGTTCACTTTTTCATGAATGAAAAAATAATTTTTCCTATTAGGTCAGTAGATTTTGTATTAGTTTTGACAATGTTTTGTGAGTTTGTTGGAAAATACGACTTTATTCTTGCATTTTCCATGTGCTCTGAATTTGTAGAAATACAGTAGTTCGTTAGATTATTGTTAAACTTTTGACAGTTCTGTACTTTATTTTCAAATTTTATTTGAATAACTGTATTTTTATTTCAACCTTGAAAAAAAAACCGCTAGTTATTAATGTTATTGTTGTAGGTATCCTTGAACTGGCTTCTACGATATTAATGAATTAAAATAAATCTGACTGAACGTAGAACGACATTCCTGAAGCTATTTCATTATATAATTAAAAAAATATATAGCAGTATAGTAATAGGTTATCTAAGCATCAATCGATAAATAAATCATCCATAAATATCCATTGATCAGCCAATCAATCAACCAATCGATCTCAAAAATGAATAAAAAGTTATGGTGATTCCAAAACACTTTTGTCACCACTGCTAGATGACCACTGAGTTTAATACTTGTCAAAATGTAACATTTACCTATTATCGAAAACCCCTCTGAACAGGGGACGTGATATAGACAGCTACATGTAAGATGTAGCATATGGCGAAAAGCTGTCAAGATGCACCATAAACATGGTTATTCAGAAACATGGTTATTTCTGAATGAGTGTTGATTTTGTAAATTTGGACATTGATAAAAAAATCCGCAAAAATATACTAAACAAGTGAAAGATTTAAGCATTTTTTCAGCAGAAATAACACATTGAAATATCGCGAAAATACCCAAATGTGAAGAAAACTGATCAAAATGTCAACATCACGAAAATAACCACCAGTAAAATTAACCACAAGCAAAATTATTCACTAGCAAAATTAACCACATTTATCCTCAGTAACAAAGGCTCGAGAAAAGCTGCTTGCTAAACAACAACTCGTTAGCTTATGTATATTATTAAACCTTTGACAGCTATGTACTCAAACATATATAAGCCAACATTGACGAACCTCGGTGCTATAAAACGCCAGTTCATTTGTGTGGTTTTTTTTTTAGATCAATGGAACATATTTCTTAGAATAACAAATATTCTTTACCATTCGACTCTATAGTGAACTTTGATAAAAAAAAACACTGATATTAGGGTTTAGCGGCAAGTGAATTATGGATCAATAAATATATACAAGCTTATAAAACGATCTTTCTTACAAACTAGGGATTATATATATATTAACTTTTAATGAAGTGAATGATAAGCAAACATTCTACAACAACTGGCATCAGTTTAGTTTGAAATGGACACAGGGAGTTTTATCTTTGTCATGATTGTGATAACGCTGTACGGAGAATGTGTCGGATCTGGTTGTTCCAATTATAAGGTAAAATATTTTTATTTGTACATCTGTAAAAATAAGCATGTTTTATATAGCATATCCATAACTGACCCTTGTACACTGTGCGCGATAATCTGTTGAAAGTTTAACACTGAACTAAAGAATTAGTGCCGAATCAATAGCTCATATACATACTAGCTAAACAGGAGGTGCTTATCCTTCCGGAGCACCCGGTCTCACTTCCTTGGTGGACGTTCACGTGTCTAACCTAACTTGTCAGTTCCAAAGTTTTTATTTTGCTTCTGGATTGATTCGTGTTTGTTTTTGATTGTTCCCTTATTACCTATTTCTCGACAGCTGTTTTTATCTCTCGGCAGTTTTTTGGCCAATTGCTATCCATATCTCGGGCACTGGAAAGCTGAGGTTCGGCTGTTTTCCGTTAACTCGGTGTTTTCTCGTTTACTCGGCATTAAAATTTCAACATGTCTGTATCTTCAATATAAATATTGGATATACATGCAACATATACTTGGCAATATACAAAACAAAGCATTTAATGATTGAACGATTGATAAAATTGGGTTTTACGTGCAAATCAAGAATATTTCACTTTCACTGAGACGTTAACAGGTGTGCGTGAAGTTGCAGAATTTTTAGCATTACATTGCATTTAGGGTAATGTGTGGAGAGCGTGTCCCTTCTAAGTGTACTCTGACACGGGCCATCGAATTTAAGGACTTTAAAAGGACCCCGTCACTTTCATTTCTAAATGCCGAATGTTTATCGAATGAACATGTATACTTAACACTTTTTTCTTAGATAAATATATACATGCTATGTTTTCTTACAGTTTATGTTTGGTGTTTCTTTGTATGTTTTTCTTCTTTTACTTGTTTTGTGTTCTTTGGTTGTGTCATGTGCTACTTTTGAATTTTAATAAAATGATGCATTCAAAAGCAGCATTTCTTTTAATGTAGTTTATGATTTAATTAATAATGGTATATGACAGTTGTATTTTAACAAGTACATTATATGCAGTCACTAATGCCTGTTGTTTTTCTTATCTAGTGCATTATTAAGTAGTATTAATAAATATTTTGGCGTTTCTCATTGTCGAATCAATTATCTTTTAAAACCGATAAATCTACTTTAAAATTAATATTTAATATAACCAGATAGATACAAAATTAATAAGATTTTTTTCATTTATTAATACGGATTCAAAGCTTCATTAAGTATGTTTTAAGCCAGTTCTAAAACAAAATGTTTGTAAATTAGGTCACACTCTATTTAGACATAAAGCGTTTTAGTGACAATGTAAGATGCTTCAAACGTTTTCATGATAATAGGAGACGGAAGTAATTATTTATTTAAACTGCGATTTTATTTGAGCCAATGCCTAAGAGGCACTATTACTTTACCATCCATCGTGGTGTGTCATCCGTTGACAGAGGGCTTGGTGACCGAGTGGTCTACAGCGCGTGGGTACGGATAGCAGTGTTTTACAGCCTAGTTTCGAATCCCACTTGGTGCAAATCCTAAAAAGATGTTTTCCAATTCGCTTGTCAAAGTTCGGTGGTCATAAGCTTAAGTTTCTTCCGGACACTCCGATTTTATCTTGAACTGAACTTGTATGCTGCAGACAAACATAGCACTCCCCCAAATTTACATAATACTGACACGGACTGAACCAGTCAAAGCTTTGTCCTCTTAATATCGAACCAAAGGTGAGGAAGTAGTACATCAAAATTTTAAGTATTGTGTATGACCCGGCCATGGTTGGAACCCACAACCTCTCGGTTTCGTTTTTCATCCAACAAGGATTAACTGATAAAGCCTCTATTTATTTTTAATAGTTAATAAACACGTAATACGGTACAGGCCTGTCGAAAGTTTAACACTGAGCCAACCAATTCGTGCCGAATTTGTACGTATCTCGCCTCTTCATTACCTATATTTATGCGGCCGTTATCTATCTCTCTGTAGTGTTTTGGACATAAGCCGATATCCGATATTTGACTCCTTTCCGTTAGCTCAGTATTAGGCAGATCTGTATTTAATTATTTAATAAGTATATGCCAAAACACATTTTATATATTTATATTTCATCTATTTAAGGAATGATTGTAATTTTTGCCATCTATGGGGTCATAAATAAAATTATTTGGTGCTCGCGGCATAAAACACCGAAGCGGTTTATGCATACGCGTGCACCCAATGATTTTATCTATGACCCCATAGATAAAAAAATACAATCATTCCTTATAATTAAGTTCAAAAATAAGTTTAATATTCATAACATTCATGTAATCTTTAAATTATACACCTGAAACAATAAACCAGTCCATAAAAAAATGGCGCATTAATCTAAAAGCAGAATACAGCTGATTGCCAATGGCAACCGCCGGTAGCTAGCCTGGCATGAACATTTTCTGCACAATATGACGTCAGCTGATATGACGTCACAAATTCTGTCCATGGGATCATAGATATAAATAATTTACAACACTGGATAGAATTAAAATTTAAGTATTTTAAAACATTTATACATGTTCAAATGATTTTTACCAATTCTTGTACATGATAATGCCATTTGTGTCTGTGTATCAATTTGAATAAACATTATATACCAAATACAGACCTGTCAAAAATTCAACAAATACGCGCTGCATCAGGAGCTTATCTCGGCCCCTCGTTAGCTTAATAGAATCTGTCACCTGTTTGTGACCGATACCGGTTGATCTCAGTCGAGGGTGATGTGATGTAACATATCCCAATCTCTGTGCCAACTGGGATATATGTTACATCACATCACCCTCGACTGAGATCAACCGGTATCGGTCACAAACAGGTAATAGATTCTATTTCTCGTACCATTTAAGTGTTTATAACTGCGATATATAGTTTACAAAACAAAACACGTTCTCTCATGGGGCCTCTTCCATTCCTTTAGTCACCTAATGCATTGTACAAATCCACCCTTTGAAAATAATCCCATCGACAACTCTTCAAAATTTTAAAATACCAACGATTTATATTCAATGCAAATGTAAAACAACTCCAACAATGAAATATTTTGAATAAAAAGTAAAATAAAACACATATGTGAAAAATAAATAAAGAAACTCTTTGTTTTGATGACGTCAAGCACAATGATCGGATACGTCATCCTGATTGTTCAATATGTCGCCTGAGGCAGTACCAGACAAACTGGACAAGACAGAAAAATCTAGCACTGGTGTTCGCGTGAGATTTCTGTGTCCGAGGTACGAGAAATATATTATCTCGACAGCTTTTCCACAGCTACTATCTATCTCTCGACAGATTTTTGGCTATCATCTATCTATCGTTCGGCAGCTGAGATATACTATTTGTTCAAGACAAATTACTTCTAATCTTCAGGCATTCTATTGAGTTCTTTGTGTCATATATTTAATTATATGACATAATGTATAGAACGGACCTGTCCACAGTTTACCATGTAGTTAAAGGAAATGAAAACAGTCGAGAGATAGATATCAGCTATGTAAAAAATATCGAGATATACATGTAGTTTACAAGACCCTCAAAAAGTTTTATGGCCGTCATCACAGTGCTGTTGATAAGTTTGGTGTCTCTGTGTCCAGGATTATCCTTGATATATTTGATGTCCCATAGTTCCATGTTCCTTTCACACAATTTTGATTACACACATGGCGGGTGTAGCTAGCTAAACATGAGGTGCTTACCCTTCCGGAGCACCCGGCCTCACTTCCCTGGTGAAATGTCATGTATCTAACCTTGTCAGTTCCAAAGTTTTTACTTTGCTTCTGCATTGTGACATGGATTAGTATGTTTGTTTTTTGATTACGAAGGGCTTAGATGAGTTGCCGATTCGGTCCTTATTTGCCTACTTTCGACATGTTTATATACTGAACATAAAACATCACCCTTTTCTTTTCTGTTATGTAATCTGATTAGGTAATATACAGTACAGGCTTGTCGAATGCTTACGAATTGGGACCGAATAATCGGTAGCTTTGGACAGTTACTATCTGTTTGTCGTCAATTAATCGGCCACTAGCTTTCTATATCTCGGCCATTCGATAGCTGGGCATCGACTACTTTTCTTTCGCTTTGTGTAATTTTTTGTACTGTAATAAAACATATGGATTTTGAAGAATTGACTTTTGTTTATACTAAGTTTATGGAGTGATAATATCAGATGGTCAACTGCGATTTTCCCATGAATTGCTTCGCGATACATTTAATTGGTTTTTATTGAATTTGTTTGGTTATAATTTCAGTAAGCCAAGCGCAAATTGAATGGTTGGTGAAGCCATTCTTGAAAAGAATGATTCCCAAAACGCCGAGCTATCCGCCTATAGGAATATATACGCAAGAAACTAGGTTACACTCTTTTCGGACCTTTATACCCGTCACTACTTCGAGGCCAAGTACAAATAAATCTCTGTGTTAATATATACGTTGCATATTAATAACATTTTTTCTTTTATTATAATGACTTGTGTGGAAACTGGCTTTACTGCTTGGTTAGTTGTCTATATAATTTAAATTTTTGTTATTCTGTACCAAAGTGTAGTGCTACTGTCAGAAATTGCCATTACTTTGCTAGCACAAAAACAAAAATAATGCGTATACGTTGTGTCTATTGACGGCATGTCAGTGTGATTTCATAGCAGAATACTTCGATTTAGGCCGTCATACTTGTATTTAGATGAAATCAGTAATAGAAGACATTCAAGAAACTCTGTTGTTAGAGCCACCCTTGCTTCAGAGAAAATGCTTGACATCTGTGGAACATTTTTAGACAACATAGTGTTGCTAAGAGTTCATGGTAAAGACCATTTTGAAACTTTGTCAAGAGCAGTCCTAACGCAAAGCTTTTAGACCTTAGTGCTGTGGACTTTACTGATATAACCTTTGCTACAAGATGCTAAGTCCAGTCAATAATAGTGTATAATAGTCATCATCAAAAAGGTCATTTGTATAATCGAAATATATTTCTCTACTTTTACTATAAAATATTCTTATTTGGAGATTGTTTAATAATTCGGTGATTTCCGTTGTATGTAAACTTGATGATTTTTTTCATCTTTGAAGCATCAAAGATTACTGAAGGTTTGATATTTTGTTTCGATAAATGAGATAAATGATTACAGCATTGCGAACACCAGATGGTACAAAGATGCCTTATTTCACGAAAATGTCAGTTCTTGTCTGAATTGGTGCAAGTTTCATGGCGGAAACTTTTTCTTTGAAAATAAAGCAAATGGCAATTTATTTGCCGCAGCTCAAAATGGGAAGGTCTATACATTTAGATTTCAAGTCTAATCGAACAACCACAGGTTCATGATATTCAGTCTTGTCCAGCTGGTGACATTCATCACATATGAAACCTACCCCGACTTTTTGTCAATGGCCTTTCTTCGTGCGACGAATGCACTTAATGTTTTGGCATTTTTTTTACTAGTACTGTTCAACGTACACGAAACACACGCGAAATGACATATGGCCTTAAACTGGATTGTTATGTCGTTATATTTATTGTATGTATAAAACAAATATGCGTGCACGTCTTTCTTTCTATTATGTTATTTGTGGCAGAAATAAATAATATTGCATTTAAATTCTAACACAAAGTAAGATAAAAAAGAAATAAAGCCATAAAATATACATTTTATTAAAATAAAATAAGTTGAAAAATAAAATCGTAACTTTGGAATTCGAACCAATAACGTAAGAGTTACTAGTCCCTACGTATACCCACTACACCACGCAGGTAACTGTTGACAAGATAGGTTTATTAATATCAAATACGAGTAAAGTGCGGTATACAAAGAGGTTATATTGGGGTTACTCTCTAAACATTGATTTCTACCAAAATCAGCATCAGCGCATATCTCTCCATTAACCATACTTTGCATATCTAACAGTGAAAAAATATAGATTTTATATTCAAAATATCTTTAATGGAGAGGCATGCGCTCTATGTGTATTTAATAAAAACGTGTTGATTTCTACTGACTTGCTCCATGTTTGTATAGAGTTATACGGAAACAAACCTAATGGATTGCATGTGTGAAACATATAATGCAATATTTTACTGAGATTTTTACCATATAAACTTTTACATAATGATAGTAGCTTTAGGTTTTTTCACTATCAATATGTGTTCAACATACTTTTAAATTTTGAATCCTATAGGCGGATAGCTCGGAGTTTTGGGTATCATCCTTTTGTGCGTTCGAAATTAAAATCACTCAATGAATTTAGTTCAAGTTCAAATGTATATTAACAATCCTTGTACCCTGGGAATTTTCCAAAATTACCCAAACTAGCCCCAAAATAGGACTGTGTTTGGTACCTCAGGTTTCATCGTTTGGTTTTAATGATCTCAAAGAAGGGGATGCAAATTGTACTTTTCTTTAAACTTTATTGAACCTTTAAATATCTTTATTCTTACAAATTTAACAAACACATTTGAAGCTGTTTTAAGAAAATTTAAATTATTTTTTCTATAAATTTCGAAAACATCGACTTTATAGAATTGGATTGTCAATTGCATTCTAGTCACATTGTTCTACTCTTTAACGCTATACTTTTAACATCAGTAATATTTTTTTCGAAAACATATGTGTGTGACATTTTTAGAAATTCATGATATAAAACCGAGATAACAATAAATTAGTATCGTATTTCGAAATTGAACTGTCAATGAAACCGCTGTCAGTAGGCCAATCCTTTCTTAACGCCAAAGGAAACAAACGGGTAAAATTTTTTTGTGAAAGGTCACACGCGCAAAAACCAAGGTATTGGTAAAATATCTTCAGTTATGGGGAAACGACAGTTGCCTTCCGCTCGACCTTTCATTAGTTATATTCATTTAGAAGGGTCACCCAGTACAAGGGTAGTAGTATGATTCGCAGTACATACTAAGTATATAATGTACAGGTTATATATAGACGTGTAAAATACTTGTATTGTGTACCATATAGGTAAATGTACAGGTCCATAATAATTGACAATGTTTAAATTTGAGGTCAAGTGACAGGTCAATATTGCTTGCCTATACTCTCAAAACGTTTATTGAAGAGAATTCGGTACGATAATAAATACATGTATATGGTTTAAAAAAACCGTTATCGTAGTTTGAAAGACGTAAACCATATAGGTTAACCTTGAATGCAAATGCCAATCTAGTCGTTCTTTATGAACCTCATCAGTAATGATATAACCCAAAGCAAAATGTGGAATACCAAAAAATATTTGGATTATTTTTATACGATTTCTATCAGCAAAAATCCGTGTTATATCTAGAAATAATTAAACAAATAAACAAGATATAATAACGGAAAAGGTAATTAATTCAAAAATTAATTAAGAAAATTCCTAACATTACATAACATGCCGTAATTACGAGGATATCATAACCACTGAATAAATGACAAAATCATGTTACGATTAAATAGAATTACATAATATGAAATAATGACAAGTAGATGAATGACAAAACTTTCGCAAATATTGAGAGGGAAATCTGCTGCGAAAAAACACATAAAAAAGGTAATAAATAAAATAATAAATAATTATTAAATACATAAATTTGAAATCAAAATATTAATGATACTAAAATCTAAAGTTACTATAATCGGGTTGAACCTATTGATAAAATTGCAAAATGAAAGGAACATAAGACTATTGGAAGTTAAACACACTTCTCTATATAAATTCCTGAAGCTAACTAACTTCTAATATTTGCAATGACATTTTACAATGTAAGTTAAAATAACTATAAATGGATTGACAATTTAATTTCTTCACAACTATATGTGGAAAGTAAAGTAGGCTGCTTTAAATTATTTGATTTACTTCCTTTTCTTTGTTGGATTAATAAAATGAGTTTTAGCCAGCCAGATCAAGTTATAGAATTCTAGTTTTCTTTAATTCTTACATTTATTTACCTTGCATTGTTTAGTGCTCAAAATAACACAGTTTGTTGCTATGGAAATCTTTTTAAGTTTAAATCAAGTCGATGGAAATCATTATCATATCTCTGTATTTTTATTAAACGTTTGGATTAAAAATACTAACGTTTTACACTAAAACGTCTATAGTGTCAATTAAAAAAAACCCAAATTGAAAACCAATTTCTAAAGTTTAATAATTTTTGATAGTTTTCTTTATTAATTTATATATCAAGAGACCATATAAAAGCTTTTATAGAGAAAGCATTTGCTTAAGGTAACGAAATTATACCTCGTACTGTATAAATAACAAAGAAGGTATTAAGAGACGGGGATTTTAAATGCATTTCGGCACTGAAGGTGTTAAAGAGTGAGAAATTATAAATCGTTAAAACTGAATAGCATATCAAAAATTTATGATAGCACTTATTATATACATTCCACTCATTTCAAATTTTCAAAGTATATATATCTTCATGTATATATTTTAAAAGACTGTTGCTGTGTGTAACTCGATTTAATTGTTGGCATTTAATCAATGTCTTTTTTAAATTGATTTAAAGTTTGCCTTTTTGCAGAATGTCTATATAGATATGTGGTTATGAAAATGTATCAGGACCATAGCTTAAACGAAATGTAGCTTAAGATGTAAACCATAGAGGTTAAAATTGATTGTAAATGTCAATATTGTCGTGACCATTCACGAAGCCTTTAGACTTTAGACACAAGGCGTTCCATACAATGGATCAAGTAACAATGATCCGTCACTTCGGTATCTTAAATATCCCATTTGTTAAAAAGGGCAATAACTGCATGAACAATGTGATAATACGGTGAAGCTCTAACATCATTATGCTATTCCACTGAGACATTAGTTAAACAGTTCCATCGGTCCGTTTTCCTGATATCTGACAAGTTTTCAGTAAAGTGAAATGAAGTAATTTGCTAAAGGTAATAACTTGTCCTGTCGAGATTCAAACCCATGACCGTTAGATTTAAAGTCCGACTCTCTAATAACTCAGCCACATGTTCACATTCTTAACTAACCGAGGGAAACCACAATCATATATTTGTATCTTTATCAAAAGTTTTCACTAAAATGCTGACGTTTACACACTAAAAAGACTATAATGTCAATTGAAAAAGAAGTTGAAAACCAATTTCTAAAAGTTTAATGATTCTTGAGAACATTCTTTCTTAATTGATATATAAAGAGACCATATAAAAGCTTTTATGGAGAAAGCGTTTGCTTAAGATGACGGAATTGCACATCGTTTACTTATAAATAACCAAGACAATATTGCAAGAGGACGATTTGAAATGCATTTCGACACTGAAGGTGTAAAAAGAGTGTGAAAATTTTAATTCGTTTAAACTTAATAGAAGATATTAAATTTATGATAGCACTTATCTTAAACCTTCCATGCATTTCAAATTTTTAACATATATATATGCATATCTTTTTAATGACACTGTTATGTATAACTCGATTTATTTATTAGCATTAAATCAATGTCTTTTAGTTCATTCAAATTTACTCTTTGCAGAATGCCTTTAGCATGCAATAAAACACTAGAATTTAATTTATTTTGAAGCCCTCAATATCGAGTTTTTTTTTTACATAAAATAGAAAAGCAAAATAAACAAAAATAAATAAAAAAGCATTTCAAACTAAAACCAAAATACAGTTTTAGTCTTGTTGATTCTATCAATGACTTTAGACTTTATTTCAAAGGTTGTCAGACCATAAACAAAGACAGACCAATGATAACTAGTGAATTGTCCATGACAGTGACCATGACTATGTATCTTTTTTTTGTCTTTCATATTTTTATTCAGATCATGTATCTTATCTGTCCAAAAAAGAGTAATGATGTATAACGTCCCAGTTAAGAATATTTCACTTACACTGAGACGTCGCCAGCTTAAACCGAAGGTGCAGAGATTCTGCATGCGCGTTGCGCTGATGGCTTTACACAGCAAGGTTCTTTATCGTAGCATACTTACCGTGACACGGGACCTCGTTTATTTCAAGTTCCCATAAGTTAAGTTAAGAACCCACAACCTCCCAATTATGGAGCGGACACTCGATCAACTGACTGAGCTAGCGCACAGATATGCTTAATGTAAAGAATAAACGTACTAGTTAAAAGAGAATATATTCATTTATTATTTATTTATATTATCTATTACGATTAAAAGAATCCTAAAGTATTCATCGCTTTATCACTTAGGTAAC
This sequence comes from Anadara kagoshimensis, assembly GCA_021292105.1. NCBI lineage: Eukaryota > Metazoa > Mollusca > Bivalvia > Arcoida > Arcidae > Anadara > Anadara kagoshimensis. Next base: position 40,115,643 of record CM037872.1, on the reverse strand, counting down.
CCATATTTCTGTTCGCCAAAAAATCAACAAATACCATTTGGTGAGGAACGGAATTCGTTAAAAAAATGCTAAATGTAAATTGTAAATCAAAGAAGAAATATATTTAAATTTAATGTGAGATAATAAATTTTCCATGTTAAAACCATGACTAAATGAGGCTAAATCACACTTCACTGTCTCAATAAATTCTAACTAATTCTCCAGAGACTACTGGCAGAACGTTTAAGTTGCAGATAAAGAAAATGACGACTGTAAAAAGCTTAAAACTTTTAAAGTCAATAGAAACGTATTGATGTCAACATTCATTTAGAATTAAACGTTTTAGATTTATTTGTTTTACCATCAATATACATGCACAATAAAACAAATTCAACTTTTAAAACGAATTCGCAAGTTGATTAATTTTTATTTGAAGATGTTTAATTTTCTCTGTATGTACTACTGATTGAAATAAGATAAGATAAAATCTTTATTGTTTCGAGTAAACGTTTATAATAAAATAACAAATTGTAAAGAAACTTTAATCGTCGCGTATTCGGTAAATTTTCAGTTAAAATTTTTAGTTTTAAAGAATAAAATTTTACAAAGATTCGAGCGAGTATAATGAAATATACTCTTACATTAAACAATTTAGATGTTGGTGATTTTTAATCCATTTGAAATTTGGTACTGTAATGGTTATATCCTTTATTCATATAAAAGATTCATAGAAAATAATGAAACATATAGTGGGATCACTGATAAAAAATGCCCCGACACTATGTCCGAAATGACCAGAATTCAAGTACAAATAAGCCTTTTATATTACAAAAATTAGCCATATATCATTTATTTTATATTATATGAATTGGAACAGATGCGACATTGAAAACTAAAGTGAAATACGGAGAAAGACGTGATATAGTCCATGGACATAGTCATTATTTCCTTTTGAATGATTAAATTTATCACTATGTCGATATAATAGAATTTAATTAGATGATGTCTCTGTGTCCAGTGTTGCCCTAGTTATAGTTCCATGTTCCTTGCACATAATTTTGAATACACACGTGGCGGATGTAGCTATCTAAACAGGAAGTGCTCACCCTTCAAGAGCACCCTGCCTCACTTCCCTGTTGGAAGTTTACGTGTTTAAACTAATATGTCAGTTCAAACGTTTTATTTTGCTTCTGGACTGTGATTCGGACATGGCTTAGCATGTTTGTTTTGATATATAGCGGTTTATACTTCAATCAAATAATATACATTAGTGTTCAAATTCTTGGTTTTTGGTAAACGATGTTTACTTTGTACGGTTAAATATCTTGGGCGGTAGACGTACAGTTTTACATTGATAGGTGTTTAATGCATGCAAATTTATATAAAATATCCTGAATTATTTGACTGCCATAGATCCTTTTGAACACACATGTTGTAGGTGTAGGAAACCATACACCAGGTGCTTACTCTTCCTTCTGAAGCTCCATCACTTCCCAAGCTCACGTGTTTAATTTGCCAGTTTCAAAGTTATTACATCGCTTTAGAATATTGTGATGGGACCATGGATTGACCGGTTTGTTCATTGGTTTTCACCAGTGATTTCGCTCGAAACGGGTCACAGCTGCTAGTGATTTCCACTCCGTTTACATACTTGGGTTAGAATCAATATATATTAGCCAATTAAAAACGAAATAACAAACAAAATAACCAGACAAACAAATATTAAGGTCACTGTTAAAACAAGGATATAAATTGTAGTGACATGATAGTATCATATCTAATGATAATAGGTTTACGTGGATTAAAGTTTATTTAAATTTTGATACTACCACATATTTTACTTATTACAGAAAAACACAAATTTGTAACTGTTCTTTTTAAAATGCTATTTTTTATGTGTAGACAACCAAATCAAAAGTATACAATTCGATTCAAACACATTTTGTATTTTAATATTGAACTGGAATGTGTGAAATAATTAAACCAAACTTATGCTTCAAGTCTTCTATGCTTAATTTGACGTCTAAAATGCTGTCGCCTGGCATGGCATTTAGTACCTTGAGCCACCAAGTATTTAAAAACATTACTTCTTTTAAAAGAATTTTATGAACAACAATGAACAATATACAACTAAATCCATCCCCTAAAACACCTAAAAACCCTATATTTGTAATGTTTACTTGATATTGAACCTGAAGGAATACACCGCCAAAGCGTAGGTTTTGAGAATAAGTAATCGTATTCGATTTTCATATTTTGCCTAAAAATTGATAAACGTAATGTAAATAAAAAATAATATAATATTTTCTATCATGTTGTTATAGTTCAATATATTCGTCTTTGGTTTGTATTTAATAAATAAACAACATTTACCCGTAATACAAAGGTTGGAGTTCGTATCCGGAAGAATATATTGCGAGGTGGCAGAGTCACTCCGGGCCGTGTATTATTCCACGATATACAAGATAACAACGGAGTACGTCATATAAACAGAACAGCTATGTGCATATCGTTTGTTATACAATGACTGGCTCCCTTCATGTTTTATTGAAGGAAAACGCAGATCATGGCAGATACTGGTATGTGTGTGTGTGTGTGTGTGTGTGTGTGTGTGTGTGTGTGTGTGAAGATTTTTTTACTTTGCATGCTGCTGAACCTTACTTTTATGGTCTAAAATTTGGTTTGACGACCCTAACCTTGAAATATCTGTATAAGGTACATGAAACATAATACCTTAAGTACGCTAAATATATTCCATAAAGATGTCTCGTGCAGATAATAAAGTTAGAAAGTTGGAAGAAGATAACTGATGGTCTTTGTCGATAAGCAACTAGTGAAGTACCTTCCTGTAACACATAACATAAAGATTTTTATCCATTCTATAAATCTGAAATTGATAGAAACATATTTGTTTTAATCGGTTCAAATTTATTTCCAATGCCCTAAAAGATACTCAAAATCACACTTATCTTACAATCAGATAGAAAAAAGAGATAGTGATTAATGTAATAAACTATTTATGTTATGTATCAGTTTCCAACCTGTCACAATCTTTATCACCAAAGAGGAAATTTGAGTGTTACAGATAAGATGTTCTAATCATTTAGGGTATTTTGATGCTTGTAAACCTAGATTTACTGTCAGAGATCTATTCTGCTTGAGTACAATATTTGAGTGTAAATAAAGTACGCAACTGATATTCCAGTCTCGTTGGATTCTCGTTTGAAAATGATTTGCAAAATATGTAATACTAGTTTAAAAGTTAATGAATTAAACAATATTATCCCCATTAATTTGTGTGAAAAATATTATGTATTTATGACAGGATGTTTTTTGAGTATTGAAATTTTCAAGTTCTGTGGCTGAAAAAAAAATAAATGGCGTCACTCGAAATATGGAGAAAGTAGGATAGGACTACAAAAAATATTTTATTAATATACAACCCATATGTTTTTAAACTTTTCAAAATATTTTGATATGCATGTCAACAAACATTTATCAAAAAAAGGTTTATTTATATCCTCTATGTTCGAAAAACGATAAAATACACGTTGTTTTTTTTTAAAAATCCATCATTGATTTGATCAAGAAAAAAAACTATTACAATTTCCTTTTATTTAAACTAACTATTTAAACTTTTTTGCAAACTAATGAGATCTACTTCAGGGGAGAATATGAAATAAAGTTTAATCGAGGAACTGGTATTTTTGAAAAAAGAAAATACTTCCAAAAAGGTAAAAATGAGTGAAAATTGAAAATTGTCAAATTTTTGGTATATTTACATGGACAAAGCGAAAAAAGTAATGCACTACTATATGACCTTTACTTTATAAACATGGCTTCATAGTCATATTCTTCAACAATTAGATCAAAACATAATTTCAAGGAGGAAATTCTCAGTAACATTTGCCTTTCTAGGAGTTAGTTAATGTATTTCCATAAATTCAGTGCACATGGAAAATGCAAGAATAAAGTCGTATTTTCGAACAAACTCACAAAAATTGTCAAAACTTAATACAAAATATACTGACCTAATAGGAAAAAATATTTTTCATTCATGAAAAAGTGAACTTAATTCTGTACATAGAGCAATTTTTTTAAAACTTTTTAACAAAACAACAAATACGACTATGTCAAAATTAAACCTTCTGTACCTTCTCACTTGGAACAACTTTATAAACGTTATGTCATAATTTGAATATTAATGATAATCACACCTGGAAAAAACCCCGAGCAACAATGACCTACCTGACCCTAAATACCCTGAAGTAATTTGAATAACGCCCAATTGGTGTATAAACTTGATCAAATTTCCACAATTTTTGCAAAATGTCTCTATGTACAGAAGAACTTAACAATAATGTTTTTAATTAAAAATATAATTTGGTTAGATCGGTGCATTTTAAATGCATTTTATTGATAGTTTAATGGAATCATTTTCAATTAAAAGAAATAAAGAATAAAAACCATGTGCACTCAATTTATGGAAATACTGTAGAAAGTTGAACTATTGATACAGTAATGGGTACTAATGCTCTTAATTCATTGATAATCAAACACAAATATACCGGCACACGTTATAAAGCATAATTACAAATTTGAACACTGGCAAACAAAGCTAAACACGTTAGATTACACCAGTAAAGCAAAGTCAGGTGCTTTGGAAGTGTAAGCATCTCCTTTCTAGCTAGCTACACCTGCAACATGGGAAACGCAAATAACGTACCATTACATAAATTGGCATTATAAAGCTAAATTATGCTTATTATAAACATTAAAGAAAAAAGCGCCGGCGTCGCCTGATGCTATAAGCTAGTCTTGCTAAGAAAAAATGTGCAAAAATAGCCATCAAACTGTCTGAAGACAGAAGCCATATGCAATACACAATGTCTTTCGGACAAACGATAGGAAAGTACATTTGAAACTTAATATCTTCACATCACCAGGAGACTACATTTATGTATTAGCCAAATCTAATAAAAAAAAAGTTTTAAAAGGACATATGAATATGCATAAATAAAGAAAGTGAGATTGTACGACGGTTCAACATTGCTTACACAACATTAAACACAAATGCATCATTATATCAAGTTCCAATTCACAATAAAAACATTAATCCTTATTCAGTAGTATTAATATATCAATGCTATTTTTTTGATTTGTGGTAATTACCTTTTTTACGTGTTTGTTTTCTGTTGCTATTTTAAGTTGTAAATAAAACGTACCTGAAAATAAAAAAAAATCTTCTGGGGATAAAATACAATTGAATTTTATTATTGGCAATGATGCTTTAAAATTCTTTGATTACAAAAAAAACTAATGTGAAATGTAAAACTCATATTGATAAATCTACAAGTGGCAATTCGACGACAACAACAATGACATATTCGACCTTTAACGAACGTCAATGTATCCATTTCCCTAGGGAATGTTGAGGTTTATTTAACAATCGGTTCCCATAACAAAAAAATTGTTACATACATATTAGCAATCGTGGAAACCATGGCATTGATTTCGAAAAAATGACGTCATGAAAACAGTATGACTGCTATATTGCATTTCATATTTTAGGCGAAAATCGAATAAAAAAGAAATGAAAAGAAAACTATGTATGGTAAGAAAACATTGAATATTAAACAGTGTTTGAATAGATAATATATTGGTGTCAACACGGTCAAGACTTTTGCTTTTTGTTTCTCTTTTCTATGCACTTTTTTGCTTTTCGTTTCTATAGATATGATAATTATATGGCATTTGTTATTCTGTGGTAAAATAAAACAGAAAGATTTTGTCATAAAAAAGTTAACATTCGTATATATCACTTGTTGTGAGTTAAACTGTAGCCAAACTAAATTGTTTCTAAATTGAATAAATTACGTTCACGTTTTGTTGCATTTACTTTAAATATTATGCCAGTGTTAATTATAAGGCACTAGGTTGTCATTTTGGAACACATTTCATCACCATTAGTTCACAATGGTGAAAACATTGTTTTCAAGGGGTTGACAATAATATTCAAAGGACTAAAATTTATTTAACTAACTTTAGCTAAGAAATATTTTGCTTGTGGGATTATACCTTATTTTTTAAGGTTTTTAATAATCCTTTGTTATAATCATCAATATATTTGTAATATTCAAAAACAAACATACTTATTTATATTTTTGTTTCTATATCACGGTTTTTTGATCATATAAAATATGAAATTAGGAACCTCTTTTTTGTTAGTGTGATCATGCGAAAATCTGAAATAAGAAACATTAAATCATGAACACTGTCAGACATTTCTAATTCAATACAATGTCTACAGACTAATTAAAAAAATCAACCCAACCGTGCTATGACTAAAAAGAATAAAACTACACGTATCTAAAAATGTGCTTTAATGTAATGAGCACTTTACTGTCTATATTTGTTTTACGGTCGTAACAGTTGCGAAGAAACAAATATCGAGTAGCTAGCCATAATGCTTATATCCCATTTTGTTTGACACTGATGTATCAAAACCTTATACAGCTTTTACACCGCAGAAAAAACAACTTCATATGCATAATTTTACCACGATTTAAGTGGTTAGATCAACTTGTTTTCATTTAGCAGCATTCGACGGCCGTTTCGGAATAAAATTTCCCATCAGTAGTTCTCTGACTAATATTTTTTAAATTTATGTATCTTTTCAATATCTTGAAAAAAAGTTTGTTTCACAATTTTGGTCCAAGCATTACTTATGGGGAATTTCAGTGCTGTAAATATAACAATGGATTTAATAAAAGTTTAATCTTGTCGTGAAATTAAATTGCAGATGCAACCTTAGAGTATACTATCGTTTTAGCAGCTCAAAACAGTAAAGTATTACCAGAAGCTAAAAGTGTCACCTTTGGTAGAAAATACCGTAAAGAGTCTGGCAGACAATGTCATAAAACATTTTTACATACACTAGTATGTAGTAAAGACATAAAATTGATATACACTCTACGGTGATAGTGTAAGTCCCATTTGTCATATACACGATCAATTTGGGACTTAGATCTATATCAAACTACATGTTTTGTACTCACTTTATCTCTTTACAATAAATCAATGTTAAATTACTTTCTAGAGAAAAGAATGTGTATGCATATGCATTCAGCAAAAGCATAGTTATTACACAAAAACAAACATACTAATCCATGTCCGAATCACAACCCAGAAGCAAAGTAAAATCTTTGGAACTGACAAATTAGGTTAGACTTAGCTAATATTTGGACGGTTAGAATGTATGTTTTTCCCGATATATATCTCACTTTGACTAAACCACCTATCAATTTGCCATTCGCTTCAAGTTATGATATAAGTTACATATAATACTAGTTTTAATTTTACAGCATTAGACGACCGTTTCGGAATATAATTCCTTATCAGTAACGCTTGGACCAAAATTATGAGACCAAAATTGTTTTCAAGATGTTGAAAATTACCAAAGGACCAAAATATATATTACCAAATACTTTGCATGATGGAGTATACCTTAGTTTTTAGGAATTTCAATTTTTATTTTGAAATTTTGAAATTTAAAATTCCATTGATGACTGTCTCCCCCATGTATTTGTTTAAAATTGTTTCCTCTTCATAACTTTCACAACTTTAGACTTTGATCAAACCTGGAATAAATTGAATACAAAATAAAATGATACATGTATGTTGCGCACAATTTCAGGTTTGTAAGTTAAAGGTCAATGGTACAGGATGGCAAATTGTAGTGGACTGGTTATGTGAGGTTTGTAAAGTTTGAATTAGTTGCAAAGTCTGTTTTAGTTTCATTTAAATTGAAATATCACAATTGTATTATTTGGACCCAATCATTAAAAGGTCAAGTAGCTTACATAGTTGGATAGTGCACGCTTGCACCTTGTGTATCATTAAAAATTTTACATGGAAGTGATTACGTGTTATTAATTTACCCAATAACCACACAACTAAAAATCAGCCAAGTGTCCTTCAAATTTTGTGATTAGTGTTTTCATTCACTTGCAGTGTTCTCTCTTCTTGGTTTTACTTTAACTGTGTACCGTACACAGTTTTGGTGACAAGTTTCCTTCTTCTACATAAATAATCAAACATAATCACACGATTCTATGTTCAAATCACGACCCCAAAAACCAATAAACTTTGAAAACCAGCAAATTACTTAAACCTGTGAACTAATTAAACTTTTAATTGTACTGGGGGGGGGGGGGAGGTAAACTAAAAAAATAACCAAATCACAAATTGTTACTTGTGTTTTTCTCAAATGCTCAAATGCTCAGTTAAGGCGGGTGTAGCTTAACAGGAGGTGCTTTACCTTCCAGAGCACCCGACCCTGCTTCCATGGTGGATATTCACGTGTTTAACCTAATCTGTCAGTTGCAAAGCTTTAACTGCATTTTGATTCGGACATGGATGTATGTTTGTTTTTGATTGTCTTAACGTAGGTGAAATTTTTAAATAAACCTTTTGCAATTTACAAATACGGTTTGCCATGATTCGTAATCAATATCGCGGAATCCGTTATATGACATAAGCTATCGTCTATAAAATGTTTCTGCTACAAATGAACTTATAAACCTTTGAGAAACATTAAAAGATACCAGTGTCACTTGCGGCTGGAAGCTGATCTGGAAAGAAAAAAGTTCCGCGTTAGCCATCATGCTGTCTGAAGTCAGAAACCATATGGTATATAAAAATTCTTTCTTTACGCGTAGAAAAGTACATTTGAAACTTGAAATCACAAATAGAATAAATTAATATATTAGACCATACCAAATGTAGATAACTGGTATATGTAGTGGAATAATGACATAATGAGTTAAAATCGTAAAGTCCGGAATTAACTCTTCACGTTTTTCACAGGTTGAATAAACAGTTTAATTGTGGCGGCAAAAATGTGGTTTTGTGGCTGACGCTATTAACGAAAATCAGGTCAAGTGACAAAAGGGCGTTGGCGTTTAAACAATAATATCTTAATTGTGTTAAATGTTGAGTATTTTTGTATAAACTGTGACAATAGACTAGTTAAGAACTTAGAGTATAAACTAACTACTGTGCACGTGTAAGCTGATTTAAAATAAACATATACTTTTAGTATACACTGGTAACTAGGAAGAAAATATCGAACAATTTGTCTACGTTATATTATCAAATCAGTAAAACTATGCAGGTACTACAAACTCCTTGATATAACACACAGATGAAGGAAGCACGTTTGTCTATATTGTAATATCAATATAATTAGTGAATATATGACATAGATAAAACAACATGGAGCAATATGTATACAGCCTCATCTTGATCTCAATTTTGTATCGAAGTGTGCATTCAATTTGTTATGGGAACATCAACAAGGTAAGAACAAATACAATACCTTTAATTTATATGAAATGATATTATATGAGGAATTGTATTCCGAAATGGCCGTCTAGTGCTGTAAAATTAAAACTGGTATAATATGTGATGTAACCACAATATTATTTACCGTTTTGTCTTGATTTCAGTGATAATGGAAAGGCTGATTTTAATAATGAATCGTTACATTTAGTTATTAGTGACAGTGGCCATCAAAATTAGATTCAGTAGATTAAATTGGAAGCAATTATTAATTATTTTTCATTGGTAGTTTTAGGTCTTTATTATCATTGACCATACGCGTTTTGAGTACAATAAATTGTAACATTTGCCTAGTATGCTTATAATATATCTTCTTTTTTCTCAATGACCACCTAATTTATGGTTAACCCTTCCGGAGCACCCGGCCACACTTCCCTGGTGGAAGTTCACGTTTCTAACCTAACTTGTCAGTTCTAAAGTTTTTACTTTACTTCTGGATTGTGATTCAGGCATGGATTAGTATGTTAGTTTTTGATTAACGACAAACAGAAATATTTGGTCTGTATAGTTCACATGTTATTTGGTCGTTATTTTTACTTGTCATCCAAAGGCTGGTAACATTTGGTAATTATTGCCAGTGATTAATCTAAATGTTGATTTTATTATTATATAATAATAAATGATAAGATTATCTTAGTAGCATTTCGAAATGTAGTTTAATGTTCAATATTTACATGTGTCATTATTCTCTGTGACTTTCAATTTAAAAACAAGTATTTTTGAAATTGTATAAAAGTATACAAACCTTTATAAGTTGGATTATGTGCGCATGTCTCGGTTGTGCAATTTGTGCTTTATTTTTTATTTCTTGTTGCCTCGACTTTTGTAAAAATGGTTAGCAGTTAATCATTCCGTTTTCTCATTACAGCTGGAGATGCCTAACCTTCCGTAGCATCAGCTCTAACGTGGCCGGTTAACGCTTTTAACTTAATTCGCCATCTTTGAAATATTATTACTTTCCTATATTTGGGCTGTGATTTGGACATGGACCTGTTTGTTTTTGTATGATGGTATCATCTTATTTAAATTGCATACGTTTTATGATTAGTTTTATAAATAGTAATGGTCTTTGGTAAAATCAATTCAAAACAAAACATCCTTTCAGAAAAGTTGCAATGGAATAAAGAAATATGTATCTGCTTATAAGTGAAGTGAGGCCGGGTGCTCTGGAAGGGTAAGCAGCTCCTGTTTAGCTAGCTACATCCGCCATGTGTGTAATCAAAATTGTGTGAAAGGAACATGGAACTATGACACGTCAAATATATCCAGGGCAATCCTGGACACAGAGACATCAAACTTATCAACAATACTGTGATGACGGCCATAAAACTTTTTTAGAGCCTTGATAAGCCTAAGATTGCAATATCCCTGAGTCAACAATTTATTTGCAAGCAGTTTACTTTGTTGTACAAAGTCCCCGTAGTGGGAATAAGCTCTACCATAGTGTATTAATTGGGAAACAAATACACCATAAGCAGGAGAAGCAGGTATATTGCAGATTAACTTTGAAACTGACAAATAAGATTCAAATTATAACCAGGGAAGTGAGGCCAGGTGCTCCGAAAGGGGTAAGCACATCCTGTTCAGCTAGCTACCTCCGCCACATGTAATCAAAATTGAGTGATAGCAACGTTTAGAACTCAATTTAATACAATAGAAATTCAAAGCGACCAAGAACACGACGTAAATCTGAAATAGAAATTAGGAAAGCTATGCATTGGATAAACAGGTTTATTTATTTGCAAACACCAATCCAGGAAACAAGATATTATAACGATGTTATCAGAAATATGAAAAACAAACAATGGACATTGATTAACCTCCATAGAGACGTCTACGTACTAATGTAAAGAAGTAATAATAAAAAACATATATTTTTAGCTATAATAATGATAAGATATCAGTTGAACAAATGTCATATAACCACAGGGTTTCCTCTGTGATTATGTTGTCAAATGAACTTCAAAAGAAACAGTCATTATTAACCTTAAACTCGTTCTTTTTTATATTAATAACAAAGATAAGCCGTGCTAATTAAAGAATGATAAACAAGAGCAGATAAATATATGTATATCGTATTCAAGTTGCAGTTTTCCAACTTCGTCGGCAAGTAATTTGAAATATTATGAAGTCTCCCATGACACTGTTTTAGAGACTTATTGTCCTTATTCCTTTTCTACTTTTTTCTTTACTATTTTTATTACTTTCCGCACTCTGAATTGTCGTGCCTTACTCAATCTCACTGAAACTTTATACCAACAACGAGTAGCATAGCCTTGTAGAGGTACGATATGCATTTTAAATTTTTAACATGACTGCCGTTACCATTGAACAGAAAGTGGGATTTTTGCGTCATTGTGTCTGTTACAATTACAGTTCTTTTTTATATTTTCCTCATTGTTCAGTCATTTGATTCCAAAATAAAATGGCAATTAAACGATATAACATTGCAGAACTACGGTTCCAATCACGTTGGATTTTTATCCTTTAGAATTATATAAACAGAATAAATCACCACCATTACTTTAGAACTATTTTTGGAAATATAATACACAAAATTATAATCAAAAAGAAACATGCCAGTATATTTCAAAATCACAATTTCAAAACAAAGTAAAAACTGTGAGGCTTGAAAAGCAAGTAATACACGTTGTCTCTCACCAGGGATGTGAAGCCAGGTGCTAAAGAAAGGTAATCACCTCCTGCTTGGCTATCTACAACCGCCACATTTGTAATGGATTTGATCTCTTTCCCAACTTTTTTAATTACTGTAAATTGGGATATTTTCGCGATCATTTTATTTTGGCGTAAATTCGTGTGTGAAACGAGTCGGGGAAAATAAAAGTTTCGCGAAAAATAAGCAGTTCTTAAAATCATAACTACAAAGTCGAGATCACGCGAAAATTAAAAGACGCGAATAAATATAAAAGTGCGTTCGCGCGAAAATTAGATGACGCGAATATTTCCCAATCTATAGTAACTCTGTATAAGCGTAACTTGTAATGGATGCATAATGCATGTGTGGGTGTTTAAATTGAAAGGAATTTTACTTCTGAAATTAGAAAATCAGCATTATGTATTACAATATTAAGGAACTTCCATTAAGAGAAGAATTGGATCGCAGGAAAAAGAAAAAAATGAATGTAAATATAAAACTGGTATAATATGTAATATATCAAAAAGATCGTATATGTTCCATGTCATTTAATACATGACCTATCTTTTATAGATAATTATGATTTAACTTAATAGGAATCTAATACAAATATGAAAACAAATCTATTTTGAAAATTTAATTAGAAGAAAAATCAATAAAAAAGCAACTTATATGAGCTAGGTTTATTGTCTATATTATGCTTTAATTGGATATTCTAATACAAAATCGTTTTCAGAGATACTGCATATACCTATGCGGTTACATCAAATCAAAAACAAGCATTACGGTACATGTATTTTAAAACTATCAATAACAAACAAAGTGGAAACTGATGTCGAATGCTACGGAAGGGAATAGAAGCTTCCCCACTTTATGTTGCCTTGGATTACGAAATGATATGGTGAAGACTATGTCATGACTGCCCACAGATGTAAATTAAATAGTATTTATTATAAACATGCCTTAAACTAAATCGCCAACAACACATTTACGACCAGACAAAATAGTTTTTTTTCCTAATAACAACGGAAATTGAACACCAAGAATAGCTTAGCTTTATATGTCCAGTGTTAACTCAATGTTAATTGTAGAAACACATAGTAAAGCAATAATGAAAACGTTAGACAACATATATCAAAATTACAATCAAACGGTGTTTTGAAAACCTGCTTTATTTTCTCCATTACAAAGCGACGATGCAGTGTTTAGGTAATGATACAGTAACATTTTCAATTAAAATCAGCAAGGAAATCAAAATATATAAAAATATTTTTTTAGTTTAATTATTTAGCAATGCCTGGTTGTATTGCGTACCAACCATGGTTAATAATGGTATTAAATCAAAAACATTTTCTATCCTCATGTTTCCCATCGGAAATAAATAACATAACATGAATCATATGATTATTCTTACATTGGTAATTCAATGGATTAGTATGTTTTTATTAATAATTCAACAAACATGCGAATTGATTTAGTTTTCATATGTCTAGACTGAAGAGTAATTTTTCTTCTATCTTTTCGAACAAAATGTACACTTATCATGAAACCAGAGGCTCATGGCCAATCAGAAAAATTTTGGCAATCTATATAAAGGACCTTCTATACATCATTCCTGTAAAGTTTGGTTCAATTTGCTTCACTAGCTTCAGAGGAGATAGCATATATATATATGCTTTTCCTATAGGGTTTAATGTTAAACTATCTTCTGCGCTGGCGGCCATGTTTTTTGGCTGATCAGAAAAAATTTAGCAATCTAAGTAAAGGACCTTCTATACATAATTTGTGTAAAGTTTGGTTAAATTCGCTTCAGTCATTTCTGAGGAGATAGCCAAAAACTCGTTTTTCCCATAGGGTCCAATGTTAAACTATCTTCTGCGCTGGCGGCCATGTTTTTAGGCGGATCAGAAAAAAATTCGGCAATCTTTGTGAAGGACCTCCAATACATCATTCCTCTAAAGTTTGGTTAAGTTTTCTTCAGTAGTTTCAGAGAGGATAGCCAAAATGTGTTTTTCCCATAGGGTCCAATGTTAAAGTATGTTCCCCGCTTGCAGTCATGTTTTTAGGCGGATCAGAAAAATTTCGGCAATCTTTCGGTAAAAGACCTTCCATACATCATTCCTGTAAAGTTTAATTGAATTCGCTTCAGTCGTGTCAGAGGAGATAGCCAAAATGTGCGTTTTCCTATAGGGCCCATTGTTAAACTTTGTTTGGCCCTGGCGGCCATTTTTTTGGCGGATGAGAAAAAATTGGGCATTCTTAGTAATGACCTTACATACATTATTCCTGTAAAGTTTGGTGCAAATTGGCTCGACAGTTTCAAAGAAGATAGCAAATATATGCTTTTCCCATAAGGTCCAATTTTAAACTATCTTCTGCGCTGGCGGCCACGTTTTTTTGACGGATCAGAAAAATTTTGGCAATCTAAGTAAAGGACTTTCCTTAACCCATTCCTGTAAAGATTAGTTAAATTTGCTCTAGTGGTGTCAGAGGAGATAGTCAAAATGTGAAAAGATTACGGACGGACGACGGACGACGACGGACGCCAAGTGATGGCAAAAGCTCACATTTCTGAGGGCCAGGTGAGCTAAAATGTGTAAATCCTCCATTACTCTATGTTTCAATGGGTCTGCAAAATTATCCAATTTGGTTTACATTGACTTACAAAGTCACACCTCTTGTGAATCCATTTTATGATAAAATTTACTGTAGGTCACACAATATTGTTGATAAGTTTGATGTCTTTGTGTCCAGGATTGCCCTGGATATATTTAGCCCCATAGTTACATACTTTTCACTCAATTTTAATCACACACGTGGCAGATGAAGCTAATTAAATGGGAGGTGTTAATCCTTCCGGAGCTTACCTGTTTAACCTAGTTTATTTTGACTTTGCTTCTGGGGTGATTCGACATGGATGTGTATGTTTTTTTATTATACATATTACATTTTATTGTATTATACCTTTTGTAATTTTCTCAAAATTTGATTTGTTAATAAGCGTTTAGGTAAATATAATGTCCCCTTCGGATTTGAGAAATCTGACACCACAGAGTGACATTACGTTACCAAAAATGTCACATGCACAGAAATTTTGCGTATGCTGTTCGAACGCATTCATCTTCTAAAAATGTAAATAATATTTACATGTAATATGTAATATTTATAAAGAATAATCAGTTGTTATCTTACTTCATACGAACATAAAAGTCATGACCAAATCGTTGACCTGTGATGTAAGAATATATATCAAACATAAACATACCAAGTCATTTTCAAATCATAATGACAAGGTATGTAAATCGCTAAATTAAGCTTAACACTTAAATGTGCAAAAGAAGAGTGAGGTTGAGTACCTAGGAAGAATAAGCACCTGCTGCTTTACTAGCTAAACCGCCATGTGTGAACTAAAAATTAAGAATGAATGTAACATGGTACTATCGGGCGTAAAATATATAAATATGAGGAATTGTATTCCGAAACGGACGTCTAGTGCTGTAAAATTAAAACTGGTATAATATGTATTATATAACTAATTATAATGTTTTATTTCCTTGCAGAAATCATTCGTCGTGCATTTGTCTAGAGAGAAACAGCGAGAACATTTACACGAAGCTATGTTGGAATGCTACAAACAGATGAATATATCCCGTACTTATACCAAAGGTATGTATATCAAAGTAGACTGATTATGTCAGTTCTTAATACATTTTTATTCAACTAAAACAAATAGCAAATCAAAAACAAATATATTTATCCGATCTCACAAATAATGTGTGTAATCAAAATTGTGTGAAAGGAACATGGAACTATGAGACGTCAAATATACCCAGGGCAATCCTGGACACAGAGACATCAAACTTATCAACAATACTGTGATGACGGCCATAAAACTTTTTGAAGGCCTTGATAAGCCTAGGTTTGTAATAACCTTGAGTATATGACATAAAATATGGACAATTCGTCACATCCGTATTTGGAGATCATTTTGTCCCGACAATTATTAGGATCAAGATGTTTTATTTAAAAACAAACATACCAATCCATATGCTAATTATAATCCAATATTTAACACTATCAAATTAAACACATGAACTTTCACCGGGGAAGAAGTGAGGCGGGATGGTCCAATCACAATATTGTGATTTTGAGGGCTGTGATAGGCATGGGCTTGCAATATCCCTGCACAAATATATAACTGAAATTAAAAATCAAATTTTTCTTGTGACACGGCCAAGAAAAAGACAAGTATTATAGATCTTTCAATTTTGTGCTTATTTTGCATTGCAACGAATGACGATGAAAAACAGCAAAATGCCTAAACAAAACTGATTATAAAAAGAGGGACATTGGATATGCTGACAAAATAATATCGAATTGTGTTTTAAGTGATTCACTGATCAGAAATTGTATTTCAAAACGACCGTCTAGTGGTGTAAAATTTAAACTGGTATGATATGTATTTAGCACAGCACTATTTAAATGATTACTAATTGTGCTTAAATTGATGATTATCCCTAATTAAGCATTATGCAACTGAGCCAAGTTTTTTTACCAGGTGTATTAACTAAGTTACTTTTTAAACGTTTGTAGCAGTTTAAAGTGTTTTAGGAATTATGTTTTACCGATATTTTTTACAGGCTCTCGTTGTCCTATTGTATTTGATGGCGTTATGTGTTGGCCAGACACAGAAGCTGGGGAAGTACGTCTTAAGACATGTCCAGATTACATCAATGGGTTTAATACATTGTGTAAGTTATAATATTTGCATGCATTATGTTAAACATCAAAGAAAGTTTCAACTGTTTAGAACAATTCAATGTAAATTATTATTTTATCGTGCACACATTTTTGCGCAAATCATTATTTGTGTGTAATTATGCGAACTCGAATTAGTATCAACTTCATAGATCATCATTTACACTGCGGCCTCATTGAATGTTACGAATATCGATAAAATATCAGAGTGCTATGTTGACAATTTTCTCTTGAGGGTTATGTTTTTATAAAAACAAGTTTTGTATCCATCTATGAACATGTTTCAAATAATTTTGTACTCGGTTCTGGTAAAGTAAAGGCGTTAAATGTTATTTCCCACAAAATAACAACGTTGAGTAACTCGAAACTTTCTCAGAGGTTACAAAAACAAATTACAAGTGCCTTTATTGTTCGTTTGTTATACTTTGAGACAGTCCTTAACTAAAATATTTATATTGCCATTTGATTTCTCATGAAATAACTAAAATGAACATGAATATGTGTTTAAAACAAAAAACCTAACAACGAAAAATAAAGAAAAATGTAAAAATCGTTGCAATAATTTTTGTATATGTATAAAAAAAATCCGCAAATTTACAAATATTGTCAATTGTCTTTGAACTGAAAAACCTGTTTGGACCACCCGTTTCAATGCATTGATATTCACGCCTGAATCACGCCTGTATCATAAACTTAATCCGTTTGCCCCTACTTTAAAATAAGGCGGCCCTATTCCCGTTTCCAAATAAACATACTTCAAAACTTTTAAACTTCCCTCTTCATGTCATCTGGAATGTGTATTTCTTCTTTAATTGTTATCTTTAGTTGAACCTTTTGATAAATGCATATGGGGTTACCAAGGGACCAAGAAAATTGCTGTCTCTAAACATAAAAGACAAATAATAGTATTCATAACCGTTAAGAGTATGTCGAATCACTCAGTCTTGATTAACACACACTAATAACTCGGAGCAATCACTTGCGTTGTATAATAAGAAGATAATAAGAAGAAAAATTAAAATCAATATTATATTAGAGATCAAAGCTGCTGAATATAGTAAGGAAGAAAAGTATTATCTTGCATAATACGGTTATAGTTGATTAAAGTTGAAGGAAGTGATTTAAATATGACAACGCATTATGATATTTTAATAGTTATCTATGGTATATGAAGTGAAATGAGTAAGTAATAATTATACCCCCGCAAACGAGAATTATGGTATAGGTATATAAAGAAATCACCCTGACCATTTGTCCGTAAATGCGTTCGTTTCAATGTCTTGTTAGCTTTATATCTTCAGTTTTTTAGATTGCGATCAAGTACTAGTAATGTGTAGCATATCAAATTTAGGTGCTAAGATCAAGGGTCTTTGTCACATGACAAAACAAATCTGCCATGACAACGCAACTGATGTGTATGGCTTGATCCTTTGTTATTGTGACCTACTAAATCTACTGTAATTGTTTTTCTACAAACTAGGAATATTAACTTACTTTAATTAAAAATCAATTTAAGAATCATTTGATATTAAACATCCGTGCCACTGTATTGATGACTATTGTATCAGCTATATTTATCCAGTATAAGATCTCATGGAAAACCTTCAATATCATAAACTTAACACAATAGATAGGGTTTGTTTAGTGGTAATTTGTAAGTACAACTCTTAACAGGACAAGCTATTATTCAGTATGAAATCCTTAGAAAACCATCATTGTCATTATTGAATAAATCAGCCATGTTTTATAGTGATTATTGATAGTGTAACTCTTAATGATTAGATTGCTTAGTGTCAGGACGTACAAAAAAGCATATTTTGGACGTAGAGTTTTTGATATCATGTACTGAAATCGCTATCTGGTAATTTTTCCATAACTTGAGGTTATATTGTAGGTATTGTAAATAAAATGTCTTTTGAACCCAAGTCTCCATTGACTCGGCCGTCAAATAATGTTTATAAAAAGTTCCTACATTTGAACACTATATAAAATTATGTACTTTCGGTCAAAAGTATAATCTCTATTAATTATTAATTGAGCATTATTCTTTTCTATTTATATTATTTTAAACATTTTACATAATATATTAAGATAGCGACACTAATCACTCGCCCAAACATTTTAGAATTATTCTAGATAATTTTATGTTCCATAGTTCCTTGTTCCTTTCATACACAATCTTGATTACAAAGATTACTTGAGTACCTTGATTTCCCTTTTGGCGCACATTGTCTATTTTACCTTACTTGTCATTTCTAAAGTTTTTACTTTGCTTCTGGATTGTGATTCGGAGATGGATTAGTATGTTTGTTTTTGATTACCTGTAGGAGGTTCACGTGTTTAACGAAATGTGCCGGTTTTATTCATTTTTTATTGTGGTTTAAGTAATGGAAAGGTATATTTGGGCTTTTTATAGTTTTTCTGTGACAAAATCAACAATATTAGAAGTCTCCATTGACAAAACACCTGCTTAGTATGGTTTGATACTTAGTAATTGTGACCTAATACTGTAAATGGTCTTTCTACTTTGTAGGAATATTAACGGTAATTTAAAATTAATAAAAGATTTTTTTTTATATGATAGCATCCGCATTTATTCAGTCAGTATATCGATAACGATTATGTAACCTATTGTTAGGTATACGAATCTTTAGAAAACCTCATTTCTAATAACCTTTACACATTAGATAGGGTTTTCTAAATTGATAAGTGGTATAACCATTTAGTATCAGTGTTTAATAAGTCTACCACGATAAAATTCCTGTTGTGTATGGTTTGATACTAAGTAATTGTGAAGTAATAAATAATCCACCATAAATGATCTTTCTGCTAAGTAAAATATCAACGCTTTATTTAAAATCAATATAAGAATTTTTGATATGAAAACATCCGCGTTTATCCCGTCAGTATATTGATATTATATAACACATAAAAATGTTTGGAAAACCTCAATTGTCATAACCTTTACACATTAGATTAGGGTTTAGTAAAGTTATGATAAATATTATCAATCCTAATGGTAAAACCACTTAGTATGAATGTATTGATAAAGATATGTAGTATCAGAATTATTGGAGAACATCCATTCTCATCAATTTTGTATATTAGAGATGTTTTGTGCAGAAATAATTGATATATTTCCTAATGGTTTAACGACTTAGCATTTGTATATTGATGGCGATTATGTAAGGTATTATCCAGAAGACGATAATCAAAAACAAACATACTTATCCATTTCCGAATCACAATCCAGAAACAAAGTAAAAACTTTGGAACTGACAAGTTAGGTTAGACACGTGAACTTCCACCAGGGAAGTGAGGCCGGGTGCTCCGGAAGGGTAAGCACCTCCTGTTTAGCTAGCTACACCCGTCAAGTGTGTAATCAAAATTGTGTGAAAGGAACATGGAACTATGAGACGTCATATATATTTAAGGCAATCCTAGACACAGAGACATCAAACTTATCAACAATACTGTGATGACGGCCATAAAACTTTTTGAGGGCCTTGATAAGCCTAGACTTGCAATATGCCTGAGTCAACAATTTATTTGCAAGCAGCCTACTTCGTTGTACATTAATAAAATAACTTCTAATTACCAACCAAAAATATAAAGTTATGACAGGCCTGCATTATGCAGTTTGGACTTAGAATTAAATTGAACTGGTTAAGTCAGCGCATACCTTTTTAATGCTGGAGATACGTATCGCTAATGAAACTCTAACTGCGTAGAATTGACCGTCACAATTTGACTTTCTACATCAATCCATGACCGTCATCATAATAGCGTTGATACTAAGTGGTTGATTGTGATTTACAAATTAATTCTCTATTTATGTTATTTGTATTAAGAAGGAATATTAACCCTAATAAAAATCAATGAAAGAAATTTTTCAAATGAAATCCGTGATTATCTTCTCAGTGTATTGATGCTGATTATGTAAGGTGTTATTAAATCGAAATTATCGGAAAAAAGTCACTGCCATCAACTTAATACATCTGAAATGTTTGTATCAATAATCCTATACTTTATATATAAGACAGGTATTTTTTAGTAATAATTTATAAGTACAAATCATAATAGACCAAGCTGCATAAAACATGTTTCAAAAGTCATACATTACATATTATACCAGTTTTAATTTAATACATAGGGCAGGTAGCTGTAAAATGATAATTTAAAAGTACAACTCCTAATGGTTTAACCACTTAGCATCAATGTAATAATGACTATTACTTATCAAGATAATTATTATCACAGAAACATCCATTGTCATTAATATCAATACAGCCGACAATGTTAATAATGATATAACTTCTAAATGTCCAAGCACTTAGTTTCCGACAATTCACTCCAAGTGTATTGTCGTGTCAGACTTGAAAACTTTTCATTAAAAAATTATTATACCCAATATGTACGTAGAATATATATATATATATATATATATATATATATATATATATATATATATATATATATATATTAATAACATTTAGCTCGATAAATTAACGTATATCTAAACACGTTTTAATGCTAGTTATATTGCTAATTAAATCCAAATTTGTGTTTGCGTAGATTTGGCCGTCACAGTAAGTGTGCAAGATTTTATACATTCTAACAGTATTCATATATTCATCCGAAATAAGTGTATTCCAGCCGTTTGTGAGTTAAAGCCCTTTTACCATATTGACTACACGTAATACGAACATCTTTAATTAAACCAGATATGATAAAGGTTTCACACATTTTGAAAATGACTAGATTAATTAGTGCTTTACCTTAAATAACTAATAGAACACAAATACTAGTTAATGTAAAAATCACAGTCCCAAAAGACAAAGACAAACATACAGATCCATGTCCAACGTAATGTCAAACACAATACCGGTTCATGTTCAAATCACAATCCCAAACCTCAAACACAATTTTATCGATTCATGTTTAAATCACAATCCAAAAAGCAACTTTAAAATCTGGAAAAATTTAAGTTAAATACGGGAAGCGAGGACGGATACTCCGGAAAGGTTATAACGGCAAATAAGAGATCCCAAATAGAATAGAATGGTTATTGATGGTAATGTAACTGAATAAACTGATTGAATAAAGTTTTCTTCCCAGTCAAGATATTTCATTTATACATATCGAGAAATAACTGGCTTTAGGTAAAGTAGCAGTAGATTCAACTTTGCAGTGCCCTCAAGGTAATGTGCAGGAAGGGTTCATGAACGTGCGACGCCTGCCGTGGTACGGAGCATCGTGTATTAGGGCTCTTTGTGTATTAGAGATTCTTTTCAAGGAATGAAATCATGCTAACACTATGATTCACATTTTCCTTAAAAACAAACTAAATATAGCTCACCACTACATCTCACAGTAATCGGTGTGACAGTACTATAAATGATATGGTATTTCTATGGTAAAATATTTCAGATAACGCAAGAAGAACGTGTCTACCTAATGGACAATGGTTTTACAATTCAACAACTAATCGTACATGGACAGATTACAGGGACTGCATAAAACCTTTCCCCAAATCTATACTACCGGTAATATCATATTTAGCATTAAGAACTATTGCATGTTGATTCTCAAGTTTGTATAATTACGAAAATCAAAATTAGAAATATACAATATGAAATGATCATTGATTTTTTTAAATTCTGTCCAGTTCTATTATGTAAAATACGTTTTTTTCTAGAAATCGGCAGTACATTTCTTAACTGAAATTGCAGTTTAAAGGTTAAAAAACAATTATATTCTTAAGCTGTTCAATGCAATCTATAACGGGTCATCATAAGTTAAATGTATTATTTAGCTTACCAATTGCTATGATTTGTACGGTATCTAATAGATATGATACACTGCAATACATTTAGATACTGTTGAAAAAAAAACACTTCTTTTGTTTTAATTAGAACTTCATAGTAATTATCGGTTGATTTAAAACCACATTGTTAATTCATTTAGAATTTATTCCCTGCGTGATTTTGCTTTACAAGAACTTTGTTAAATGTCTTTACATTTAAAATTAAACCTTTGTCGATTACATGATTTGTAAATATGCCTATATGCATTTACTTGAATATGAAAAAAGTTTTTATTTTTTATTATATTATAGGATCATTTACCTAGAATAAAAGTATTATATTATGTTGGTTATGGTATGTCGTTGGTGTCATTATTACTAGCTGTCATCATAATGGTTTCATTCAAGTAAGCTCACTTAAAAATATACGGTTCGTTCCTATTTCATACTGATTCTCATTGGCTAAGTCAATCCCTCATTCTAAATTGAAAGAACGTCTTAAAGAAATTATTCACTTGTCTTTCTTCTACAAAAACGGTAAGCCAAGATACAAATATCTGGTGCTGAACAGGGATTCTGGTTATTTTGTCAAGCATCATACGGATTCCAAACAAAAATATACTGAAGATACCATCAACAAAATGTTGGAGTTTTTGATAGATAACATATTTGTTGTGTTTGGTAATATAGTATTTCAGCAAACAATCGGTATACCAATGGGTACAAACTGTGCACCATTGCTTGCTGATTTGTTTCTTTATTCTTACGAAGCAGAATTTATGCAGAACCTTGTTAAATCTGGAGAGAAAACTGTCGCCAAATCATTCAACTCAACATACAGATACATAGATGACGTTCTGTCTCTTAACAATCCTAAATTTGGAGACTATGTAAATGTCATCTATCCTAGTGAGCTTGAAATAAAAGACACGACTGATTCCTCAAGTTCTGCTTCATATTTAGACTTATACCTGAATTATGACGCACAAGAAAGGCTACATTTGAAACTTTATGACAAACGTGATGACTTCAATTTTTCTATTGTCAACTTTCCTTTTTTATGCAGCAATATACCTGCTTCTCCTGCTTATGGTGTATTTGTTTCCCAATTAATACGCTATTGTTGACTCAGGGATATTGCAAGCCTAGGCTTATCAAGGCCCTCAAAAAGTTTTATGGCCGTCATCACAGTATTGTTGATAAGTTTGATGTCTCTGTGTCCAGGATTGCCTTGGATATATTTGACGTCTCATAGTTCCATGTTCCTTTCACACAATTTTGATTACACACGTGACGGGTGTAGCTAGCTAAACAGGAGGTGCTTACCCTTCCGGAGCACCCGGTCTCACTTCCCTGGTGGAAGTTCACGTGTCTAACCTAACTTGTCAGTTCCAAAGTTTTTACTTTGCTTCTGGATTGTGATTCGGAAAATGGATAAGTATGTTTGTTTTTGATCAAATATATTTGGATTTAGGTGTTTTCTCCACTGTTTTTTTTTTGCCATGGTCAATCATTTATTGGTCAATAAACCAAACACAGATGAAACGATTGATGTTCAAGTTGAAACTCGCAAATAAAGTAAAAAGTGAAGCTAAATAGTGAAGTGAGACTCGGTGCATCATTGGAGTGCCACTCGTGAGAGAGTTTGTCAGTTTTCTTGTCGAAGGTAGTTTAATCCTGGTATTCAGATTTTCTGATATCCTTCCAATTCTAATTGTCTCTATAAAAGCGAAAAGTTCTGGACTTGCGCGTAGAACATAATTATCATCATTAATAAAAATAACATTGTTTGATTATTCTGTATTATCACATATCCATCGAATTTTGAGTCAGTGACCGTCATCTCCTTGTAAATGAGGCCGATAGTGTAAGCACATCTTGTTTATTTGGTAACACTCGCCATCTTTGAATTAAAAAGTTTTTATGGAAATGGAATCGACACATAAACTCCAGAAAACTTTTGATACAGTGCTATCCTACTTATCATTAACAATATTGTTGTTATGGCCTTAAGATGCAATGTCCCTAAGTCAAAATTGTATTTGTTATCAGCTTGCTTCGTAGTATACAGTTCCCGCAGTAGGAGCAAGCTATGTGGTGCTTTAACTGTGAAAAATGAATAAAAATTGTCTTTACTGTGGTATGTTTTAAATTCTTAAACCATATGCAAAAACAATATTACTCAAAATTAACTTGTTCTTCTTCGTCTTTTGCAGGAGACTACATTGTGAACGAAACATTATTCATATAAATCTGTTCATCTCATTCATCTTAAGAGCTATTATTTGTTTTATCAAAGATGTAGAGTTTGTCCAAGATGGAGATGTTTCTTTTAAAAATAACAGTTTTCATTTACAGTCTGAAGGAAATGTAAGTACACATTGCTAGTGTCACATCACACAACTCCATGCATAATCAAAAACAAACATTTAAATCCATTTCCAATTCAAAATTCCAAAACAAATCAAAACATTTTGAAACTGGCACATAAGTTAAACACGTGAACTTCCACCAGGAATGTAAGACTGGTTGCTCCGGAAGGGTAAGCGCCTCCTGTTGAGCAAGGTACATCCGCCACGTGTGAAATGGAAATTTAGAATGACAGTTTCGTAGAAATACGGGACGTCAAATAATCTAGCTTAATTTTATTCAGAAACACAATATTTATTAACAATATTGTTATGACAGCTATTGAACGTTTTGAAGGCCTTGATAATTAACCCTGGTGGATTATTTTAATCTAGTAAAATATTAAGACAAGGGTTCTTAAATGTTTCAGGACAAACGTTGTTTTGTTTAAAAAGAACCCATAGCGAGTAAATGTATATGCGATCCATAAAAAAAATCTGAAAACAAACATAATAATAAAAATAATAATAATTATAATAATTTTAGTAAAAGTAGTAGTAGAAGTAGAAATTATAATTGTTTATTTCCACTACAGAGAAGTGGTATGCTTCTAGTAAGCCAGTTATGGTTAAGAATGTTAAGAATGAAGAAGTCGCATCTTCCTAAATTCAACCAAGTATGTTCAATTTTAAAGAATGATTTAAAAATACGTTATAGCAGCGTTTGCCCTTTTAAAGTAAATGCGATCCGGTTTTATAATTAACACGTATTTTTTTTTATTTTCAGTCATGGGGATGTAAGTTTCTATACACTCTATTCCAGTATTTATTGACGGCCAATTATGCCTGGATATTTACAGAAGGGGTATATCTTCACATTGTTATATTTGAAACGACACAGCACAAAAAGAGATTATGTAAACTGATTATAATCTCTGGATGGTGTACGTATTAGGTTTTTTATATATATATTTATAAATTAGTTTTACGTTCGAAAATCTTTGTTCCTTCAATTTTTAATTTTTAATTTCACGCGTGGAAGGTGTAACTAGTTAGATAGGCGATGATTGCTCTTTCAGAGCATTAAGGGTCGCTTCCCTGGTTTGTAGTTCACGCGTTTTACTTATTATACCAGTTTAAAAGTTTTTACTTTAGGTTTAAGATTGTTGTTTGGAACTTGACCGATATTTTGTGTTTCATTGATTTTTTTTAATTTCTTGCCCAGCTAAAAAAGAACTTTGGAATTTGTTTGCTTAAATTGAATAGATGATGTAGAACAGAAAATCGAGTAGAGAAATTGTTGAGAAAAACTATCAATTAGATAAATGTTTGACGGCATTAAATTATTTGCAGGTTATCAAATAATTTTTTACTATAATAGTTCATATTCTGAAATACTTAAATCCTAGCACTACTATTTTAACCTCAATTATTTGCTGGTCTTCACGTGATGGTCTTTTGTAAGTTTGTTAATTAATGTTGTAAGTACTTTACTACTAGCACCAGTCTGTAAGTAGATTTCCAGATATCATTGATTATAAAGGAACTCAAATTTATACGAAAATTGTATCGCTTTTTCTCAAAAATGGTTCATTATAAGTTACACGGGTGTTTGCTAGCTTAGACCCCTGTGTCAAAGATTTAGGTAGCCTGAACAGCAGGCAAACAAAAAGAATAAAATGATGAACAGTAAAACACTTAGCGGAAATGCAATGCGGTTTTAGGGCATTTCGATCCAGGATTTGTACTTAAGAAATTATACCAGTAGTATATTAGGTAGAATAGAACGGCCAATGCATATTAGAAATCTAATTTGTAATTTTGTCATCATTAACTGGTATTTACATACCTTATGTAATAGTAGGTTACTATGTTGTAGGTGCTCCTCTATTTTGTGTTATCCCATGGGCCATAGTCCGAGCTGTCTATGAGGATTCATTGTAAGTATATATAAATCATTGTGATACATAAGCACTGGCTTCTGTTTTATAATAATTTTTAACTAAGAATTCCCTTAACTTAAGTTTAATAATCTTGTTTAGAAATACGGATTAATATTTTGACTAAACTGAATGAAAATGTTCTAATCTTTAAGTGTTTTTATGACACCTTAAATTCCTGAATATCTTATACATTAATAAAGTTATAAAGGTTTAATTTTTTGTCAGATTTAAATTAAGGCAACTCTTCGTTAAGGAAATATTTTTAAATCGGGGACTGGTGATATTGCAATTCCTAATTTTCTTTGTTAGTTTGTTCGTTGTTTGTATTGTTTAGAAATCGACGATAAAAAGCACGAATGGGTTCATGTTTCTTCACTTAAATCATTTATATTTCATAATCAAAAATTTTCGACCATGTTGTAAACATACTATTTAAGGACTAACTATTTGTTACTCCGAAGACGACTTTTTGCACTCTGGCATTACTAGTTTCCTCATGCTATTATAACTGACACGATGGTTAAGATGTGTTTAATGTTCTAAAAAGGCACAACTTACTACGCACATGCGACATGGTGTTGAATGAACTATTGTGGTTATTTCGTCGCCATTCAATTAATGTGGTAAATGCCTTCTTAAAAAATAAATATTAATTTATGATATGTACTTTTGCCAAATCTTAGAAAAGGTGTGATCGGATTTTGAGTGAAACTTAACGCGAAAAGCCGAGCATTTGAAACCAGGGGTATTTTTCCATACAAGGCTATAATAAATCATATTATAATGAAATAAGAAACCTAATCAACAGAACGATTAACCATGGAGTTCAATGCAATATTCCAATGCTGTTGGTTATTATAAATGTAACTTTTACAGTCTACAGCTAGCTTAGATATAAATTGTACTACTGAATGAACAGTATAGATTTTGAAGGTTTAACACTGAGCTAACGACTGATGAGGGGCTTAGATATGGATAGCTAGAAACTGAAACGCTGTCGAGATATATCATAGTTACTGAAATATAGCTAACGTGGGGCCAAGAAGAGCTGTCGATTGAGTTCTAAGTGTTACACTTTTGACAGGCCTGTACTATATATCTAGAACACAACCAGTCCAATCCAAACCAGACTCTGTCAGAAACATTACATCTTTTTAAGGTTTTACCATTACGTGGTAAAAAGTTCACGTGATAGAGCAGCTGTCGACGTATAGCAACACAGGAATGGGATTATTTCAGTGTGGTCTAATGCCTTTAAAGTAACACTGATATGATATGTGGTAAACTTTTCTATATTTCTGCACTCTACAATCAATCATGATATAGTTGCTAGGAGGCTATAAAAATTTAGCGTTATAACATTTATAATCTTAATGTGATTCTTAACACTTCCTTGTTATAGTTGACATATATGTTGTATAATTGGATCGGAACACCAGTAGCCTGTCAGAAAAATGCTCTGTTAACCCTGTCAGTCTGTGGTAGAAACAATGGCAATTTATCGGCTAAATGTCACATTACATTGCTAAACGTAAAACCTAAGAACTTATTTTTGATATCGTCTATATTAACTGAAAACATTATGTCACACGGAACAAGTATAAAAATGAATGCATGCAATTTGTCTTCATTTCTTGACAAGAATATTTCAAGTAATAGATACTCTGTTTCTCATCTTTTTATTGAGATAAACATAATTGATTCGGTTGGAGCAAATGCAACTTAGAACAGAAACAACATACAGTAAAACTTTGTTATGATGCCCCTTTATAACTTTACTACCTAAATTATCGCCATATTTAAGTCCTAAATTGTATTTAATTTTTATTTTTTTTTATTAATATTATTTTATTTTATTTATTTATTTTTTTTATTTTTTTTGATGAGCTGTTTTTTAAATCAAACACAATGTACATGTATTTGTAATTAATAGTCAAAACTATTAGTAACGTCAATATCTGACTGAACAAATAGTGACAATGAATCGAGGTTTTACCGTATAAAGAAACATAACAAAACATTCGACTGTGGATGGGCATTGGATACAATATGAAACTAAGTAACATCTAGTATGTTCAAATCCCTAAAAACAAATTTTTAATATTAAAAATCAGCCTTATCTATTCAAAAGAGAACTAACAACCTGACTGTATTTGTTATCTATAAAGAGAAACAAAGACAAATATATAACTAAAAATTTATATATTACTAGGTTTTCCTGAAGACCTCCGTATAGTGAACTATAGGCAGAACAGACACACATAACTATGCTCATGAGCACAAAATCAATATACTATCGATTAAGTATTCACTAATAGTCCGCTTTCTAAATACCCCATAAAGTACGGCAATGGTAAAATTTTGCCAATTCTCCAAATTGATACAAAAACTTTTATTTGAACGTGATATATACCGACATGGCGTATTGAATTCTATACAATAATTCCAAATATAGCCGGAGATTAACGAAGTTCCGTTAAAATTACATTACTTATATCATTACATTTTAATAGTTTAACTACTTTATTCATAAGTATGCAATTATTTATTTCAAGATGTTGGAACACTCATGATGACGCAGATAACGGATACTATTGGATAATTAAAGGACCAATCGTCGCTTCAATTATTGTAAGTCCAAAGTAAATTAGGCAACATTTGAAAAAAATAAAACTAGGTTCATACCAATATCAAACGTTATGTGTATGGTCATAAAAACATTGAGACCAAATATGTTACAATGTGCGATTGACCAATACCGTAGATAACGTAGTTAACGCCACAGTGTGTTCTCAAAAATGAATGATTGGATGAAGAAGTTTTATTTAATTATTTAACGATATTAATGACATGAAAATACACGTAGCTTGATTGGCTAGATACTTACCTTTAACGGGGTCCATTGGCCTTAAATGTGATCTGCCCGTAGTGTTTGCGTAATTAGCATTTAAGTTTGACAACGTAATCAGATTGAATTACATTTTCACGGAAACGTGAATTTTTAATAAATTTTCAGACATACATTTGGATATTGGTAACATCTTACACTGTAAACCCATTTATGCAAAACGAGACTGAAATTCCTGTTTTTTCATTATATATACTGTGAGTCAGGATAAGTGTGCGTTTGATTAATCTTAACATAAATTTACGAGAGAAATATGACGCCAAAATGAAGTTATAAGAAATACTACATTTTTACAAATCATTTTAGCTGCTTTGACCATAATCTGATTGGCGAAAATAAAGTACAAATATCTTTAATTGACGATTCTCGCGAAAATAAACTGACGCAATGAACTATTTGAGATGCAACTTTAAGTAAAAGCATGGTTTAAAGGTAAAACTTAGTGGTTCAAATATATTATTTCGTAATTATTGCTTATTTATTCCCGATTTACATTACTATGCATGTTTTAATTATAATATATCCTTTCTTAAATGCATTTTTTTTTTCATTTTAGATTAATTTTATTCTCTTCATCAATGTTATCCGAGTTCTATTCACAAAGCTATCCGCATATAACATCAGAGATCCAAAAAGATACAAGTAAGCTTAATTGAAATGCCTTTGCAAATAAGTCTTAGTAACTTTAATTATTTAAATGACTTTATCTTATTCCAAACAAAAATATACTGAAGATACCATCAACAAAATGTTGGAATTTTTGATAGATAACATATGTGTTGTGTTTGGTAATGTAGTTTTTCAGCAAACAATTGGTATACCAATGGGTACAAACTGTGCACCATTGCTTGCTGATTTGTTTCTTTATTCTTACGAAGCAGAATTTATGCAGAACCTTGTTAAATCTAGAGAGAGAAAACTGTCGCCAAATCATTAAACTGAACATACAGATACAGAGATGACGTTCTGTCTCTTAACAATCCTAAATTTGGAGACTATGTAAATGGCATCTATCCTAGTGAGCTTGAAATATAAGACACGACTGATTCCTCAAGTTCTGCTTCATATTTAGACTTATACCTGAATTATGACGCACAAGAAAGGCTACATTTGAAACTTTATGACAAACGTGATCAACTTTCCTTTTTTATGCAGCAATATACCTGCTTCTCCTGCTTATGGTGTATTTGTTTCCCAATTAATACGCTATGGTAGAGCTTGTTCCCACTACGGGGACTTTGTACAACGAAGTAGGCTGCTTGCAAATAAATTGTTGACTCAGGGATATTGCAAGCCTAGGCTTATCAAGGCCCTCAAAAAGTTTTATGGCCGTCATCACAGTATTGTTGATAAGTTTGATGTCTCTGTGTCCAGGATTGCCTTGGATATATTTGACGTCTCATAGTTCCATGTTCCTTTCACACAATTTTGATTACACACGTGACGGGTGTAGCTAGCTAAACAGGAGGTGCTTACCCTTCCGGAGCACCCGGCCTCACTTCCCTGGTGGAAGTTTACGTGTCTAACCTAACTTGTCAGTTCCAAAGTTTTTACTTTGCTACTGGATTGTGATTCGGTAATGTTTGTTTTTGTTGATTACTACATAGGTTTTTAGACTGCTGTTTCAATTCATTATTTTTGCCTCTTACACTTGACGTCTATTCCCTTGTAAAAAAGAGCACATGGTGCCTATTTGTAGACTTCTTCATCACTGACAGAATATACACCATGAACAAATCGGAATTGATTACAGTTTTCATGGAATATATTTGTGTCATGTTCTGGTATGCTAAATTTTTCAGAATTGTCTTTCCTTCAATTTACGGAAAAGTATTTATTTTTTGTGGTTGAAATTTTATTTACCACTGCCAAAATCGGTAAAAGCATTTCTATACTTGCTACGATAGGAATATTGGAAGTAAAAATTAACTCCTCAAGTTACTCTTTGGAGGGTATTCACTAGCATGTTGCATACACAAACTTTTATACAAAGTTCACTTGATTATGAATTGAACTGATATATATTTATTTATTTTCAGGAAATTAACAAAAGCCACATTAATCCTTATCCCATTGTTTGGTGTTCACTTTATAACATTTATTGCTATACCAAATTGTTTAGAGGAACATCAACAAATCATACGTCTGTATATAGAAATGACATTGATTTCGTTCCAGGTAAAATGACATTATGTATATTTTAGTTAAGTAGCTAATATCTTGCATTGTGTTAAATATTGTCACTACTATTGATATTCATACAATAATGATAATATTTAAATTAATAATAATAACAAGATATAATGAACACAGTCGATATTAAGTTCTTTAACCTGTATTGTGGCTTTCAGCTCAGAGATGTGCCCTGAGAGCGATGAAAGGCGATCCGTTATATCAAAATTGGTCATAAAAATAAATATATATATATATTGGTGATTTTTCAAATTAAGAAATTTCTAGAGATAATGTTTTGTTTAATGTTTCAATTTTTATACTGAATTCCTTTAATTGACTATTTCAAAGTTTTTAAGTTTCTAATTATCCATCATCTTATATTTTCCAGGGATTTATAATAGCGTTATTAGTATGTTTTCTGAATCGTGAGGTAAGTCGTTTCTTTTTGTAAG
Organism: Anadara kagoshimensis; assembly: GCA_021292105.1. Lineage (NCBI taxonomy): Eukaryota > Metazoa > Mollusca > Bivalvia > Arcoida > Arcidae > Anadara > Anadara kagoshimensis. Next base: position 40,083,216 of record CM037872.1, on the reverse strand, counting down.
ATTATCATGACAGGCCTTACAAATGTTAATCACTGAGCTTACGGAAAGAAGTTCAAGCTTGACTATCGCTTGGCCGAGAAATGGATAACTAGTCCCAAAAACTGCAAAGAGAGAACTATTGAGGGCCTGAATTGCGATTCGAAAGCGTCATTAATTTGTTAAATCATTGTTAAAATTTCGACAGGTCTGCACTTTCGTTTGCATCCAAAATAACACCGGATATATTTGTCGCATCATTACTAGCTAAGATTTGTTTTTCTGAACACCTGGCCTCACCTCCTTGATGGAAGTTCACGTTGGTACATAAATTTGGCATTTTACAAAAAATTAACTTTGCTTTTGGTTTTGTGTTTTGAAAATGGGCCGTTATATTTGTGTTTTGTTATGTTGGAAAGCGTTCATTCACATTCTGCATGTTTACATCTTGTTATATCACTATCGATTATTATCACTTAATTTTATTGTAGGTGAGGGCAGAATTTAAAAAGAAATGGGAGCGACATTTATTGAGGAACCAAAGTTTAAACTCTTACAAATCATACAAATCTCAAACGGAAGTGATCAAACTGGAAACTTCCCCTAAACCGGAAACGCGTATCAAAGCAACAATGGAACTACAAATGTACAAAGCAACAGGTCCAGTAACTCACGATCATCAGAACGGATTGCTGGTAGCTTTATAAAGATCTGAACACTATCTCCATGTGCTGTCAAATGACAGAGAGCCTTAATGATGTCTACGTCATAAATAGTTATGACGTCAAAGATTTATGAAGACCTGGACATTGTATTGGCAATCCATCACATGACAAAAGAACCTTTATGACGTCAACGTCATAAATAGATATGACTCAAAGTTTATAAATTGACGACCCATGACATGACTAAAGATTTTTAATGACGTCTACTTCATAAATAGATATGGCGTCAAAATTTATGAATTGACGACCCATCACATGACAAAAGAGCTTTATGACGTCTACGGCAGAAACACAGAAACTATGACGTCAGAGAATGTAGATTAATGAAGCCAATTCCATGACAAAAGAGTCAAAACGATGCGACATCAAAGTTCACTGTGGCTTTCAGAAGGACCAAAAGTAAACTATTTAAGGACTGGATTATTCAAGTATCACAAGAATTACACAAATAAATTATATGATAAAATAAATCCAAAACAAATTGTTATAAAGTGTATTGCATCGGAATATTTTTCGAAGGATTTTATTGAATTAAACTGTTCTTTTGCGCATATCACATTTACATTTGTCGTTGTTAATGACGGTTGATTACACTTTTGTAATAATTGTAAGTTTTCGATCATCTTTTATTAGACAGGCTTTTATGTGTCTTTTCTAACACATACATAACCGTATAATATAGAATACAAAATGACATTATACAGGCAGAATGAATTAGAATAGATCTACCAATGTCTTAAATATACGGAACTCTTGATTGCTTTAAACCAGGGATAACCACTAGTACCATTAGTGTATATAACATTTATCAAAACGAATGTGGTTAGTAATGGTTAATGTAATTATTAAAATTTTTAAATATTTATTAATGAATGACATTTTTTGGTAAATATGACAAGATATGTTATTTGACAAAAATATTCACAACAATTACCCAGGAAATACTACATATTACGTGCTATTGGATTTATATCAGTTGCACCGTGTACAATAATTTGTATGGGTTTGTTTGAAGATTGAAGTTATGTAATAAATGATATAATTATGAACAATGGCAGTGTGTGGAACATTAAGATGAGAAACAAAATAAAACAGTTGCAGGTCAGAAATGAAACATGAAGATAAAGTTGGAAGTTTTGTATCTACTTTAAAATATGTCTTGTGTTTGAATTAATTATGTTTTGTAATGATTGTTTTTATTAAAAAGTTTTGTGATTTAAAATATTAAGATTTTTTTTTTTATATTTGATAAACATATCTAGTTACAGATCGTGAACAAAAGAGTTTATTTCGTTTTTTCGTCTCTATGCTTTATGTATAATTAGTAAAGAGGCGACAATTTATACAAAGCACTTAATCAAAAACAAACATACTAATTCATGTCCGAACCACAATCCAGAGGCAAAGTAAAAACTTTGGAACTGACAAGTTAGGTTAGACACGTAAACCTCCATCAGAGAAGTGAGGCCGGGTGCTCCGGAAGGGTAAGCACCTCCTGTTTAGCTAGCTACAATCGCTACGTGTGTAATTAAAATTGTGTGAAAGGAACATGGAACAATGGGACGTCAAATATATCCAGGGCAATCCTGGACACAGAGACATCAAACTTATCAACAATACTGTGATGACGGCCATAAAACTTTTTGAGGGCCTTGATAAGCCTAGGCTTGCAATATCCCTGAGTCAACAATATATTTGCAAGCAGCCTACTTCGTTGTACAAAGTCCCAGTATTGGGAACAAGCTCTACCATAGCGTATTAATTGGGAAACAAATACACCATAAGCAGGAGAAGCAGGTATATTTCTGCATAAAAAAGGAAAGTTGACAATAGAAAAATTAAAGTCATCACGTTTGTCATAAAGATCAAAGGTAGTCTTTCGTGTGCGTCATGATTCAGGTATAAGTCTAAATATGAAGCAGAACTTGAGGAATCAGGCGCGTCTTTTATTTCAAGCCCACTGGGATAGATGACATTTACATAGTCTCCAAGTTTAGGATTGTTAAGAGACAGAACGTCATCTATATATCTGTTTGTTGAGTTGAATGATTTGGCGACAGTCTTCTCTCCAAATTTAACAAGGTTCTTCATCATAAGAATAAACTGACAAATCAGCAAGCAATGGTGCACATATGTATTAAACAATACACATTGGTGTTTTATAAGTATTTTAGCATTACCATTCATTTTTGCACTGTTAAAGGATTGTTTGAATGAACAGTGTTATTAACCAGTATCACATATCATTCAAATTACAATAAAATAAGTAAATTCAAGGACCATGGCGTAACACTTCAGTAACTGGAAGTGAATTGGTTCAGATTTGTTTAAAAAATTGAAAATAATTTTGAAAGAATAGAACGCATCGTTACCATATCGGTAATTCTTCTTAGAAACTTAATTATTTTTTAAAAACTAAGCTTATATAATGCTTGTTACTACCGCTAATTTCATTGAAAAATAATGTACCTGTTTTCAATACATCTTTCCATTTTATAATATACCTATAGTGGTGACAGGCAGACCTAACACATCGGGGGAAATATTTTCCGTCACGTTTAACATAAGTGAACAACATATATGGGTAATTGACAGACTATAAGTGTAGCGTTATGCTGGTAGTTTTATTTCGAAGGTTTCTAATGTTGAACACCAAGTATTAAGAGCTTAATGGTTAAGCTTTGTCAGAGTTTGTTTGGTAAATAATTGACATTCAGTGCTATAGTGATACTTTTATTAAAATCTTATATCTTCAATTTTTAAATGAATGTGCGTATCTATGAACCACTTAGTGTGTAAGGTCCTTGGTAACCGAGTGTTGTGATGCGCGTACTTGGTGATCACAACGTCTCTCTTATCGCAAAGGTTGTATTACACACTGTCATATCTTTGCGAGTCCGATTGTTGAAGGCAGGTTTTCTCTAAATACTCCGATTTCCTTCACCACCCATGAACTAACCGTCTCAATATCAGAAAAAGTTGTGTGGTGCGTAGAGTTACGTTCTTCTCCACTAGTTTGTAAAATAAATAGGTTGGATGATGGTTCCTTATCTTATAATACCATAGCTGCATACTGCTTCAAATTTACTGTGATGCCTGCCCGTGAATGTTTAATTTTGTGGTCCAAATGTGCGTTCTTCTGTTCTTGTCATGAGTACCTGTAGTTGTTTCTATTGTCAACATATATTGTGTCGTCTTTGGTTGCCGTGTGTGTTTTTACTTACAAACATACATGGGTAAGTAGGGTTTCAAGTTGACATCCATGCTGTGTTTGATAGAATACGCTATAATAAGCATGTAAATAAATCGTCAAGGTTTCATCTGTAAACGTATATAAAAAAAGAAAATGTGTGCTCACCTTGAAGTACGTCCGCCAATTTACATTGAACAAGGGGAACAACCCAAAACCCCTAATATGCGGGATAAAATACTGGTGCACTGCTTAGTAAAATAAATGATACCCTATTAGATGCACACGACGAGGCTACATAACTTATAAGAGGGATAGTTAGATCACTTACAACATACAATACAGACATGTCAAATATTTAACACTAAGGTAACGAACTAATAAAGCTTATCTCGACAGCTTTGCTTTCTATCTCTCGGCAGTTTGTCGGTCCTATTTATCCATATTACGGCAACTCGGCTACGACTCTTTTTCGTTAGCTTAGTGTTAAACTTTTGACAGTAAAGTACTGTAAATCGTACTTAGTTTATCGAATACGATCTTTGTCACACGTGATAAAACACACGGCCTTACTTTTCTTGGTTTTTAATTTTGTCAGTTCTCAAAGTATTTACTTTGCTTTCGACTTTGTTGGATGAATATGGTATGTCTGTGGTTGATGAGTGTATGTTTGTTTTTGTTTTTTCCCCCACTTACTTCGGTTTCTCGGACATCTAATAACTGACTCTCTCGAAGTGTAAATGAAATGTTCTAAAATTATTACTCTTCTCCATTCACTTTTCTGTGCTCTCTCTGGCTTTATTTAATTTTAGAAAAAATATTATATATTAAAGTTTAACTGTTTGTGCTTCAAAACATGTCCTTTATCATGATTGGTTTACATTTAAACCACACACTGAAAAAGGTAAAACGTTTCTGGTATATGTAACTTTAGTAAATTTTAGATTATGTTTACATATCTGAACTTTGTGGCTTTTTCTACTTCTTGGAAATTATTATTATAATATATATTAAACTTCAATTGTTTATGCTTCAAAACATATCCATTTTCATTAATATTTCATATGTACATCAAACTTTATCATTTACGGTAATAACGTTTTTGGAAAATGTTATTATAGTGATTTTAGAAGATGCGTAAATTACATAAGTATGCACTTATTGACATTTAATTCTAAAAGACTTGTCAATACCATAAGGATAGTATAGGATAATTAATGGCTTTAATATTCATTATAAATAATTTCCCCTTCCTTATATGAGAAGCATCACAGCAGAAATTTTCCCTTATTAATGGAATATGGATGTTTTATTACCTAATAATTAAGTAACACAAAACTTATATACAGGCAATAGAAATATCAGTTTTGCTTTTAATGAAAATTTTTGCAAAAAAAAAAAAAAATTAAAAATAGGAATTGATGAGGAAACTTTAAATTTAAGGGTACGTAGTCAATGACCCTTTTTATTTGTTTTAACATAGTAAAACTTTGCAAAGTTAACTCAATAAATGCTGTTCCGTACACAACAGAAAATATGCTGAATAAAAGTCTCTCTTTTAATAAAACAATTGATAAGCAAGGTTTAAAATATTACGAGTTGTATCCCATTATTTGGTTTAACAACCTCTTACAGCTTCACAGTTCATTCAATACATGTTATTCCTGACTCTCACTTAAAAGTCTGATCAAACATACACCCGCCACGTGTAAAATCAAAATAAAAGGAACATGGAACTATGGGACATTGAATATGGTCCAGGGCAATGAAAGAAGATCATATTTGAGAGTCTATTTTCCTTTCCATCCATTCCTTGGTACCATCTTTTTCTACTCCTTGGTTATTGCATTATAATTATTAAACTTCAACTGTTTATGCTTCAAAGCATAACCATTAACAGGAATAATGTGCATTATGTCTACACAATTCAAATAAATAAAAAATATATCAATTACTAAAATGTTTTGGATAATGTAATTACATTGAATTGAAAAAGATGCACACATTGCATAATTATGCAATATTGTCATTTAAAAATAAAAACTTTGTCAATACCATAATAATAATATAGGATAATTATGGTGTTACTGACCACGTATATCTATTATAAATTATCTCCCTTCCTTATATGAGAAGCAGAAATTTTTCTACTTCTTAATGTAATATCGATGTTTTATTTCCATATAACTAGTAACAAAGTAGTAACACAGACCTTATTAACTCATAAACTTCGAGTCAATTTGAGACCAAATGTCATTATTGAACCATAATTACCATTTCTCACGTAACGACAAAAATTGTTTCTGCCTATTCATATTTTCATTGGCTGTTTTAGTGACTGGGCATGCATGTCATTAGCAGAGGTGTTTAAAATTCAAATTATGATTTCAAGTTCAAAATATGTTTTTTAAGAAAATACGAAAGATAATTATATTCACTAACTGTCTATAAATGGCGTACATAGCGCTGTAACACCATTGCCGTGCAAAACAAATTAATCATAACGCGTTATTCAGTATGATTTTCATGGCAATGGAAGATATAGCACTATAAACGCTATTTCTAGACAGTTCAATGGTTAAATAATTCAAATCGATTTTTGCAATAGTACTATCACAAACGTGCTATTATGCTTTAAAAGTGGCCGACTAGATGAACATACTTTATCAAACCGGAGATGGTAAGCAATCCAGCTGCTGTTCTGGTTCAGCAAACAGACCCTTTATACTCCCTCTATATATAGCTAGCCAAACAGGAGGTGCTTCTGGAGCACCCGACCTCACTTTCCTGGTGGCAGGTTGTGTGTTCAACTTAATTTCTGTTTTCAAAGTTTTGGCTTTGCTTTGGGATTTTGGTTTCGGCACTGGCTGATTTGTTTTAGTGAACAGTTGACTTTTGAGAAACAAAAAGATCTAACAGTAATGCCATGTACCGTTTTTTGTGGAATGTATTGAACAATAATTTTTTCAAATGGTATCTGATAGTAAATTAAAATTAGTTATAATGCCAATTTAATATTTAATTCATTTCATTTATTTGTTTTCTGTATAGTATAATTATTCGTATAATTGGTGAGCTATTATACTCATATGATTTGTTCAATTATCGCGTCTTGGTCCTCTGTAATAACAGAGTCTGCAACTTCCAACTCCGATGGCATAGTCACTGATTTGGTCTGAAACGATTTTGCATCCTGAAAGAGAAAGCGATGATCTAATAAAGCAGCTTTATTATTAATATTGTTTTCTTTTTATTTGCTAACTTTTGCGTGTATTCTCACAAGTCTTCCCACCTCTCCTAATTTGCCCAAGTGGTTGGTGATATCTCTCTCTCTCTCTCTCTCTCTCTCTCTCTCTCTCTCTCTCACGCTTCAAATTATGCCTACCTCTTCACGTTTTCCCCAGTGTGTACAGTGACATGGCTCACGCACACATATACAGCCTGCCAATGTTCCGGCTTCCCGTACCTCTACTAAACATAACAACGTAAGACAGATACATAGCAAAACGGTCTTCATCTGAAAACAGAAAACTGTTAAAATTCATTGAAAGTATGGTGGAGTATGGGAGCTTATCTCGGTCCCCTTATTAGCTATATCTCGACAGTTTTTTCGGTTGCTATTATTCATCTCTCTGCAGATTTTCGGACATTAGCTAACAATATCTTGGCCACTTGGCAACCGAACTTCCGCTCAGGTCATTGTCAGACTTTCTACAGATCTGCACTTTACACGAGATGAATATGTACAGACATTTCAATCCCCATAATCCATATTAGTGTTTAATATGCGCTTTTAAAAAGTTTTAACCAGCATGAATAATTGTTGTTTTGCACTGCTAAAGGTATAAGACACACCAATCAGCGGAGTGTACCTTACTGGAAGGTGAACAGCAACAAGAATAATGCATCATGGAAATATTTCGGTGATATCCTCTGCGCAATAAATATATCATTATAAATAAATAAATAAATAAATAAATAAATAAATAAATAAATAAATAAATAAACTTTAGCAAAAGCAATACTTAGCAACTGGTAAAAGTGTGAACGTAAATCATGCAGGTACAGGTACATAAAAAGTAGTGAACTTGCCTTGAGTTCTTCTGAATTGTGGTCTCTTCTACTGTTTCAAACGCTTTTACTATCATATCTTTATATATTATATATCCAATAATTTTGTCAACAGCTGACATATGAAAACTGATAACATATTGAGAACAAGAAATATATCGCACTTCTCCATGGATCCAATTTAAAATATTTAGATTAGAACATATTGCTCGGATCTTTGATCCAAGTACAGAATTGTTAAATTAGTAATGTTAAGTCGTGTTTGTCTTAACAATGGTTGTCAAAGTAACGACAACCTATTGATGGACAGTGTGTAAATAGTTATGTTACAGGATGGGAAATTGGCAGAAGCCAAAACCGAAACGCGAATCTGTGACCTTCCCAGTATTTACAGGATGTTCTACCGACTGTAATACCCGGCCCTAATCGAGCCCTGGCCAGTCAAAATCTCGCTTTCTTTCTACCTTGAGTCGAAAACACCGGGTTTAAACTTGGTCATTCCTGCCAGGGTAAACGATACTACATACATGTATGTAACAAGAAAGCGTTAGAAATGCAGCGGCCAAATCGGAACTCAAACCTACGATCTTCAAAATACTAGCGGCACGTTCTACCGATTGAGCTACTTGGCTACCTATTGCGCCAGATCCGCCACATTTCTTAATATTGTTTTCTTTATTTGAAATATATGTTAAAACATATTATAAAACACATGTTAAGTGGTTTACATGTATTTGATTATAATATATACACTTTTTTATAAACACGGCCTTTAATGTTTGCTGAACATAAAGGTATCGTAAACATTACTTAAGAGTGAAGTCAAGATTCTTCCATTTATATCGAGACAGTAAGTCATGAATGGCGGGAGACATGGAGTGCGCGGGAAAAAACGAAAAAATCGCAGCAAGCGAACCTAATTGATAAGGCTTCTGACGTTAGCGGGTCTCATTAAACACTTCCAGGTCACAAAAGGTCGATGGACCCTGGTTCCAAATAGTACCTCTAAGGCATTAAAATACTAATAATAAGTGGCATGGCTAATAAAATCGGGTATTTAAATCTTATTGAGATAAACAATATATCGCTGAAAAGTAAAATATACACCAAAAAAAAAAAAAAAAAAAAAAAAATGTGCTATTAAAAACTTGAGAAATTGCGTAAGATACATCTGTATCGGTGGACAGCATCTGGCTGAGGTTCCAATAAACACAAGCCGTGAACACGTGTTTTCCACGTGGTTTGCATATAATCCCATTTAGCACCAAAAATTTAAAGGTAATGTTATCATTTCTACAACTGATTATTGAAGAGCTTTTAATTCCCTTTCAGATGATGTGATCAGTAGTGTTGAATAAGACCGCACATGGCCGAGCGAACATAGGTGATGAGAGGCATTGTGATATATAAACCTGTGTTTCAAATTATTCGAGCATCAAGGCCACCTATGTCTTCAGCTCACATATTGACAAACGACCTATAGAATGAAATGAAACAATTGAGTTAAACTTGTTTTTGCCAAAAGTTTATGCAAAACAACTAATCAAGTGAAAACAAGAAACTTGTCAAAACAAAAATATATTGGAACGTCTGAATATAAAGTTTAAGCCTTCAAGACGGGAACATAGTTTTAAGGATCTTCCTTGAACAATATAATAAATTACCACAATCTGTTGTTGAATTTCATTTTTCCTATTCATAAATCTAGTCTTTATACAGTAAATCTAATCAAAAACTTCACAACTACAACAACGGCCTGTAATGCAATGCACGATATAATGTTCAAAGGGAGAAAACTCGTCCAGTAAAATATCTTCTGTGGTTGTAAAAAGTAGAAGTTCATGAATGATACTACTTAATTAAATTTTGTTATGTTATATAACTCTCGTCCAACGTTGGTGGTCTCAATATCTGCTTGTGCTTTCTTCTTTCGACCTGTTTCGCTTTTTCTATCATTTTTGTGTATTTCTTCGTGTTTTTTGTTGCGTTGGTTGTAGCCACGTACAGAACATACCTGTCGAAAATTTAACACAGCACAGGAAAATGAGCCGAGGTTCGGTGGCCGATATGGATAGCTATTGACGGGAAAATTGTCGAACTGCCAATTCGGCACTTATTTGTTAGCTCGTGTTAAACCTTCGACTGGTCTGTACATGTATTTGTTGCACGATCCCAGGATTAATGCCTTTTCTAGACGCCGTGATATTTCTGATATTGCAGGACAATTTTCTTTTGTTTTGTAATCAATACTGAAAGTTCACCTAACTCTATTCAATTCAATATTTATTTCCTCTAGTTAGAGATTATATTTATAATACATTCAAGATATTAATATATGAAATATATACAAAGTAATAATAAATAATTAAGTAATGAAACTATAAAGCAAGGAACAACTATATCTTAATTAATTCATAACGTAATTAGTTATATACATATGGTCACACATACACACACAATGTTATAGCGTTTTGGATATGTGTATGATCTGACCGAGCGCACTAGGTGGTTTCACTGGGCTTTAGAAGTCTATAATAGCAAGCACAGGTTGCTTGTATAAACCTATAACACAGTTTTCTAAAAAGATGAGCGTTATAATTTCCGATCAGGGCTGTAGGTGTTGTTCCAAGTAGCGTTTCGTATAACTGGTTGTCAGAACAGTTATGAAGCTCGGCGTTAACGCTTACTCCGAAAACATCAGTAAGAGTGTTCCAGAATTTATCTCTTATTTCCGATACAGACGGACAGAAACATAAAATATGGATATAAATATCGGTAAAAACACCACCACAGATTTCACAATTATAAATGTTGTTATAAGTTGAAGGAATACTCCATAACTTAGCAATATATCTTGATAAGGAAAGTTCATGATAGTTTGTTGGAAATTGCCAGACGGATGCAGATGAATATCCAGAGTGAAGTAACCGAAAGCGTGTGAAGTCGGGATCCTGTAGTGTTCTAAATGTCCATTGAATAAATTCAAACTCGTTTATAGCATCTGTTATAAAGTGTTTCCAAACTAATTTTTCTGGCATAGTGTCTTCAAGTACGTAATTAGTGACAATGTTGGTAAGTGAATACTTGTTCAAAACTTTAAATATATCTGGTATGAATCCTTTTGACTGCAGTGATGGATTTGCAATGAACGAATGAAGGCGTTGTAAAAAGATCTGTTTAGTAAGTATTGATGGGTCCAAAGAACAAAGTTTATGAAGGAAAAGTAGTTTCCTTCTATCAATTTCAGCGGTGATACGGCGAAGACCCAACATACTTTCACACATGTCTGAGCGTGTTTTACGAGGAAAATCCTGAATATGCTTAGCAACAAAATGTTGGAAGGTATTGAGTGTTTTAATGTCGGATTGTTTAAGATTATTCCATAGTTCAGAACCATATAAGACAGTAGGAATTACTACTTTTCCATATAAGTCACATAACACCACAGGGTTTAACGACTCCAGTTATGGCAAAATAAGCTTTCCTTCCTTTGTCACACATTCGATCTATTCTATGTCCACTACGGAAGAAGACATTTTGTAGAATACCTAAATGATTATATTCTTTAAAAGTGGTATAAGGGAATCTCCAAGGTACCATGAATTATTAATAGTATTGTAAGTACGCTCGGCCAGACCATACACTAAAACATGAGATTTACTGGCATTAAACCTGTAGTGCCAAGTACATGCATATGAGAATGCTATATTTAACATACATTGGAGCCTTTATGGGGTGAAACTAAGACATGCAAGGTCGTCAGCAAAACTTGGGTTACAACATGATATTCCATTAATATGCACCCCAATATTGGATTGTTGAAGCTGGTCAACGAGATCGTAAATATATACAAGGTATAAGAAAGTGGAAAGAATACCCCCCTGTCTTACACCTTGTCTTATAGGGAACCAATTAGATTGTACCGAGTTTACTATAACAGAACTAGTTGTATCAATATGTAGATCGTCAATAAGATGTAAAAGTTTACCTTTAACCCCTAAATTATTAAGCTTATATATAAGCCCTTTCCTCCACACTGTATCAAATGCTTTCGATGTGTCTAGGAAGGCTGCGTAAACTTTGCTTCCTAGTTCAGTATTATGTAATATAGCTTCTTGAAAGTTGAAAGAGGTAGTAAGACAGCTCAATCCAGGCTGGAATCCCTGCTGTTGGCTTGACGGAAAGTTATCATAAAAGTCACATAATTTTATTCGGGACATCAAGATCTTCTCGAAAAGTTTTTCAAGACATGGAAGAAGAGCTATCGGACGATACTTCTCTGGTGAACTTTTAACCTTATCACCGCCTTTAAATATTGGTACTATAAGGCCTTTTTTCCAACTCTGTGGCACACGGCCTTCATTTATCAGTTTATTGAAGAAATCGGTTAATATTTTAGGTAGATAGTTCCCTCCATATTTAAGGTGTTCTGACTGAATACCATCAAAGCCTGGCGCTTTTTTGTTTTTCAGTTCACATATGCATTTCACAATTTCTTCAATTTTGATTTCACCTTCAGGAAGAATTTCATTGTCATAAGAGATTGTTGATTTTATGGTATTGTATTTTTCATCAACGAATTTTTCAAATTCATTATCGAAATTTGTATCGACAGTCGGAGTGTATATGTCTGCATAGAAGGCTGCAAATAATTTCGTAACAGAGGAAGGATCCGAGGCAGTTTTACCGGCATATTGTATTTCAGGATAGACTCTGGAGCTTCTTGGCTTTATTCTTTTAATTAGACGCCAGAAAAGTCTTATGTCACACTCTGCCGCAGTATTAATTTCAAAGAGCGCCTCTTCAAAATATTTGTCCGCTTCCGAGTTTAAGATGTTGCGGAATTGACGCTTAGCTCTTTTATAATTAGCGTAAGAGCTGTACTGCATACCCCTTGGTCTACCATCGTTAATCCAGATTCGCCGTTTAGTGCGTTCAGTTTTGTGAGCTTGTTTCACGATATCGGTCCAGTAAGGTTTGGTATGCGGATTATATGATGTTTTTGGTACCGTTTCGTCTGCCGTGTTGATGATTACTCGTACTAAACGCTCATTAAAACAGTCTATGTCATCTATATCGATATATTGGTGGATTTCAGTAAGCTTAGCGGTTAAAGCTTGTTCATAATTACGATGATCTTGATCACTCAATTTATGCCAAGCCGGTGCACGGTTCGCTGGGTTACGTAGTCTGTGGCACTTTTGGAGTCTACTTACGGTAACAACAATTGGAAGGTGATCAGATGTTATACTTATCGAACCCTCAGCAAGTATTTCAGCATGGATATGAGCTGTCAATACTTTAGGACATATTACATAATCTAACATAGTTTTATTTGTGATATAGGTATAATTGTGTGGATTATTTACAATATTATTATCAACTGCATAAAGACAATTTCTATATATGAATTGTAGAAATACATTTGACTTATAGCTGTTCACTTTACCTTGATCACATTTTCGACAACTAGCATTAAAATCGCCTGCAAAGATAACTTTACCAAACTGACTATAATGTTTATACATACTGGATAAAAGACTAATTTTGTGTTTATAAGAAGTTATATCGCTATCAGCTGGGCGATAGACTGAAAAGATATATAAAATCTCACCATTTGAGCATTTAAGCTCAACACCTATTATCCTATCTGAAAGTGTGTTCGATACCAAACTAGTTTGAAACTCAAGTGACTTTTTAACCATAACGGCAACACCCCCTTTACCACATCTGCTTGTGGCTGATATAGTCTTGTCAATTTGAGTAAATGAAGTATAGTTAGGATGTAGAGTATTTAAGAACATCTGCGTTTGGTTTCGCAGCATGTGCTCGCTTAACAAGGCTATATCACAATCTTCTTGTTCCAAAACTTGATATAAGCAGAGGGAAGATGATAAAGCCCCTCTTACATTCCAACATAACAATTTTAACACCATTTGGAATAGTACAAAAAACATGATATTTTTACACATAATTCTATTAGTTATGCTTAGTCTGCAAGACAAAATACAAACAACAGAGTTAATAATCACTATTATAGTCATTATTTTCAATATACTGGTTCTGTCTTTGCCTCCATTCCCAGTTCGGAATCCAAGCCCGACAAAGTATTCCTTCAGGCCAGAAATCTTGAGCGCCGACTATACGTCCGTATTCCTGGGGTACATTGAGTTTAGCCGTGACTCTACCTCTCCGGCCTTCGAACATCACTAGTTCATTTACATGTACACCTTGTTTATTTAGATAGTTGATTATTCCCGTTTTGGTAGTTTTTCAGCTAATGTTACGAAGATAAAATCTGGCAGGGCGTTTACGCGGGATATACGCTTCAAAAATATCATCTTCATTTAGTTTGTTATTAGGAATAACCGAATCGACCTTGATTTGCATTTTATTTTTGTCAGGATCGATTTGCACATTTCTACGAACTCGACTCGCATATGGCACAACTAAAGTGTTTCAGTGGGATGGAGAGTTAGCTTCATTTGTACAGCTTAAGCTATGTTCACTGTTACTATCCTTGTGATTATGTCCACTAGACGGCATTTTGGCTTTACAATGCCTCTCGTAGGACTGGGATTGAAAATCGTCTATTGTCTGGTTATCACTGATAGAAGATCGGTTATAGTCATTGTTCATGATTTCATCATAATGTAAATCAGAAAAGTCAATAAAATTGAATTCAGAGTTTTGATTTGCGTCCGGTTCACCCGTGACCAGCTGTGTAGAAGTTATACACGGGGTATTACTATTGCGGTTCGAACGGTTATCCGTAATACAGGTGCTAATGTCCTGAGCTGGATCGGTGATTATAACGGAATCTGTATTGTCGCGTACACTGTCGTTGTTATATATGTGTCACTTGTATTAATTTAGCAAATAGTTATTTTCCCCCTTCAATTATTAAAGAAAAAAGAAACGTCCGCAATGGAATTCGAACCCAAATACTCTTACTCGTACTCGGAATAACTTTTCAAATAAATATATCTTTAATGTTGTTTTTGTAAGCATGTTTTTGAAAACTCTTCTAAAAATCGCCAAACAATACAACAAAATGAAAAATAAACATATTTAGCAAAGAGAGTTGAAAAATGTTTGGAAAAATGCAAGCAATGTTTTCGCGAAAAAAAATTATAATAGAACAACAACAAAAACAGAAACTGAGGAGTATTCACTACTTAGTAGGTCGGTAGTGATTTTGGATCTGTTCCAGTCAGTACCTGAGGACATAATCAACGTAATCCGATTAACTATTGTATTTTCCTAGACGTGCAACAAGTTTGATATCGCATTGTTTACTCGCCTAACGGCTCGTAAACAATTCAATATCCCTTACTTATATCCGTTTCTGTCGGTCATTATGATAAGCAGTTTCAATATGTGTTAACCTTATGAACTCAATTCCATCTGTTTCTGGCCATTTCTGAATGTCATTGTGTGTCTTGTATACCATTATAAATAGTTTTTACAATTGTAATCTACATTGTTGTTAGTGTCATATTATTATAAATGTTTTAATGTTTCATTCAGAAAATTTACAAATTAATATCTACATGTATATATTATAATCACTAAGTGGTTTCGGTAACAACAACTGGAAAAAACACTCAAATATAGCAAAATATAAGTTCCGATGCCGGGAATCGAACCCGGGCCGCCTGGGTGAAAACCAGGAATCCTAACCACTAGACCACATCGGATCCCATATACATACGAGATGTGTGCAAAGACTACATGTTCAACAACACCAAATGTATGCATAACTTCTACAACAAACCGCCTTAAACCTAATGCTATGAAAATGTTACAAATCTAACAAAGCAGTCAGCCTATATTTTATATTAGATGAGAAAACCATTGGCCATTAACCATCGTCTGAATTTAATGTACGTCTAATAAACCATGGTTTCATTTTATTTGAAGAATAATTTGTCAAATTTTATCAAAATATTTAAAAAAAACGTTCAAACGTATAAGGACCACCTTAGACAGTTATGAATTTTTCAGTTAATTATATATAAGTAATCCTAGATTTTGGGTTATATCGGTAATCTTTACAACAATTAATCTGCACCAAAATTATGAAAAAAACATCATATTGTAAAACCAGCTACATGTAGCATAATCCAGCTAGATTGCATCTGGTTCTATAAGTACAGAACTTTTTGTTTTAGCAAAATTCATAATGCAGTATTTTTGTCCTGAAGAAGTAATTATATATATGCTGGTCGTTGGGTAAATTTAGTGGTGCTTATCATTCCATTTCTGGTACAACCACGGTAGCTCTGTTGATAGTTCTCACTTCGTATGTGGGATGTCGTGGGTTCGAACCCCCGCCGGGTCTGATACAGATTTTAAAATAGTAAGTAATTGTTCTTTCATCAAGTTCTCGACATTAAGAAATGAAAATCACGGGGTCCTTTGGAAGAGACATTAAAAATTGATACTCCTTGTCACTATAACTTCATCTATAGCTGGTGACATGTCGATATGCATTTTAGTGAAATACTCTTGACTGAAACATAACACCGCATTCATTCAAGCAATCAATCGTTTTTGCTGACGATTTAAGTGAAAAAAAACTTGACTGCAACGTAAAAAAAGAACAGTACTTCTCAACATTGAAAAACGCATGCACAGTCACTGAAACCAAGAACACGACACAAAATGATAAAAATCAATAATATATTGAGACAACTGACAATAAAAATCTCCTGAATTTACACCGGTACTGGTATAAAGTGTTACCACTTTTTAAAGCCAAACTACATTGACCTGTCTGTTTGACCTTCAATGTATATATTTATCGTGGAATAGTTCATTCATGAATAGGGAACACAAGTACAGTAGGTGTTTATTTTGTTTACATCACGGGTAAAATGTAAACAAATATCCGTCTGTATAATCAATGGTGGATGGTATAAGAGAGAAAGGGAAATATGAACCTAAAGTAAGGTGTAAAAGTGTTAGTTCGTGTATTGTGTATGTAGTACCTGTGAATGCAAACACTACCCAATTATTTGGTGCAACCTCATATATGGATTTTCCTTATGAAAGGTCAAGTTGACAGGTCAGTATTGCTTGTCTATACTGTAAAAATAACAATTAACGCTGATTGTGTTTGTATATTTTTATTTTTCCCATTTTAATCGAGGTATTTAGCAACACGTTTTACTAAACATCTTCGCTTTCGCTGTCTCTTAAACTTGTTCAAAGGACTCGTCTGTATAGATTGGGTTTGCAGGTTCCGAAATCACAGACCGTGATCCTCTGGACTGAAAAGATTTCGCTTCCTGAAACAATAAGGTATACTATCAAATTTTTAAAAAGGCAAAATAACTAAACTTACGTGGATGAAGGTGCCATGACGCATGTCTTCTAAACTTATCGCCTCAGTTATTGACAAAAGTGGCTCATATAGTCCAATTTGACTGGACATTTATACATTTTATTGTAAAGTAAAGTATATATTTAACCATTGAACAGTCTAGAAATAAATGGAATGATAGTGTTGTTACTTCCATTGTTGTGCAAAGCAAACAAAATAACGAATTTACATTTATATTTACATTTCGCATCTTTTGAAAATCTTATTTTTTATTTAAATCCTGAAATAATTTTTAAAGACTGCTGTTTACGACATACATTTCCACTCGTTGGAACAGCCAATTAATGACGTCAAACGTAGATAAGAGACGTCACATTACCAATGGCAAATATACTCCTATAATTATCATTTTGGTATCAAATGGAGCTTAATACCTTTAACAAAAAAGTGAATATGTATTTATTAATTTGCTATGCTAAGGCATGACACTACATTATTATTATTATCATAATCTTACCTCCTCACGTTTGCCAATGTGGCTACAAGGACAAGGGTCTGTGACACATAAACAATGACTAATCGAAGCTGATTCATGTTCCTGTACCAAACAGAACAAACATATCCCAACACACAACAACAGAGTCTTCATCTGAATAAAAAACAATAATGTTAATGTCGTCGCATTTGTCTTCGTGATTGTAAAAGTTTTATTTTTAGTTGTTACAAGCGTCTTACAAATAAAGTGTTGACTCGGGGATCGATATTGCAAGCATAGGACTACCAAGGACCTCAAAAGGTTTTATTGACCGTCATCACGATATTCTTAACACGTATGATGTTTCTCTGTCCAAAGTTATCATGGATGTATTTGATGCCCCATACAAATGAACTCCGGGTTCCTTTCATTTCGGTTTTTGATTTCACATGAGCCAGATGCATCTAGCTAAACACGAGGTGTTTCCCTTCCGGAGCAACCGGTCCCACTTCCCTGGTGGAAGATTACGTCTTTAATCTACATTGTAATTTTCAAAGTTCTAACCATGCTTTTGGAATTGTGATTTGTACATTGATTAGTATTATCGTATTTGATAAATGCAACTGATTTTTAACAACAACAAAAAACCGTGATAATTCTAACCACCATGTAGATGATTTAGGCTTTTGAAACGCCATATATTATTTAGTAATTTGTTTTACTCGTATACTCAGTGTATTTCAACTGAGCCATATGTTGATTGCAATTAAAATACATACAGTACACACTTTTCAACATTAATCTAACGAATTAGTGCCTAGGTGTCCTTCGATAGATATAACTCAGCAGCTGGTATCTATCTATCTATCTTTCGAAACATTTTCTGACACTAGCTATTCATATTGCAATAATTCAGCAGTCGAGCTCCGACGCCATTTCGTTAGTTCAAAGTTACATTTTCGACAAGTCTTAAAAAATGAAATTAACTCACCTTGATCTTCAGGTTTTGGTATTACGATTAAAATATGTGGTGTTTTTTTCAGTTGTTTCATAGCGTGGTTTATATACGTTATTCTTCCCGCGAGGTGGTAGACAGCTGACGAATTTAAAACCAAATGTTACACCAAACACGTATACACAAGGTAGCGACAATATCTATATAAATAAGGGATGTTTGTTCATGTTGTTTGTTAAACATCACCAAAATACGGAATTCCGTGTCTAGGGACCTAAAACTAGTGTTTCCTTAATGTTCTTTGTCGTTTACGATCATATGATAATCACGTGATCGTTTAATTGATAACATCTGTTTCTTTGCAATATTCCGCCGTCAAACCTGGAATTTGATTTTAGAAAAAAATCATAAATACAGCACAGAGCTGTCGAAAGTTTAACATTGTGCGAACAAAAAGGAGTCGAAGATAGGTTAATAAATTGCTGTCGAGGGAGTGATAACAGGGCTTTCGTGATATTGTTATCAAGTTTTCAAAAAGCTATCGATTTGACACTAATTCATTGGCTTAGGGTTAAAATTAACTGTCGAGAGTCCTGTAGTGTACACACGGCTGTTCTATGATTTGATGATATTTGTAATACAATAATTATGTATAAAACCATTTCTTAGTGATATTGTTGTCTTAGTGATATTAAATCTGTAACAAATGTTGGTGTAATAACTAAAACACGTGTTTCTTTATGTAAAACAAAGCAATACTGAATCCATATCTATTAACCTGTCGGCCACAACACCTGTAACTCTGTAAATTGTATATATTTTTAACTCTATATAATGTATGCTCTAGGGCCCTAACATTAAACGCATACTGAACACGATGTTCTATTCCAATATACATAAGTGAATAAGAAATTAATTTAGATCTTGCTTACTTAATAGCAATTTGTTAGTCTAGACTTATCAAGGACCTCAAAAATTTTACGGCCGTCACCACATTATTGCTGATAAGTATGATGTCATCCAAAATTACCCCTGATATATTTGACGTCTTATAGTTCCATGTTCCTTTCATTCCTTATTTTGAATACACACGTGGTGGGTGTAGCTAGCTAAACAGGATGCAATCACCTCTCCGCAGCACCCGGCCTCATTTCGCTAGTTTGGTATATTTGTTTTTGATTCTTTATTACTAGTGAATTATAATTGCTCTTATTATCTTACTATCTTTCAATCCATCGACGCCGGCGTCTTTTTATGCTTTAAGCTATAGATAACGCATATCTAACGTCTTTATCAATGTAACCTTGGTTATTCTGTCTACTGGCTGCGCATGTTGTTGTTCAATAGCAATCAAGCCAACTTATTTATATATTTTCCCAGCCCTTATTTAATCTGCTTTTGGATAAGCTTAAAGTCAAAGAGGTACAGTGTCTCTCGATAAAGTCAGGGAGTTACAGTGTCTCTTGATAGGGTGTTCCTATTATCTATTATTATCACAACTTGAAATATAGTCAAATGTACATCCGTGTTTAGTAATGATTGCTAAAATAACTTGCAATTGAATGACAAGACCTTCACAACCACTGACTTAAACCTCGTATATAATTAACATTTTGTAATAATTATCTTGTGACTGTCAGCTATATTTTATAATGTTGTTTCAAGCCATGTTGTTAATATTCTGATCGCTATTTAATTCTGTAAATCACGTTTTTAATATCAGAATAATTAATATAATAGCATTTTAACATCTGTCAAAATATGATATAAAAAATAAATAAACGGCATTAGAAATTGAATCAATAAGCTATGTATATTTGCTTTATATACTGTAATAGTACCTACACTGCTTTCAAAACAAACATACTCTTAGTACACAATGCTTATTGAGTTATAGCCATCCACATATAATAAAATAAAATACAATAAATGCCAGAAATGTCAATGAAGCTAATTTATATCCCTGTAAAGGTTTTGTCATTGGGTCATGGCCCTTGTCGTATGCACCTATTTAATTTGGTCCACGGGACATTCTCTCGTGTAAGGTTTACATCTGCCCCAAGTTGGATATACATGAACGATATGGACCGGACACGATATTTAAGAAATAAGGTAAATTTTCAATGTATTTATGAACTTGCAAAGTATAATGGGCTGTCTCAAATTGCATAAAAGGTTCGTAAAAGGCGACAACCCATTATACTTTGCAAGTTCATAAGACGTTGGAAACTTACCTTATTTGACATTGGAAACTTACCTTATATTATTTCTTATATTTGCAATATTTATAAAAATTAATCTATTGCCGCCTTACATTTTCCATCTTGATTTGAAAACAATTTTGAAATACAATGGTGGTACACCTCATAAAAATGGGTCGTCTCCTGTCAGTCATCGAGAGCATTTGGCACCTGACGTCATAATGGAGCGCGTGGAGCAATGGCTTTATGAAGCTGCAAAGTATAGTCGATGTCAAATACTTTATTGAAGGAAAGATATTGCAATTTTAAATTTTAAGACGGACGGACGGACGGACAGGATGATACCTATATACCTGGTACATTTCTTTTGCAGGAGGGAGGCAAAATATTCTCTTAAAAAGCGTACACCTTCGATATTAAAACTGTAGTTCCATGTTGAGCATTTGTGAAAAATGAAAAATATTGCGGAAATGCAATACGAGCTATAATCGATCCGATTAACCGGTTAAAATTTCACATTGATCTTCTCAGATTTCCGTAAATGATCCAGCCTAATTTCTAACTTTCTACATTATGTACTTTGCTTTTGGGATTGTGATTTGAACATGTACCGGTTGTTTGTGATTGACTTTTGGGATTGTGATTTCATCGTGGACTTGTATGTTTATGTTTGACTTTTGGGATGATTGAACATGGATCGATGATTTTTGGGATTATGATTTTGAACATTGACCGGTATGTTTATGTTTGACTTTTGGGATTGTGATTTGAATGTGATTGACGTTTGGGATTGTGATGTATGTTTATGTTTGACTTTTGAGATTATAGTTTTGAACATGGACCGGTATGTTTATTTTTGATATAAACAACGAAATATTTACTTCTTGTACATGTAATATACAGATTAATATTATATCATAGCTCGCTATATTTTGTTTTCATCATACTTCCGGATAAAGCAAGTGCGTTAAAACCCCGGAGGTTCATTAAGGATAATTAAAGAGGCTATATAGGATACATTATTACTTATATTTAGATTTAAAGATTTCTGAAGATTTCTTAAAATATTTTTAAATTAATAATATTAGTCGTGGAAACCTTCAAATTATATATTTTCTTTGTAATTTTCTGTTTTCAGAGACTTATATAAGAACTTGCACTTGTTTTGGAATCTAATTTGCTTGTTTGGGCGTATCTCATGAGAATAAATATTGTTTATATCAAAAGATAAATAAAATACATTATGCGTTTTATCACTTGTATTGTTTTCATATGTATGATTGTTTTAACGTTTCAACAGCTCTGTGTTTCATTTAATATCTTTAACAACTGCACACAAATAGAATGTTACCCTTTTGGGGTGACTCGACATATTTTTAAACATTAAGAGGAAATGACTACTAATTTTACAAGTGACAAGAATTTCCCACTAAAAGGAAACTATTGACTAACAACATGGAGGATAGTTTCATATGGTGTATTCTTGTTTTCTCTTCACACTTGGGTGAGTTTCAAAATCTGTTGAATTTCTCTATAAAATTCTCTCTCTCTCTCTCTCTCTCTCTCTCTCTCTCTCTCTCTCTCTCCAGCATCAAATAATAGATCTTTCTTTAAAGCATCACATTATAGAGTAAACGTCTGACGATCAACACAAGTGATAGTTTAACAATTATTACCGAGTCGACAGCTTGTCTCATTTCCTAAAATCTCCACAGCATTACAGCAGCTCCCTTCTATCTCTCTTCAGACACTAGGAATACATATCTCGACCGCTCGGCAGCCAAGCTTCTACTCGTTATCGACATAACTGAACTATATATGACAAATAAAGAGGGTATTGAGATCGATGGTGTTTATGAAATAGTGATAGTGTAATTATTAATAAACCTATTTTGATTTTGCAGCACTAGACGGGTTTTAGAATAAAATTCCTCATCAATATTCGGGCCAAAATTGTGAAGTAATTCATACAAAGATGATTAACCATTCTATTCAAAATTGGAACAAAAATCCCATAAAACTGAAAATTTCATGTTTTAAATTGACAGAAGTTTGATGTTAAATCTTTTTTGTAGGATCAGTTTACAGTCAAAACAATGGCTACGACTGTCGAAGTAAGACTACTTGTGGTGAATGTCTTCAAACAGGTCCGCACTGTGCATTTTGTATTTCGCAGGTAAGTAGATGTCAGTGCTAGAGACAATAATGTGTTGAAACCTTAAAAATACATTGAACTATCGTAATTTTGCGGTAACTATAACCTGGATATTAATCAAAAACAAACATACTAATCCTCTCCGAATCACAATCCAGAAGCAAAGTAAAAACTTTGGAACTGACAAGTCAGGTTAAACACATGACGGGTGCTCCGGAAGGGTAATCACCTCCTTTTTAGCTAGTTACACCCGCCACGTGTATTGAAACGTGTAGCTATATGGGACATCAAATTTATTCAGGGCAATCCTGGATACAGAGACATCAAGCTTATCAACAATACTGTGAGTGACGGACATAAACCTTTTTGAAAGCCTGGATAAGCCTAGGCTTAAATATCCCTGAGTCAACTTATTTGCAAGCAGCCAGCTTCGTTGCACAAAGACATTAAGACATTGCAAGACAATAGATCCTTTAGTGGGTATCAAAGGACTTAGAAATAGAAAAAGGAGATACAAGGTAACAATTCCTCCCCATATAAGAGTCCACTTGCTTGCAGCTATAGGCGCATGCAGCAGATACCCACTTCGTTTAGAGGGGGACATACGTATAACATTTAACTATTGAGATTTGGTAATTATCGCCGTATAACTTATAAAGCTATTTCAGGAAAACTGTTCAGCGCACAAACGCGCGTTATTCTGAAATAACAATGAAAGCTATAAAAAGTTAATACATATCCACATTGTCCATGATTAGTGTTCACATCAGATATACGAAATATACACTCATTATCCATATTACTTAAATTAACTCGTCTATAATGAATATGTAAATAAAATGTCAAGCGGGCAGGTCAATGTTGTTTACCAACATACCACTATATAATCATCATAAATAACAAACATATCCCGTCCACGATATGGTGGCACAGTAAACAACAAGTCTATTCTATGAAATAAGTGTGGAAGGTTATTTAAATGAATTATCTTCCTTATTTGATACAAAAGAATTTTGCCCTGATTTTTTTTTATTGTGGCCACTTACCTATTTACAATAATAGACTGATCGAAAAATGTAAGCACTCTGACATCAGATTACCCACTCTGACATCAGATCGTGGATGACCATCAGATCGTGGATGACCTTTACTCACTCTGCCATCAGATCGTGGATGACCTTTACCCACTCTGACATCAGATCGTGGATGACCATCAGATCGTGGATGACCTTTACCCACTCTGCCATCAGATCGTGGATGACCTTTACCCACTCTGACATCAGATCGTGGATGACCTTTAATTTACCCACTCTGACATCATATCGTGGATGACCATCAGATCGTGGATGACCTTTACCCATATAATCAACAGATTATTAGAATCTATCACAACTTGTGGTGCCAGATAGGGGAATCTCAACCCGAGATCTCGCATATTTGGTCCAGAACGAGGCTTGTTGAGTTCTGGACCAAATATTTTAAAAGGAGGGTTGAGATTTCTTTATCTGACACTAAAAGCAGTGATTGGTTCTATTTCTTGCACCAGAAAGTACAATTTTTCATTTAAAATCAATTTCAACTATCGATACACCTCTTATTTTGTTGATAAAATTTTGCGGGGAACACAGCGTGTAGGCTATCTTACACAGGGGGCTACAAGGTGGAGATATTTTGCACCTCTATTTTTATGGATTTTTCTGTCTGGCGTGCAAGAATGATGGATCCCAATAATTTGTCATATCGCTAGCAGACCCGTGCTAAAATAATTATTTATCTACAATCAGACACAAACCATACAGGTCCGTATATATGATTAGACAATGCAAAAAGCACGGTTTCAACCTACAAAAAATACAAAAACATTTTAATTTCTTAAAATTACAGGTTTATGACGTAAACAACCAGCCTCGTTGTGATGTTTTACGTAATCATTTTGGAATCTGTCCTGATGGTGAACTTATCGACCCGAAAGGAACATGGCAGAAAATACGGGTTTGTGATTTATTTTCATAAATATTATAATAAACAAGTTTTTTTTTTAATTTTTTTTTTTTTAAATATTTGATGCACCATGCTCGTATACAATGTATGGTTTATTTGATTAGTTGATTGAATGAGTCAAGAATATTTCACTTAAATCGCGAAGTCACCGTCTGTAGGTTAAGTAACAGAAATTCTATACCTTTGCAGTGCGCCCAGGGAAAGGCACAGAGAGGGCTGTATTATGTGTCATGCCTTCCTTTGATGGGGGTATTGGTTCTTATTGTCTCTTCAAAAGGCTCCCGAGACTTTCAGTTTTAAATGCCAAGTGCTTAGTGAAAGAGCACTATATACAATTTTCAAGTCCTAGTCAGACTAGGTCGGTATTCGAATCCACGGCCTCCTACAATGAGTTCATCCTCTCAGTCACTACTTAATCTTCATCTTTTTTGCTAATTCTTTAATACAATAAAGTTATTATTATGAGTTACAGTTAATAAACAAGACTATAAGTCCAAGTATGTAACAATATACACCATCGGCTTTGTAAGATAGAAGATGGCGGATTTTCCACGTCGGTAAATGTCTGTGACAAAAACGAGTCGCCAACGTGATCTGATGGCTACAGACATGTCGAGAGTTAAAACACTGGCTTGGTTGGTTGAATATTGCTTAACGTCGCATCAGTAATTTTTCAGTTATTAGCGACGAGAACTATTGTATTAATCTCTATGGATTAATCTATGAACAATTTTTGTGTATACATGTGAAGTTCGAGTGTGTTGTATGGTATGCTTTGTACTAGCGCACACTCGGCAGGGCGACTTTAACGTGCTAGCTCACAGAGTAAGTACGCTGCAGACAAGCGTACCACTCCCACAGTTCATTATACTGATACCAGGTGAATCAGTCATTGAGAGACAAACGGCAAGGAAAATCCACTTTCCCACATGTGATTTGAGCGGGACTCGAACTCCCAGCGATGAGAGACCCTGGATTTGAAGATTGGCGTCTTATCCATTAGGCCACCGCGACCTCTAGTTTAACACTGGGGTAACGAAAAAGAGTCGAAGATCGGAGGCAGAGTGGCTAAGATATTGATAGCTAGTAGCACAAAAACAGCCAAGAGATAGTAGCTGACGTAGAGCTGGGGAGATATATAGCTGTAAAGGGACCGAGATGAGCTGTTATTTAGGCACGTATTCGTTATAGAGTAACACCTTTAATAGGTGTGTACTGTATAACAAGTTTTTGACTGGGTGTAACTTTTAAATGTGTTGTCGTGTTTATAGAATGTACTTTAATACACTTTTATCTATCAAATCCCCTTTATATTTAGCAGATGTACTGATAGATAAGAACAAAAAAACCGGGAAGCATCAACATTGAACAAGTCACTCCTTAACGCATTTTTTTAACTTGTCAAGTGTCATTCAGATGTTAAACCTACATATTTTTATTACATTATTTTGTCGTTTAGTTTAAAATAATGTTGATTATTGAAGTTTATTTATTTTAATTATTAAAATATGATTTTTTAAAGAAAATAGAATTATCAAAACATAAAATACCTATTTATATAAGGTTTCACGTTTGATGTTTCGCTTGTAAAAGATAGGTAGTTTTCTCTGGACACTCCGGTTTCCTCTCCAACATTCCTGAACCGACTTTATCGTTATAAGTGTAAGAATATCAGTTGGGGCGTTTAACCACCGCCTTTCGAAAAAAAGAAAATATTAAATGGAAACTACCATCCGTCAAAACACAGAGTAATTCTCCATTACAATGAAACTTGGTACAAAGCATCAATATTGATAGAAGATGCATATACTACTTTATTCACTAGAGTTGGTTTTCTCCTTATTATCCTGGGAATTTTGCCCCTTGTCATTTAAGTTGAAATAAAAAAGTACCAACTGGTTAGGATCTTCATTCACTGAATTTGCTTCTTATATTCACTTTGTAAACTTTAACTGTTTCCCTTTGCAGGATTACCCAACAAGAGATCTAGATTCAGACGGACCAGCAATACAGATACAGCCACAGTTACTGAAACTTAATCTTCGTCCACGTAATGTTTACAATTATTATACTCTCACCCCGAAAACTAAGTTTAGGAGAATTTATAGTGATCTCATGTTTCATTTCGAATGAACCTCATCGGTTCAAAGTAACATTCCGATTGGCTGATAATTATCCAATTAGTACTATCACTGTCTCATGTTCCATTTCAGATGAGCCTTGGAGATTCAAAGTAACATTCCGATTGACTGATAATTATCCAACAGATTTGTACTATCTCATGTCCCATTTCAGACGAACCTCAGAGATTCAATATAACATTCCGATTGGCTGATAATTATCCAATAGATTTGTACTATTTCATGTCCCATTTCAGATGAACCTCAGAGATTCAATATAACATTCCGATTGGCTGATAATTATTCAACAGATTTGTACTATCTCATGTCCCATTTCAGATGTACCTCAGAGATTCAAAATAACATTCCCATTGGCTAATAATTATGCAGTAGAATTGTACTATCTCATGTTCCGTTTCAGATGAACCTCAGAGATTCAATATTACATTTCGGTTGGCTGATAATTATCCAGTAGATTTGTACTACCTCATGGACTTTTCTTACTCAATGAAAGACGACAAAGATAATCTAGCTAGACTTGGCAACCAGATAGGTAAAATGAGATTATTTATGCATTTATTTTACTTACTTAATTAGTTACTTACTGACTTTACTCAGCCTGATTCAATCGCTTTTTAGTTGTAAGCGTCCTTTGTATTGACCACAGATGAACTCTGCAGAGATGTCTTTAGCGTGCACTGGCACGGGGCCTCGGTTTTGAGACATCCGAAAGACTGATAGTATTTTAGCTTTTTATAGCTTTAGTATGGGCAGGAGATGAAAAGCATCTCAGAACATTTCCAACTCACGATGAGGTTCGAACCCAAAAACCCTTGACTTCGAAAGCCAGTGGCAGCACTACTCGACCATGTCCGCCCATTAAACTATTTTATCTATTACATACCGTGATATTTTTAACATTATCATCGAGTGAGAATAAAATTAAAATAGATCGACTGGAATGTGGAAAGAGACAAAGCTGGTTTTTTTTTTTTTTTTTTTTTTTTTTTTTTTTTTTTTTTATTATTATTATTATTATTATTATTATTTTTATTTTTAAAGGCAAACGTATAAAAATACTATAAATGTATTCAATTAAGTATGTAGAAATTAAATCACTGGTTATAATTTGGTAAAATTGTAAAGTTAACACTTAGCATAAATCACATAAATAACTATTTCGCATTTTATGGGGTCCTTTGCTTTACCACGTGATCAACACACCTTAACTTTTATGCGGGATATTTTCGCAAACATTTACGCCGCGATATTCCAGGATGAATTTGGTTTTACGGGGAAATGTGAACTGATATGATTCCAAGGGGGAAAATGTACCAAAAAACACGTTAAGGGTAGCACTTGGTACAGCTGTGAAACATATTTTGCGGTGGATTTATAAGTTAGCACTGTTGTATCATTGGGAAACATCGCTAAATTACACCGCTAAAATTACTAGTTTAATGCATATAAATAATTGAATAAACATACAACACAAGTCCAAAATCACAATCCCTAACCAAAATAAAACTTTTAAACTGGCATTTGAAGTTAAACAGGTAACATCCACCAGGGAAATGAGGTCAGGTTCTCTGGAACGGTTAGTACCTTATGTTTAGCAAGCTATACCCACCACGAGTGCATTTAAGCATTTAACTGTCTTGGTAATGTAGTTATGCTGAGATAATTATATACGGTATTCCATTTAACCTGCATAACACGCGACAGTTGAATGATTTGACGAAAGTCCTCTCTCCAGATTTATTTCAAACTTTATATGATAATTGAAGAGAACTTGCACATATAATAAGTGTATAAATTATTATCCATTTATAGCTGCAGAGATGACAAACATCACTAGTAATCTGACGATGGGGTTTGGAACATTTGTAGACAAAAACGTAATGCCATATTCTACACCGAACAGGTAAAATATCAATAATATCTAGAAGAGTATACGTACAGACCTGTCAGAAGATGAATACTGAGCTAACGAGTTACTGACGAATCGGCAGCTCATCTCGTCCCCTTGTAGCTATATCTGAATAGTTTTTTAAGATCTTCTACATAGTTTTAGCCACTAGCTATCAATATCTCGGTTATTCGACAGCCGAGCTTTAACCCTTTTCCATTAGCTCGGTATTAAACTTTTGTTAGTCTGTATTGTCACAGTGATATCAAGTACAGAACAGACCTGTTTTAATTCTGAACTAACAGACACGAGTCCAAGCTTAGTTGATGAATGTCTGAGATCTGGATAGCTAGTGGCTAGTGCCGAAAGAAATGCAGAGAAATAGAGAAAAACTGCTGAGATATACCTTGAGTATATATAGTATACACAATGAACGGAGATGATAATGAGCTGTCCATTTGGCACCTCGTTAAACTTTCGACTGCCTTGAACTGTAATAAAACCGCTAAACATGAATACATAAAAAGTACACTTTGTTTCTACTTTGAATTGAAAAATGTGATCATCGATATCATTCCAGGTTGACAACTACGGTAGTTCATTTGGTAGAGTGTTCGCTCCGTATACGTACTGAACGTCAATGTCGATACGACACTAATTTGCTACTTCATAGTACATTTTCGACAGTATTGGCTGTACAGTTTTAAGTGCGTGATCATCAGCGACTAAACATTACGTTCGGTTCTAAAATGCTTAGTAATTGCTCAGTTTATTGAAACAATCAAATAAATAATTGTTAGAAGTTATTACAATACTGGCAACATAAATGTACTTTGTATATCTTTTAAAGTTTCAAAACTAGCATTTATTTTCACTGAAAGGGGAACATAAAAGAAGTTTTTGTTTATTATTTACACATATCGGCAATGATATTGTTTATAGGGCTAATAAAATAAATGAAATATTAATGAAACAAAGTATATTCAGTGTTAGACATCGAAATACTAAACCTTAAAACTGCTCCACCGGAGGAACATGTACAGTTTTCGAGTTCTTGAATACAAGGTTGGAAAAGAAACGAGTAACAAGTTAGCATTTTATGACCGATGGACATCCCCACCACAAACATTTGTCAAATTCTTGATATCTTTTGCGATCCATTGGACAATTTATTCTTTATGAAATGGAATTTCTTCTATTCCATTTGGAGTACTGAAAGATTTCATTGACCATAAACTCCTTATCAATACTTACATCTACAAGTTTCCGTCAAAAGCAATCATTTGTATCCTTTTGTTGTTACATTATCACATTCATCAACTTAATTTTTGAAAATACATATTATGTTTTTTGTAGATTCTCAGATTCTTGTAATGAATGTATAGCACCTTACGGCTACATACACCATCTAAAATTAGACAGTGATCCCTCTAAATTTGTAGTAAGTACATTAAATTACATAAAAACTGTCATTATTTATTATAATATAATATAATTACATCTTTACGATTGACTGAAATGGATACAAGTGTCCATTCGATCTCACATGTCTGAAAATTCCGGTGTATGTCAAATTCGATGCACGTCATCGATTTTTGATGGCGTTTTCTCGTAAAATGATTATGGCTTCATCAATTAAGTGTACGCAAGTGATAGTATCTCATTCGGAATGCCTGTATTTTTTCATAGAATCGGACCTAAGACCGAGAAACGGCCCAATTCATGCGGGAGATTATTTGTGTGATCTGTCTCAACCAGGGCGAAAAAAGGGAACTGGTAAAATAGCTAGATTTCCTGGTCACAGGTGTAAATGTAAACCAAAAGTACCATAGTGGCTGAATTATATAATAAGACAAACGTGATGACTTCAATTTTTTATATTGTCAACTTTCCTTTTTTATGCAGCAATATACCTGCTTCTCCTGCTTATTGTGTATTTGTTTCACAATTAATACGCCATAGTAGAACTTGTTCCCACTACGGGAACTTCGTACAACGAAGTAGGCTGCTTGCAAATAAATTATTGACTCAGGGATATTGCAAGCCTAGGCTTATCAGGGTTATCAAGGCCCTCAAAAAGTTTTATGGCCGTCATCACAGTATTGTTGATAAGTTTGATGTCTCTGTGTCCAGGATTGCCCTGGATATACTAGTATTTGACGTCTCATAGTTCCATGTTCCTTTCACACAATTTTGACTACACACGTGGCGGTTGTAGCTAGCTAAACAGGAGGTGCTTACCCTTCCGGAGCACCTGGCCTCACTTCCCTGGTGGAAGTTCACGTGTCTAACCTAACTTGTCAGTTCCAAAGTTTTTACTTTGCTTCTGGATTGTGATTTGGATTAGTATGTTTGTTTTTCATTATTACTTTTTAGTGGTTGTATATGGTGTGATATTGACCAGAAAAATAAATATTGACCAAGGCAACAATATTTTTAACTAATATTCATTTTTCAGGAAAGTGTACAAAAGGCTAGAATTTCCGAAAATTTAGACTCACCGGAAGGTGGCTTCGATGCATTGATGCAAGCAGTTGCCTGTCAGGTAAGCTAAAAGGGAAAGTATATGTGTGAAGTTGGGAATTTTATGAGATTGATTGAATAATTGATTGATTGATTGATTGATTGATTGATTGATTGATTGATTGATTGATTAAAGCATGGATGGATTGATTGATTGATTGATCGGTTGATTGAAAAGGGTTATACGCCCATGTCAAGAATATTTTATTTATAACCCGACGTCATCAGCTGTATTTTAAATTGCAGAAAAATTGTTTTGCCTTTGCAGTGCGCTCATGACAATGTGCTGTTATATTTTTTTCACTTGTCACGCATTCCTTGACTAGAGGCATCGGTTTTAAGGCCTTTTTCGAAGGAACCCCTGACTTTCATTTCTAAATGTCGAGTGTTTGGCGAAAGAACAGTGACTCCTTTTTTACAAGTCTTGGTCAGACCCCGGTCGCGGTTAGAACCCACTTCCTGTCACATATTACGCGAGCATTCTACCAATTGAGATAACGCGTTTTCGGGGTTTTTAAGGGTGTGCTTGACATAATATCGTTCCAAGTTCCTTAAAGTCTCAATTTCGGCTTTACGTGTGGCTGGTGTAGAAAGCTAGATAGGATGTGCGTACCCTTACGAAGCACCCGGTCTCACTTCCATAGTGGAAGTTCACGTTGCCAGTTTCAAAGTTTTTCTCTGTTTTTAGGTGATTTGAACATGTACTGGTATATTTGATTGGTGATGTTTCTCAGAATGTTATATACTCTTTTTTCCTTTATGGTCATCATTATATTGCTGTTCTTCTTTAGGAACACATAGGTTGGAGAGACTATTCCAGACGTCTTTTACTGTTTTCTACCGATGCAGAGCCACATTATGCTGGAGATGGGAAGGTAAGCCAAATGTCCGGTGATTGTTGTCTAGAAACCGGTTTCGCAATCATTTCCTTAAATTTCATATTATACTAGTGTCAATTTACAGCACTAGATTACAACACTAGACGGTCGTTAAGGAATACAATAACCTTATCAGTAGTTCTTGCACCAAAATTGTGAAACCAATTTTTTTTCAAGGGGTTGAAAGAATCATCAAAAACCAAAATATATTGAACCAAATTTAGATAAGGAACAATACTTTGTCAGATGGATTATTATGGTTGTTTTTGATTGCATGAGGCAGTATTCCTTAGTTTTTAGGATTATCATATTTTAGCTAGCAGCAAAATTAGACAATAGTATTTTTCTGACAACACAAAATTATTGCCTAAATTGTATCAAATTTTTCAATATTGATTGAAATCAAAATACAAAGTTAGAATACATATGTTTAAGCTTGAATATTTTCCTTAACTTAAATTTAGCTAATTTTAGCTAAATAAAATTTGAACCTAAATACAAAAGATATACGTTATAAGTTAAAAGCGATCTTCAAAATCACACCTTAAATTTCCGTATATTTTGAAAATATAAAAACCAAAAACTATGACAATTTCAATTTTAGTAGATTAACTTTGCTTTAGGATTGTGATTTGTACATAGATTGGTATTTTGTTTGTTTTTTATATCCATACACATTTGTTATTCCAGCTTGGCGGTATTGTCAAACCTAACGACGGAATGTGTCATTTAGGTACAGAATGGAACTACACAGAGAGTATAGATCAGGTAAACAGTACAGATCTGTCGAAAGGTTAACACTAAGCTGACGAAATAGTGGAAACCGGAAGCTGAAACCGGGCTATATCCCCTTAATACCCCAGATTCCTCTATCATTCCAGAGGATCCGACTTGAAATAAATGAAAAAGTAAAATCTTATTTGGGGCGTTTACTTCGCTTTATTTTCTATGGAGTGTAATAGATGAACAGTCTAATTAAAAACTATCTTATCGGACAAGAGTTTAAATTGTGTAGAAAACGCATCTGTTTAAACCGACATATTAAATATTAAATCCTTTTCAACAAAATCAAATTTTCGTCTTTTGTAAATCTTAACGCTAAATGTTTTCAGTGTCATGCCTAATAATCATTAAATTGTATAGAATATATCGAATTCAGGCCAGACTTATACTTGTTTTTAAACCTTCTTGCTGCCAAATGGACATTTTTGTCCTCTTCCGACAGCATGCCCTATGGACACATATGCCCTTCAAATTGAAATGGCAACTCTTGGTTAAAAGACTAAGAGATGCTTATAATCTTTTTTGTAAAGTTAAAACAAATGCAAAATTTTTACAATTGAGATTATAGTTTACAATTAACTAATAATGTCATAGGATTACAAACGCGTCTGACGTCATATTCTATTATTGACGTCATATCATTTTGCATTGTGAACTTCAATTTGACACTGCCATTGTTGCGCTGAAAATTAATTTGGCAGCAAGAGGGTTAACCTATACTCTTAGAAGAAGTCTACTCACTTCTGATAAAGCGGATCCTGTATTTTATTGAAGATTTCATCACGACTGACCAGATTTACAGCTCCAATCAAATAATAGAGTATAAAGGGTTTAAACGTTAATTTATAAGCATGTTTAATTCAGATCATTTTGCTGAATTATTCGATCTATCCTAGTTATGTGCATGTTAAAATTTCTTCTTTTCACCCAGGACTACCCTTCAATTAGTCAGCTAGCTAACGCAATAAAGGAGAACAACATAAACGTTATCTTTGCCGTACCAGAGGAACTAGTGCCATTCTATAGGCAGATATCCGACTTTATCCCCGGTTCTGAGACTGGCCAACTTGATAAAGATTCAGAAAATGTGGTACAACTAATGAAACATAATTACGAGGTGAGTAACATTTATCGTGTGTGATATACACTACAGGGCTGTCGAAAGTTAAGCACTAAGCTAACGATTATGTGCCAAATCAGAAACTCGTCGCTGGATCTTTACCGCTATGTTTGTCTTGGTGGCTATATTGCTTGTTGCTAGTAAGAAAAAGGTGCTAACACTGCTTGAGCACCCGGTCTCACTTCCTATAATTTCAAACAGCAAGATAGTTTTGACGTTACATAGTTTCGTGTTCCTTTTTTCTAAATAGTTTATTTACACATATTGTGTGTTGCTAGTTTTGATGTTCAGTAGTTTCATGCTCCTTTCAATTTAAATTGAATTGGGTTTTTCATTAATTTTTTTTCATTATTATTTTTTTTACAAACATTGCGTGTTGCTAAAGCAAGAAAAAAGGTGCTTACAATGATTGGGCACCCGGTCTCACTTTCTTCAATTTCAAACAGCAAGATAAATTTGTCGTTACATATTTTCATGTTCCTTACATTCTTTATGATTTATTTACACATATTGCGTGTTGCTAGGTAAACAGGAGATGCTTATCCTGCTTCATTAACCAGACTCGCTTCCTTGTGAACGATCGCGTATTAAATTTTATTTGAAATTTTTCCATATAGATTTTTTTGGATTATGATTCGGACATGAACATGTTTTTCTGTTAACAACAAGATCATGTTTACCATTCGTTGAAGTATTACAAATGTACACATTGTGAGTTGAGTGGTTTTGTTATCATGCTTTGTTCGGTTTTTGGTGGTAATGATCATATATCTAATATCATAATATTCATGGCGTAGTTTTATGCCAAACAACACAATAGTTTTTCTTACAATTCGTTAGGGCCATTTTCCAAAGTATTACTATTGATTTAATGTTCTTCTTTCGTTTATTTATATTATGTCACGTTTTCTACGTGGATTTTATAAATTAAAGCTTCAATTTGTTAGAGATAATATCTTTATAGTACCTCAATTTGTGTCCGACTTTCTAGGATAATTGAGGATATCTTGACTGCTCAAATATAGTTTGGTCGTTTTATTTAAAAAAATGTTTGTTTTAAATGTGTTGTTTTTTGAAGAACAATTTTAGGCTAATCAATTAATAAATTTTTTTTCCAGCAAATGATGTCGGATGTCATACTGGTGCCATCTGATAATGACAACATTAATATTAAGATATTCTCCATGTGTAATAAGTAAGTAATAATTTTGTTTGTGTGAAATGTAAACTTTTACAATTGTAGCGAGTGTAGCTTGCTAGATAGGGGTTGCTTACCCTTCCGGTACACCCGGTCTCACTTCCCTGATGAATGTTCACGTGTTTAACTCGATAGTGTTTAACTCGATATGCTAGATTTTGAAGTTTTGCTTTGGGATTATAATTTGTACATTGGCCGGTACGTTTTATTTTGATCAGATGAGTTAAGTTATTAATAGTGATAATCATTATTTTATAGATAGTAACAGGCTACTGACATTTGGGTGATTAGACGAATTTTCTCTGCAATTATTCATTTCACTATTGCAAACTGATACTTACTGCACCTGCAAGGCACGTTATTGTTTACAATGCTGAGTGGTCTAACCGAGTATTAAATGACAATGCCCGTCACCGACTAATTTCGAATTCCATATCGATAGATCCTCGTGTGAGTAAGTTGTAAGCTCGCTTTTTGATGGTCGATGGTTTTCTCTGGGTAATTCACTATCCTTAACCATTCCAGAACTGACGGGTTTGATATGAATGAAAGTGTTCAATACTCCATTACGCCACTACAATCTACATACAAGCGTATTAGAGGTTACTCTTGTTGCAGGATCCTTATTGGTAAACATTGTTTCTATACGTTATTCATTAATTTTGGTTGTCTAATAAAATATCGTTTAAACTACATACAAGCATTACATTTTATTGTTTTTTGACATTTTTATATCTTACATTTTCAGTAACTCGTCAGAAGAAACAAATCGTTGTAGTGGCGTGAGACTGGGCGAATCGGTAAAATATTTCAAAATAGTTTTATAACATTGATGATAATTTATAGACATCTTATATTTTATGGAATGTAGACAAGTTAAAACTGTTTGCATTCGAACTTTGTAGCTTTATTTCAGGTGAATCATTTATTCTTTAAATTTGCTTGGATGGTTGCTCTAACCTAACCCCACCGTCTCAGAGCTTGCTGCTTCGATATCATTAAAATAATCTTGACTTGGTATAAATAGCAATTAAGCCAGTCCACACGTTATAGTTATTAAAACATTTTCAAAACTGAAATTAAGGCTCATGCTTAATCCCATCGGCATATACAGAGCGGTGCAATACATATTCAGACACTTTGTAAAACCCTTCTTTATTTCATTTAAAACCACATATTTTAAATAATTCTCAAAAATTTATTTCTTGGTCAATTTCTATGAATTTTTCACTTTTCACAAACATTTCGTTGTTTTTAACATAATAGATAAACATTTCAAATTCAACGGAAAATTTCTAAAATTGAAATCTGCTACACATGGCTGTTAAAAATTTACAGTGTTGTTCAGTTTATGTTTTCTTGACTGTTATAAGACAGACAGTATTTTGAAATAAAGAAGGATTTTACAAAGTGTCCGTATATATATATTGCAACACTCATTTCACTTTGTCCTGTGTAATCATTTAAAACGAGCTGTCTCTACTTGAAAAAGTTCTTTTTTTTATCCTGCAGTTTTTTATTCTGTATATCCTGCAGTTTGTTTCATAACTTGTATTATTATTTTTTTACACTAAACATTTTGTCCAAGTTGCAATGCTAGGGGCGTCTTGGCACTTGCTATGGGAAATACGTAATTGTATTGATGGTGCCATAGTGTCATATATGAACATCTGCAAACAGACTGGATAAGAAAGACATGTTACCTGTGTCGCTGATGCACTAAAAACTTCTTGAATGTTTTATATGAAGCAACACGATACTGGTCCATGTCTAAATAACAAACCTAAAAACAAAGTAATCAAAAACAAAGATACCAATCAATGTCCGAATCACAATCCAGAAGCAAAGTAAAAACTTTGGAACTGACAAGTTAGGTTAGACACGTGGACTTCCACAAGGGAAAAGAGGTCGGGTGCTCCGGAAGGTTAAGCACCTCCTGTTTAGCTAGCTGCATGCGCCACGTGTGTAATCAAAATTGTGTGGAAGGAAAATAGAACAATGGGACGTCAAATATATCCAGGGCAATCCTGGACACAGAGACATCAACAATACTGTGATGACGGCCATAAAACTTTTTGAGGGCTATTAAAATTGAATTGAAATATTCGTGTTTTATTCGAGTATTTAAGTGACTTGTGCATAATGCCGACACCATTAGAAACACCAGCAAGTTTCCAGTTCATTTGCCATACCAGTGTAAGGAATCTGGAGTTTATTTGATATTGGATCTAGCTAAACAGGTATTGCTTGCAGTTAAAATTAACCCTTCCGTAGCAACCAGTCTCACTTCTATGGTTAAAGTTCGCGTGTTTAAACTTCATTTGTTAGTTTTCATTTCCTTTTATATGCTTCTGGATTGTAATTTGGACATGAATTTGGTATGTTTGTTTTTTATATTTGTTTTTGATCATCTATAAGTATATTAATTAATTTATTTATAGGTAACATTTGAGGTAGAGATTTCCTTTACAGACTGCCCAGACAACACAAGTCTTCATGAACGACATATTGCATTTAAAACTATTGGACTTCAAGATCAAATGGTGGTGGATATTTCATTGACTTGTCAATGTGATTGTGAAAAGGGAGACGTAAGCTACCATTTATATACTAGTATAATGCTCTTTTTCACGCTTGCTGAACGGCGGATGATTGATTGATTGATTGATACAAGGTCATTTAAAAGTTAAGAATCAGTTATTTATTTATACTGAGATGGAAGAGCTTCGATTATTTTTATGATTGATTACATGGGATTTTAAGTCGCGGTCAAGAATATGTCACTTGTATCGAGACGTCACCAGCTCTAGTTGAAGTGACAGAACTTTTGACCTTTGGAATACACTAATATCAACCTACAGGGATTTTTTACGTGTCAATTATATTATGACAGTGTACATAGGCTTTTAAAGTCTTTTTCGTAGGACTCCGTGACTTTCAGTTCTAAATGCCGAGTTCGAGGGTTAGATGTTTCTCTTGCAAGTTTACTGTAAAACTAAAACAAACGTGAAAGTTCCATATTATAATCAGAACAATTTGGATTACAGCTTTTCAATATATGCACAATCTTTTATTTTGAATAATTGTTATATAATTTTATTTATTCATTCAAAATGTTGTTCAAACTGCAGTACAGGGTCGTCTAATATATTTCAGTAACCATTAGATCAAGCTACATTAGAGCAATCTAGAAATGAAAAAGATTTTGGTCGATATTTTTGTGACATGCCCTGCTTAGCCAATGTATAAAGAAATTCTTTCTTTCTCTGTATCATTTCAGGAGCCTTGGTGGCAGAGTGGTCTAAAGCGTGTGCTTACGAATCACAGCGCTTCTCACCGCCTAGGCTCGAATTCCACTAGGGACAGATCCTAGTGTGAAAAAAATTCAGAATGATTGCCGAAGATCGATAGTTTTCTCCGGTCTCTCCTGTTTCCTGCACCATTCTTGAACTGACTGCCTCGATCAAGAATCTTGACAAGGTCATAAAACTTAATTACTTGATCTCACACTTTTACATTTCAGGAACCAATCGAAAATAGCCTCAAGTGTTCATCACAAGGGACAGAAGTGTGTGGAGTGTGTGACTGTAATCCTGAATTTTATGGATCACGTTGTGAATGTAACAAAATCAACATTACAGATACTAACCAGGAACTGTGTATAGAGTAAGAGTACTTAAAAACAGATGACCATTGTCACACTGGGCAGGGGCAGATAAAAACCACCTGTACATTGCCCTGGACGAACTGGGAAAAAATTTCTTTATCTTCACTTTTAGTTGATGATGTCCCGAAATAATCAAAAGCAAATATACCAGTCAGTGTCCAAACTACAATCCCAAAGCAGAGTAAAAGCAAACATACCAGTCCATGTCCAAACTACAATCCCAAAGCAGAGTAAAAGCAAACATACCAGTCCATGTCCAAACTACAATCCCAAAGCAGAGTAAAAGCAAACATACCAGTCCATGTCCAAACTACAATCCCAAAGCAGAGTAAAAGCAAACATACCAGTCAGTGTCCAAACTACAATCCCAAAGCAGAGTAAAAGCAAACATACCAATCTATGTCCAAATTACAATCTCAAAGCAGAGTAAAAGCAAACATACCAGTCAGTGTCCAAACTACAATCTCAAAGCAGAGTAAAAGCAAACATACCAATCTATGTCCAAATTACAATCTCAAAGCAGAGTAAAAGCAAACATACCAATCTATGTCCAAATTACAATCTCAATTCAGAGTAAAAGCAAACATACCAATCTATGTCCAAATTACAATCTCAAAGCAGAGTAAAAGCAAACATACCAATCTATGTCCAAATTACAATCTCAAAGTAAAGTAAAAGCAAACATACCAATCTATGTCCAAATTACAATCTCAAAGTAAAGTAAAAGCAAACATACCAATCTATGTCCAAATTAAAATCTCAAAGCAGAGTAAAAGCAAACATACCAATCTATGTCCAAATTACAATCCTAAATATCAAAGCAAAAACTTTGAAAACTGGCAAATAACTTCCATCAGTGAGACTATCTACCCAGTATCATGGTGAATGCAACACGTTAGGTAACTCTCCTTGCATATTTCTCTAAACGCATTGCGAAAGAAAACCTTTCTGTCTCTTCATCGTAGCCCGTTACGTCCCGATTTTAATGAAGCATTCTCGAATATTAAACCAATTCAATCAATTTTGAGATCACAGAATATGTGGATTTTAAGTCATCCGCGTTAAACTTCTTTTTAGAGCCACACTGTCAAAATTAATTAAAAACTTTCGGGCGATTCATCCAGTAAATTGCAAATTTACACACTTTCGTCCCACAGCAAAGGGCAGGTAAATGTGTAACAAGTAAGACATTTTCTCTGGTGTAAGTTTACGTGTGTAAATTAATTTGCCATTTTTCACCTTGTTTTTGTGATTTGACAATGAACCGGAATCGTTGTTTAGATTTTGCTCTTGTGAAAGCAAAATTACAATACAAGCCTTGTCAATTAATGACAAAATTAAAAAACAAACTAATTATGTCCCAATCACAATCTAGATGCAACTTTTAAAAGTGACAGTTAGGTTAAACACGTGAACTTTCACCAGGGAAGTGAGGTCGGATGCTCCGGAAGGGTAAGCACCTCCTGTTTAGGTAGCTACAATACAATAAATCAATATGTGATATTGAACAACTGCATATAATAACTTCTATTTCTCAAGACATCTATCTACTAGTAAATAGTAAAAGTTCACGCCTGTAACTTACATTGCCCGTTTTTTGCTTTCCTTAAGTTTTGATTGACAGCTCAGTTTATTTGTATTCGATTTTATTTTATGCCAAACAACAAGACCATCCATTTTTGGAATTAATTGAGGCATCTTACAAATATACACTACACACTGTAAGCTCGACTTTTTGACAAAATTTCCTGTTTTGTTTGGTTTGATAATGTTCTTTTTTATTTCTTCTATTTTAAAAATTATTTACTTTAGGCCAAATGTACAAAGCATTTGCTCAGATAGAGGAGAATGCATGTGTGGTGTATGTTATTGTTTTTCTCGAGGGAATGACCCATCAACAAAATACAGCGGAAAATGGTGCCAATGTGATGATTATGATTGTCCATTCTCTAATGGCCAGATATGTGGAGGTTTGTGATCTAGTGTTTTTTTGTTTTTTTTTTTTTTTTTGTTGGTTTATTTTAGTTGCCTGATGCAAAATGCAAGAATACGGTCGGAAATAATCATAATCTATACAACTCATTCCACAAAGAAATTTCACCCCTAATACAATAATAGAAAGAACAATTATAATACAATTGCATTACATTTAGAAGTGACTTAATTAGAGTCAGTTACATTGTTTGGTTTTAACAAAGCTTGAATATTAGCTCTAACACGATGAGGTAGGGTTTAATACAAATTTTAACATTCTGATTTCTTGATCTGATACCAATGCTTTTTAACAGACTGTCAAAGCTCATTGACGATTTCATATTATCTTCGGTTTTTTTCTACCCTAACCTTGTTGCAACAAAAGAAAAAGATTCAAAGTTTGGAATTCCAAATTGTTTTGTTGTTGATTTGGGAAAAATGTAGGGTCAAAACTTGTTTTACTAAATCTACTAAAGGCAATTGCATTTATATCTTGTAACTGACGTACCACACAGAGTTCTTACTGATAAACAAATTAAACTCCTCTGATGTTAAACAGTTTTAATAACAGACAGTGGCGTTAAACCTATATTTTATTAATAACAGGTAGTGCTCATGGCGTTTGTAATTGTGGACAATGTAATTGCACTGCTGACTACACAGGAGATATATGTGATTGCCCGACGTCTACGGAAACGTGTATGGCAAAGGGGAATAATCCAGGGGTATAAGTTTCGTTTCAAAGCTCACTCATATAGATTTGTATATATGTTGTTTCACTTCAGAGACATTGTAACATTGTGTTTTTCTACAAATTTGAAAACTTGTTATCTTTTAGCACAGTATCCTGATTGCAGGTTCCAAACCGGTGCTAAAAATCATAAATATATTATAGATTATATAATTAGATTTTTTTTCTTAATTCTTTATTTTCATTCAATATGTATTTAAAATATTCATATTATATGTAATATTAAGATTTAATGTTTGAATAGAGAGAGAAAGAGAGGAGATCTAAATTAGAAATGCAAACCTAATGTCAACAACACGTATAAATCAAACTATTTGTTATGTTTTAATAGTGATGGCTATGACTATTGTAAAGTAGATGTCGGTTTTTTTGTCGTTTCACCTCTTTACAGTAATTTGGAAAGAGCGCTTTGATCACCGGTTCTGACATAAATTTGAAAGATAAGGAGATGGATCAGTCTAGAATTTCGTAATTGGTGAACGTTCATATCCATGATTAAATATCGCATCTGTAAGGATTGATTTAAACTGCGAATGTATACAATTGTGACAATTTGAACAATGGTAATCAAATTTTGAAAAGTATCTAATATTAAAAAGGAACTTCAATTTCCTTCAACAGACAAATGCGACATTTCTCCTGTTTCCAATTGTGATCAATTTTATGAGAATAAATATTTTAATTACATTATTATCTCACCCCACGTATTCTCTATTACAGGGTATTTGTAATGGTCATGGTGAATGTAAGTGTGGTAAATGTATTTGTAACTCTACACATCGAGGTCCCACTTGTGAGGATTGTCAGGTTTGTTGTAATCAAAAACAAACATACTAATTCATGTCCGAATCATAATCCAGAAGCAAAGTAAAAACTTTGGAACTGACAAGTTAGGTTAGACACGTGAACTTCCACCAGGGAAGTGAGGCCAGGTGCTCCGGAAGAGTGAGCACCTCCTGTTAAGCTAGCTACACCCGCCACGTGTGTAATCAAAATTGTGTGAAAGGAACATGGAACTATGAGACGTCAAATATATCCAGGGCAATTCTGGAGACAGACACATCAAACTTATCAACAATACTGTGATGACGGCCATAAAGTTTTTTTAGAGCCTTGATAAGCCTAGGCTTGCAATATCCCTAACATGTAATATGTAACAATGTCAAACACTATAAATGTACTTTTTTCATGGTGTCAAATTTTTGCGGTTTTTTAATTTACTTCCTTTTCGCGGGGTGTAATTTCGCGGATTCATTAAACTAACTACAAGATGAAAATTGCGTAACGGGCTGTACAATATGCGGCTCATTGTTCTGTCTTCAGACAATGTTGATGTTAGCTATGTATATTAATTAAAAGTACAATTTTACTCGTGGTAAAGATTTTGGCGAAACCTTTTGATCGCAAAAATAGCTTAAACAAGTACGCTGCGAATAAAGATACACTAACATTAATATGTCAACGGAATCGATTGTTTGTTAGATTTTAGGTAACTTAGAGGATTGTGTCAACAAGAAAGAAAATATTGAATTCAACGCATAAAAGATCATTGATTAGCTAATCTCCTGCTTATGGCGTATTTGTTTCCCAATTAATATGCTATGGTAGAGCTTGTTCCCACTTCAGGGACTTTGTACAACGAAGCAGGCAAATAAATTGTTGACTCAGGGATATTGCAAGCCTAGGCTTATCAAGGTCCTAAAAAATTTTTATGGCCGTCATGAAAATATTGTTGATAAGTTTGATGTATCTGTGACCAGGATTGCCCTGGATATATTTGACGTCCCAAAGTTTCATGTTCCTTTCACACAATCTTGATTACAAACGTGGCGGTTGTAGCTAGCCAAACAAGAAGTACTTACCCTTCCGGAGCAACCGGTCTCACTTTCCTAGTGGAAGGTCACGTGTCTAACCTGACTTGTCAATTCCAAAGCTTTTACTTTGCTCCTGGATTGTGATTCGGACATGGATAAGTATGTTTATTTTTGATTTGCAGTATTATAATGATATCAGGTTTTCACGTAATAATGCCATCTAATGTGCCATTTGAATCAGTTTTGAATTTTAGGTTTTAAAGTTATTGCAAACATTATTTCAATGACAAAATTTCTGATTCAAGTTTCCGTTCCGGAACACCCAGCCTTACTTTCATTATGGAAGTTCACGTGTTTAACCAAATATTATAGTTTCAAAGATTTTGCTGTTGGGGTTGTGGTTCTGACATAGATCAAAGTCAATAGAGTGAATTCGTTAATTTCTGCATTGTCCAATTGTTGTTAATCTAAGAAAAACTACCAATACGTAGGATGATCTGTGCTTTATGTG
The DNA here is from genome assembly GCA_021292105.1 of Anadara kagoshimensis. Classification (NCBI taxonomy): domain Eukaryota; kingdom Metazoa; phylum Mollusca; class Bivalvia; order Arcoida; family Arcidae; genus Anadara; species Anadara kagoshimensis. The sequence goes on along the minus strand of CM037872.1, from coordinate 40,038,891 downwards.
TAGGGTAAGTTTGTTATATATAGTATTGATATGTAAATTTGTGAAATAGTGACCCAACGTAAACAACGAAAATTATTACACCATTAAAACTTATGTTTTCACGGTATATTGGTTTCAATTGATTTCATTTCTGTAGGAATGCAAAGAGGTTTGTCGAGAATATAAAGACTGTGTTGAATGTACCGTACATCAGACTGGTGTATACGATAAGGAAGACTGCAAGATAAATTGTGAATATGATTTGAATATTACAATTGTGGACGAACTTCCAGGTATAATTATTACTAAACTTGTTTTAATTTTGCAACCTTATACGGCCAATTCGGAATATAATTCCTCATCAGTAGTACTTGGACCAAAATGTAGAAATCCCAATATTTTTAAGATGTTGAGGTGAAAAAATCGCAGTATCATAATTAATTTTACCTTTTCAACCAAAAGGACTACTTTGAAAGATTAGGCACAGCTTTAGTTAGTTCTTTTGGGGAATTTTAGACTTTCATTGCATTGGTGTACTTTTGTGTGAATCACGTAAACTAAGAAGGCTTATCTGATTTGACCTGTTTTGATATTTAATTAAAAAATCTTAGAGATATTCAGTGGTATTAAACGACTAGATATTTTATAACCGATATTCTAAAATGTGTTGAATCAATGTCCAGGCCCCGGTTTCACAATTTCTTAACTAGGTTGTCCTTAACTTGAATCTGGCAAATTTAAAACATTTATCATCTTATTAATAATTAGATATTGGGGGGTTTATGGTGTCATTTTAAAGATTCTTTCAAGCTTATGACTTCTGCATTTAGTTTAGACAAAAATATTTATTCCTAGTTTCAAAAAAAAGAGCTTTCCGAAATTTGCTAAATTTAAGTTAAGGAAAATCTTAGTGAAGGAATAACTGGGGCCAGGTTATAAAACAGGCTAGCTACGTGCTGAGCTAATTCTAGCATGTGATATTCGTGTAAATGTAAAAGTAATACATTCAATGGTCAGATTTATTATCTGATTTTTTTTAAAATGACAATTTTCTACTGACAGACCCACTTCTTGAAAACATTTATCCCCCAGGTTGAAGTTTTTTTTTAAAAAAAAACACTCACTAAAGACGAGACACCATTTCATTTTTATGAAGTAAAACACAACTTTTTTTATAAATCGAAATCATGAAAGTATAGACATTTATTTATCAACAATCAAGAGAAGGGCGAAATCATTTCCGCAATTTTCGCAATACTTCTTGCCCAAATTTTAATTGACATAGACTTTAGAGTGTGGCTTTCAAATAGAACAAAGACTTTCTAAGACTGGTTAATTTTTATTTTATTTTTGTCTCTCCGTTTAAGGAAGGTATTTTATTTTTTATAGGAAAAACAAAGATTTGCCAGTTTAAGGATCAGAGTGACTGTGTGTTTCATTTTAGTTATGAATATGGAAGTAGCAGTGGTCTTCACATTTTAGCATTAAGAAAGAAAGGTAAGTATAAATTTTCGTGTTGAGAGTTAAATTCATTTGAGATATACTGTATTCGTAATTTGAAGACAGACACCATTGCATCTGTATGACTATTCTGAAGAACCTAGAATTAGTAAAAAAAAAAGAAAGAAAATTTTATAAAGAATATTTCAGATCATGAGTATCACATTATTTAAGCCACATATGCTTTAAATTGTGCCCAACACACCATTGACTAAAATCTTGTTTGGGTCTTGTTGGTAAGTATGGTTACATTGGTGGGAGATAATGGTTTTCCAATACCAATTAGAGTAAATAATAAAGAAAAGCCAAAAATAATGTGTCTGAACACCCATAACTACATGTATAACGAATAACCATGTTTTAACCTCTTGGTATCTTCATGATATTATAGAATAAAGCTAACATGTTAAATTTGATATTAATGTTTGCATTTTAATAAACGGGAATTTGGAAAAGTCAGCGCAGGCAAGTTGGACACAATTGATCACTAAACTTAAAAAGTTATGTAAATGGGCCCTGGTGAATCAAATATTGCAATTTTATCACTTATGTTTGCAGACTGTAATGTGTATACGGAGGTGAACTTTGTTGCTCTTTTCATCGGCCTGGTTAGTGCTATGGTTATAGTTGCAGTTATTCTACTAATTGTCTGGAAAGTTGTCACAACAATAATGGATGACAGGGAGCTACAACGATTTAATCAGGAGAAAGAAAACGCTCAATGGGAAACGGTTTGTATCAGCATTGCTCGTCAATTTTATGCAAAATATACCTGCATCTCTTTGTTTTATAATTAACATGCTGATAGAATTCTTTCCACCACGGGAACTTTAAAATTTATAAAAAAAGTAAGTTGCTTACAAATAGGCTATCAGCGCATTAATATTGCAAGCCAGTGCTCTAAAATTATTTTAATCCGAGGACTACTGAACTACCACCTAGTGCTAAAACATCAAAATAAATCTGGTAATAATTACACAAGTGGAACTATCTTGATAAGTCAAATAGTTTGTGTATTTACAATCTTTATAAGGGCAACAAACTGCAAAGCGTTGATAACTTTTCAGGCAAGATTTCTCTGAGGAACGCGTATTACTCCGGATGACGATCACAGTATGATCGATTTTGAAAAGTAAGCAATGTTATTAAAACACACTGTTTATTTATCTGTTTCTGTTAATTACGAATTAGTTTACTTGTTGAGTATATATCAGTTTTATTAGTTACTATAGTTACAGCATGGTGTAATAATTGAAATATATTTTTTTTATTTTCAGCAAGGTAATCCACTATACAAAGAACCTCAAAAGCAATATGTAAACCCGGTATTTGGAAAATAGAAGTCGTGATAATGACATAATCCCAGATATCGTATTGTTCTTTGAAGATTTAAAAAGTCAATTTTTCTTTCAATAATTGATCGTTGAAAAAAATTATTTTTGTTTTTTTATTTTTAATTTTTTTTATTATTTTTATATAAATAATGGAAAAGAATATGTAGAACCGGTATTTAAAAAAGGAGCGATAGACCATATGATTTTAAATATCGTTCTTTTGCTTCAAGATTTGAAAATTCAATCCTATTTTCATTTGATCATTAAAAATCCTGATGTGAAGCAATTTATGACAAACTGTTCACAATACTCTTGAAAGAGAACATTTTTTACTATTTTTTTTACATTTTAAATGGTTATTTGTTTAAATACCAAAAGCACTAACGAATGCTTAAAGCATAAAAGTGTTGATATATTCGCCATAACAGAAGTCTGTGTGACAGCATTGCCCTTAATAACGTCACAAGCACTACACCATATGGAACGTGAATAGGCATGGACAATGAACATTCATTGAGAAATAACGTGGTCGTGTTTTCACCTTTCACACAATAAATTCGTTAGAAATCCGTCATATTTGATTATTTAAACAACTTTTTCTGGCCTCAAATTAAGAATTATGAACTGAAATGTTGCTTCATAATTGAAATGAGTAACAATATTTGATGGTATCTAAATTTAAAATGAATAACAAATATAGTTTTGATTGATTGTACATAGGACATCTTAAATTTCTGAAATTTTTTTCAAATTTTGTTGTGCTTAAAGTAAAAAGTCTGTATTTAATATGAAATAATTTCCAAACTGGAACCTGTTATATTTTATACACTGTTTTTATAATTGAATAAAAAGTTTTCAAAACACAATTCAGAGTCTTTGTCTGTTTTCTGAGTATAATATACAGGCTCACAAAATCAAATCGTCTATAGGCCGACTAGAGGAACATATCAAATCTAACCAAAGATAATTTACTTAGCTATTTGGTTTATACTATGAAATGGTCTTAGTACACTAAACGTTTTCAGAGTTTTATAAACTATCATCTCTTTTGTTATTTCAAATTACTCTATAGTTTCATTTGTTAGATTTGTTTCAAGAAATGAGAATTGTAGTGTTGACTTTTTCTTGGTTCATTTTTTACTTTGGCATGATTCGTTGTTTTTGACAATAAGTATGTGTTTGTAGGTTTCGCGGTCTGCACATTGACAATCCGACAATCATCAAAATGTTAAACTTGCACAAGTATATAGACATAATTTAAATACAGTAACTATATACATGTTTGTGTATATTGAAATGACTTTATAAATAATTAGTTCATTTTAGGAATTGATGTAGTATTGTTTGGTTTTACCTGGTTGATCATTTCTGCCATTAAAATTTTATTTATCAATGGTTATTCTGTAAGTATGAATACGGAAAATAATTCTTTCTTGCATAAAACGATGAAATATACATAAGGTTCCGCTTCATTGCCGCAGCAACAAAAATACAACACATATCTGTCGGAAATTCAATAATTAGATAATACAAAGAGTCAACTGTCCTCGTCAGCAAGTGGAAGAGGCCGGCTGTCGAATGTGCCTAACTTTCAGTACAGACTTTTCCAAACTTAAACTCCGAGTTCATGAAAATGAATCGAAGCTCGCACCTCGGTTGCCGAGTGGCAGTGATGTGGATGGGACAGTGACCGCAAATATGGTAAAAGATGCTTTGTAGTTAGCACCTGCTGAAAAGCTGTCGGTAACATGTAACCAGGGGCCGAGGTGATCAGTCAATTCGGCACTAATTCGTTAACTTAGTGTTAAACTTTCGGCTTAGGCTTGAAACTGTTGATAGCATAATACTGATGTCTACTCTGTCTGTCTGTCTGTCTGTCTACAGTTTGGTAATCCCATGGCGTGGATTAAGGAAAATGTCCCCCCAAGTTGAGATACTTTCACTTATCTTTAGACAGTTAATTTGGCTAAGGTGGAAGAATCCGGGAATGTAAAGCAAGCCAATCTCACACGAGGTATCAGCGCCATGTTGTAATAACGCCAAAGAGCGAAGATGCGATGGCGAATGAGCGATAATGCAAATTTGGCTGTAACAGAACATCATATATTTGCTTCCATTGTTACAATTCCTTTTGATGTTTCTATGGTAACAGTAATATGATCTAAATTAACAATACAGAAAGTTCTAAAATAACCAAACAAATTTATTCCGAATCGATAGCTCAGTTTGGACTCTCGTTAGCTCTATCTCGACAGCTTTTCCGCATTTTCGGCGATATTTCTTGGGGTCATTAATATTTCGTTACCTTGGTGATAAACAGGTTTGTATGGTTCGGTACAGACCAGTCAAAAGTTTAAGACTCGTTAGCGGAAGATCGCCTATCAAATGACGGAGATATGGACAGCTAGCAGTCGCAAAAATATCGAAAGATTGCTGAATATCTGTTGGGATATACAGTACAGGCCTGTCGAACGTTTAACACTTAGCTGACGAGAATGAACAGCGTATCTAGATTACTCGTAAACTTGATCTTAGCAGCTGCTATCTAGCTTTTCGGTAAATATAGGTATCCATATATCGGCAGTGGGCAGTCGAATTGCTACTCTTTTTCGTCGGCTCAGTGTTAATCTTTCGACAATTCTGTTCTGTACATGAAGCTAGCGATGTGTTGAGATTAACTTTCGATTCAGCTCCAATTCATTTGCTTAGTGTTAAACTTTCGACAAGCCTGCAGTGTACATGCAGACATTAAATGCTCTACTAGCCGTTTTGTATAGAGTATTGTCGTTCTTGTTTAGTTTCTCTGTCATCGTGAATTTTTACATTAAATTTTCATATTTTATCTGTTATTATAGTATTGATTTGAATTTTGAGTTCTTGTTGCAACCAACCACGTTTTATGGTTTATAAAATAAAAACATATAAAAATTAGTCGCTTCTAATGTAAAATAATATTGATACAAACCAATGACAAATTTCAAAACAGAGGACAACGAAAAAATTATATTGCATTTTTTGTCTTGTGAATGATAAAATTTGCATTATCCTTAGCATTATTCACTACTGCTTACAAATTAATTGTTGACTCGGAGATACTGCAAGCCTAGGCTTACCAAGGCCCTAAAAATGTTTTATGGCAGTTATCACATTATAATTGATAAGTATGATGTTTCTGTATCCAAAATTAGCAAGGATATGTATGACGCCCCATAGTTCAATGTTCCTTTCTTTTCCATTTTTTATTACACGCGTGGCGGGTGAAGCTAGTTAAACAAGATGTTTACTCTTCCGGAACACCCGGTCTCACTTCCTGTTGGAAGTTAATGTACTTTTAAAACCTTATTTACTAGCTTCAAGGTTTTTACTTTGCTTTTGAACTGTTGATTGGGCATGGATTGGTATAAAGACCTAATCTTTTTCCATCGTATGTTCACTTTGATCAGTGTATTATTGAACTATAAAACACAGCACAGACATAGGTAAACAATGATTACCTTATGTACTATCTTGGTGGATGTTCAAGTGCTTCAATTAACTTGCTAGTTTCAAAGTATTTATATGTACACATGTACTCTGCTTTGTGATTGTGATTTGGACATGGATTTGTGAAACTACTTTGAAATGAAAAGTAAAATTAGCATGGAAAATATATGAAAATTATCCACTAGGGAAGTGAGGCCGAGTGCTCCGGAAGGGTAAGTGCCTACTGTTTAACTACACCCGCCACATGTGTAATAATAATTGAGAATAAAAGGAACGGGAACATATGAGCAGTCAAAATACGTATATCCTGGTCCCATAGGAAGTTTTGGATACAAAAGAAATCCTACTTATCAACGATATTGTGATGACTTCCATATAACTGTTTGAGGGTCTTGATAAGCATGGGCTTGTAATATCCTTCGGTAAGAAGCTTGCATTGTGGTATAAAGTTTCCGTAGTGGGAACAACTAATCTCCCTTTTAAATATTTATATACTGTTCTCATTGGTTACGTGCTCTTAATTATTTACACGGTTTTATCAAGAGATCCGTAATTGATATGTATAGATATCGAAATTTAATGAGAGAGAGAGAGAGAGAGAGAGAGAGACGCAACATTTACCACCAAATAGAAAGTATTTTTTTCTGTTCTTAAATAAAAGTAATTTTGACATAAAATTTGGCATGTCCTCATATTACTTGGTAACAACTAACAAATAACCTCTCTTTTATCTTTATATTTCTCAGCCTTTTTATCTTTACTTCTTCGGTTTTGGAGAGAGAGAGAGAGAGAGAGAGAGAGAGAGAGAGAGAGAGATACATACCCGTCAACAATTAAACACTCAGCTAACGAGTTGGTGCCGAATCGCCAGCTCATCTCGATCCTTCGTTACCTATAGCTAAACAGCCTTTTAGCAGACATTATCTATATATCTGTTGTTTTTTTGACACTAGCTACTGTTACATTTTGGTGACCAGTTGGCCCACGGAAGTGGTGTACTGGCAGTTACGGCCCATATAAAGCCCATATAAGGGTAATTGTGTGAGATTGCAAAACTTAGAACAGTGGAAAACTCATAAATAACTGGGCAGGAATGTAGTGGTCTGGGTAGCTCAGTGATAGAGCACTCGCATATAGTGCGGGAGGTCCTGGGTTCGATCCACGGCCAGACATTGCATTTTTCCTTCCTGTTTCGCTATCATTATCTCGGCAGCCGATCTTTTCGTAAGCACAGTGTTAAGCTTTCAACAGGTCTGAACTGTACTATATATACGTGACAATTCCAATTTCCAATTGTTTTATTTTTCTGCTTACGACGAATAAACCTCTACAGCTCAAAAAATCAATTTTTCTTCTAGTTTAACTGTTGTCACGTGACATACCCGAGTACAGATTTTTACATTGTTGTGCGTGTATATAATGGTGTATAATTGCTAATTATGTACGTCCTGGATACATCCTTTGAAACAAACATGGACATTTCATCAGTGATTGCTAACAGGCTGTTGGACAGTGAAACGGTAAATATCTCTCTCTCTCTCTCTCTCTCTCTCTCTCTCTCTCTTCATATTTTAATATATTTTAATCAATGATTGTCGAGATTGTTGCTTGCTAACTCGAACTTTTTATGTAAAGAGGCACAACTAATGAATCCTCTCTCTCTATCTCTCTCTCTCTCTCTCTCTCTCTCTCTGATTCTCATTGATATTTTATCAGTGATTGCCTAGATTATGCTAGCTAACTTATAATATAAGAGGTGGACAATGAAACAGTAAGTCACACACACACACACACACACACACACACACACACACACACACACTGTGATTGGATATTTCATCAGTGATTGCCCAGATGGTGCTCCCTAACACGTTAGTCCAATTACATTCCATTCAACAATAATATACAACTGTTCCGCCGTTTAATGTTTCCCTCGATGACATCAGTGCTATTTTATTATTTGACTATATATCAATTTGCACATTGTCACTATAGATAATTTTCATTCCTAAAAATATCCATCACTTTGGGAGTTCGAATGAACAGCCAATTAACATATCAGAAACAACTCTTTTTACTTATTTATTTATTTATTTATTTATTTACATATTTTATTTATTTATTTATTTATTTATTTATTTACATATTTTATTTATTTATTTATTTATTTATTTATTTATTTATTTATTTAACGATAAAAACTATTTACAGATAAGTTGCCACCAAGGGGATATTGGAAACCTAAGCTTATCCATGCCCTAAAAATTTATTTTCATGTATGATGTCTCTGTATCCAAAATTATCGTAGATATGTTTGACGTTCACGATGGATGTAGCTAGCAAGAAAGAAGTGTTTTCAAGAGCTTCCGAAGCATCCGGCCTATTACATGACGGAAAGTAAAGTGTTTAACTTACATAACTTACATGCAGTTTGCCATTTATACTATTTTTAAAGTTTTTTCTTCGCTTTTGGGATAATGAGTTGAACATGGACCGGCATGTCTGTATTTGATTAGTTCATGTAATATTAATGCATATATATATTTATATATACATTCTATTTAGACAGGCTAAAGTTTCACATTCCTAAACAAAGATTTTTCTAAACTTTTGCAATTTTTTGGCAATCTCTGTTCGAATTATGGATGTACTTTTTTGACGAAACTAAATGCAGATGGTATAAGTTTGTCAACATGAAACTTTAAATTTCCTAATATCTTAGCAATTCCCGCAAAATGAATAAGATTTGAAATTTGCCAGATTTAAGTTAGAAAAAGTATTTGTTAAAGAACGTTTGTGAAAGATTTCATATTTCAGTTCATCATGAATATATTAATCCTTTGTGCAACTTTATTATTAAATTTTGTCAAATATCCTTATTTGTCATATTTAAGTAAAGTAAAATCTCAAAAAGTTTTATGGCTGTCATCACAGTATTGTTGATAAGTTTGATGTCTCCATGTCAAGGATTGCCCTGGATATGTTTAACGTCCCAGACGTTAATGTTCCTTTAAGACAAATTTTGATTACACACGTGACGGGTGTAGCTAGCTAAAAAGGAGGTACTTGCCCTTCCGGAACACCCGGTCTCACTTCCATGATGGAAGTTCACGTGTTTTAACTTTGCTTCTGGATTGTGATTCGGACATGGATTAGTATGTTTGTTTTTGATTAAGGTATGGTTGCGAAACTGGAGCCAGGTTACATACTTCAGTTCATAATATATTTATCATTTATGCATCTTTATTGTTTTCTGACAAATATCCTAATTCAGTTGGTGTTTAATGCAAAGTTACGTGATTGAACAATGATTATTATATTTCATTATTTAGCGGATAAATCGATCGTTACCATGACGACATTATAACTAGAATTAAACTTGTATATGTCTCTTTAATACCTGTGATTGATCCTTCAGTCATTTTAATTGCAGATAAGTAAGTGACAATGATAGCTGACATCAACCCGATGATAACGATTGTAAAAGGAATGTCATAATTAAGGTGAGATTATTGTGTGAGAGGTTAGGAGTTCGAATCCGGTTTTGAAACGTCGTCAACACTTTGACTTGAGGTTAATTGATGCATATTAACTTATTTACATTTTGGACCTTTTATTTTTCTTATTTAAAATTTTTTAAATATTTGGATTTTCCTAGAAGTTTGGTCCCCGAGCACTACTGATGAGGTATTTGATTCCGAAACGGCCGTCATATGCTGTAAAATTAAAACAGGTTTAATAATAATTACATAGGTAGCATAGTGGTATGTGTATAGTACTGTTGGTGGAGAAGTCCTCCTTCATACGTCTTGTATTTGTCGCGCTCTACCAATAAGTGATTGTTTCCTCCTTACGTGTACTTGTAAATAGCTGAAAAGTATGACAGATATTTACCTTTTATTGCGTTTCAATTGGGTTTTTTTCGATTTGATTTTCCGTATTTTTTAAATACTGGGATTTTTTCATAAAAATAGTTATAGCTAGGCTGTAGATTGTCCTCTGATATCAACGATTTTCTTTTTTCTTTCTCTTTGAAATGCTTAGTTTTATTTGATTTATTTCTATAAAGATTTTTTAAAATAACCAGGAATTTAAAAAAAATAGCATTTAGCGATGTATGTTGTTATGTTTTCTAGTTTTATCCACAACAAACATCTGTAATACTTTAAGAATTGCTTAAATCGGTGTTAAACTGTGGCCATAGTCTTCCTTTGTCAGATATTAGAGCCTTACAAGTGGTATTGTTCTAAACAGCAGCGCCTAGGCCTCTCGCTTCTTATGTTCAAATCCAACTCGGGATAGACCTAGTTTGCCAGTTCGCTTGGAGAAGGGCGGACGCTTTCTTCCGGTCCCTGTTTCACAATCATTCCTTAACTTAAAATTAGCTAACTTTGACCATCCTTTTAGAACTACAAAGTAATTGTTTGACAAAAACTGGAAACAAACGTTATTCAGATTTAAGATAAAGAAAATCTTAGTTAAGGAATGATTGGGAAACTGGGGCCAGGTATTACGTTTTCTTAAGCTTAACCCATCCATGAACTCACATAAGCGAAAAAAATCTTGACTTTGGCGTAAAACTAGACTCTAAAATCATCTCTGATAATGTTATAATTACATATTATACCAGTTTTAATATAACATGTTCTTCAACGATAAGTCGCAGCAGTAATTTTAGAGCAGCATCGCTTTCTCTTCTAGTATTCCACGATTTTAAAATCGAAATCAAATTTCAAAAACAGTTATGCCTGTTACGCGATTTCCGTCCAAAAAAAGATACTGGATGACAAAAGTGGTGTTTTTCAATCATCCAAAAACAAAATAAAAACCACCAGGGTTGATATGTTAGTCTTTAAACAAAATAATTTAACACATTTTGTCATTTTTTTACATCAAATACATGCTAGAATAAAGTATATTTTCTACCATTTATTATTCATAACTTTAAACATGTGTCACAATTCTAAACAAAGTTTTCGTTTCGTTCATTTCGTCTGGGATACACATGTACAAAAAAAAAAACTATGTTGTCGTTTAAACCCCGGCGGAAGTCCCACCAAGACTTGAAAAAGGTAGTAACTCTTCTTTGGCCAAGCACACCGTATACGTATTTCGATTCCCGGTGTCACGGCAGGCGTGGTACGTTAAAGAACCCACCTTGCACATTCCCCTTTAGCGCACTGCAAAGATCCAAATTTCTACCACTTGGCCTATAGCTGATGACTTCTTGAGATCGGGACGTAAAACCCAAGTCAATCAATCATTGAAAATAACCTTACACATACATCAGTAAAATTAACCTTACACATACATCAGTAAAATTAACCTTACACATACATCAGTAAAATTAACCTTACCATACATCATTGAAAATAACCTTACACATACATCAGTAAAATTAACCTTACACATACATCAGTAAAATTAACCTTACCATACATCATTGAAAATAACCTTACCATACATCAGTAAAATTAACCTTACCATACATCATTGAAAATAACCTTACCATACATCATTGAAAATAACCTTACCATACATCATTGAAAATAACCTTACACATACATCATTGAAAATAACCTTACACATACATCAGTAAAATTAACCTTACACATACATAAGTAAAATTAACTTTACCATACATCATTGAAAATAACCTTACCATACATCATTGAAAATAACCTTACACATACATCAGTAAAATTAACCTTACACATACATCAGTAAAATTAACCTTACACATACATCATTGAAAATAACCTTACCATACATCATTGAAAATAACCTTACACATACATCAGTAAAATTAACCTTACACATACATCAGTAAAATTAACCTTACCATACATCATTGAAAATAACCTTACCATACATCATTGAAAATAACCTTACACATACATCAGTAAAATTAACCTTACACATACATCAGTAAAATTAACCTTACCATACATCATTGAAAATAACCTTACCATACATCAGTAAAATTAACCTTACCATACATCATTGAAAATAACCTTACCATACATCATTGAAAATAACCTTACACATACATCATTGAAAATAACCTTACACATACATCAGTAAAATTAACCTTACACATACATCAGTAAAATTAACCTTACCATACATCATTGAAAATAACCTTACCATACATCAGTAAAATTAACCTTACACATACATCAGTAAAATTAACCTTACCATACATCATTGAAAATAACCTTACCATACATCATTGAAAATAACCTTACACATACATCAGTAAAATTAACCTTACACATACATCAGTAAAATTAACCTTACCATACATCATTGAAAATAACCTTACCATACATCAGTAAAATTAACCTTACCATACATCATTGAAAATAACCTTACCATACATCATTGAAAATAACCTTACCATACATCATTGAAAATAACCTTACACATACATCATTGAAAATAACCTTACACATACATCAGTAAAATTAACCTTACACATACATCAGTAAAATTAACCTTACCATACATCATTGAAAATAACCTTACCATACATCATTGAAAATAACCTTACACATACATCAGTAAAATTAACCTTACACATACATCAGTAAAATTAACCTTACACATACATCATTGAAAATAACCTTACACATACATCATTGAAAATAACCTTACACATACATCAGTAAAATTAACCTTACACATACATCAGTAAAATTAACCTTACCATACATCATTGAAAATAACCTTACCATACATCATTGAAAATAACCTTACACATACATCAGTAAAATTAACCTTACACATACATCAGTAAAATTAACCTTACACATACATCAGTCAAATTAACCTTACCATACATCATTGAAAATAACCTTACCATACATCATTCAAAATAACCTTACACATACATCGTTCAAAATAACCTTACCATACATCATTGAAAATAACCTTACTATACATCATTCAAAATAACCTTACCATACATCATTCAAAATAACCTTACCATACATCATTGAAAATAACCTTACCATACATTATTGAAAATTACCTTACCATACATCATTGAAAATATTCTTACCATACATCATTCAAAATAACCTTACCATACATCATTCAAAATAACCTTACCATACATCATTGAAAATAACCTTACTATACATCATTGAAAATAACCTTACCATACATCATTCAAAATAACCTTACCATACATCATTGAAAATAACCTTACCATACATCATTGAAAATATTCTTACCATACATCATTCAAAATAACCTTACACATACATCATTGAAAATAACCTTACCATACATCATTGAAAATAGCGTTTTAGAGTACATCTGGGAAAGCAAGATTTGTCCCTACATCGACGGTGATGGATGTAATAGTTATTCCCAGACCAACGGCTGAAACATCTCTCTCTCTCTCTCTCTCTCTCTCTCTCTCTCTCTCTCTGCAACATAATAGCATAATAGATACGTCATATACCACTTTATATTTTAAATTATTTTATGCATTCAAAAATGGTATATGACAAAAGGTATATGATAATCATGGGTGAATGTACTGTAGTTAATGATAAACTTAAAACAGGTATATATTACACATATATAGAAAATGAGACATTTTTTATTTATATTTCAATAAATATCCATGTATGTATTTAAATATGATTGACAAAGTATGCTTCTAGACAGCTTGTACGATCGGTAGACCTTTTAACAATAGCAAATATACTCCGTTTAATGCTAATCTCTGGATGCTGCTTTGATCCGTGGTATTGATTTTTTTCTTTGAGATTTACATTATATATATATACAGGCCTGTCGAAAGTTTAACATTTAGCTAACGAATCAGTGCAGATCAGACTTAATTTCAACCCCTTATTTCGTCATATATATATACAAGCCTGTCGACAATTTAAAACTTGGCTAACGAATCAGTGTCGATTAGCACCTAATTTCGACCTCTGTTTTTAGCTCTTCATGTATACAGGGATGTCGAAAGTTTAGCTAACATTTAGCTAAAGAATCAGTGCCGAATAGAACTTAATTCCGACCCCTTTTAGCTTGTTATATATACAGGGATGTCGAAAGTTTAACACTAAGCTAGCGAATCAGTGCCGGATAGCATCTAATATCGACCCCTTATTTCGTCATGTATATATACAGGACTGTCGAAAGTTTAACATTTAGCTAAGGAATCAGTGCCGGATAGATGTCGAAAGTTCAACATTTAGCTAACGAATCAATGCCGGATAGCATCTAATATCGACCCCTTTTAGCTCGTCAGCTTATCTGTCTCAGAGACTGGCAATCTATGTCTCTGTCATTTGACAAGCGAGCTTCATTTCCTTTTCGTTGGTTCGATGTTAAATTAAAGTTTCGATAGATATGTACTATATATATGTCGGACCTACTGAGCATTTACACCAAGCTAACGAAAAGGAGACGCGCCTTGGCACCTGGCTGAGATAGGGATAGCTAGTGACGGCAAAGTCTTAACTCTGAGTGACCGAGATATTGATAGGTAGTGGTCAAAGAACTGAGAGATAAATAGCAGCTTCCAAAAAGCTGTCGATATATATAGGTAACGAGCGGACGAGATGAGCTGCGAATTTGTCACTCATTCGTTAGCTTTTGGAAGGTTTTATAATTTATAAGCTGAATCCTTAGTCCACTTGGTGACGAAATGGTGAGATGACACTGATCAGCTACCGTAGATTTGACATTACCATGTCTGACAGTTTCTGTAACAATGGTCTTTTGTCTTGCAGTAAAGACTAGTACAAACTTTTGACTGGTCTATACAGTAAATGTTTTTGTACTGTGAAGTCTGTAATTGGATTTCTGATCAATTATAAATCAGGTTGCTAGTCCCTATTTCCGGGATGTTTGCTCTCTGGGTGTCACGGGCATTGATTTTTTTTAAAGACTAAAAAACAACGTCCTACATCAATCGCCAATTGTTCTTAACATTAAAATGAACATTGTCATGCTATATTGTTTTTTTTTTTTTTTTTTTTTTTTTTTTTTAAAGACAAACATGACAATACAAAATGAATTCGAATCACTGTTAATATAAAACACAAAAATGATTTGTTTGAACTTTACAAATGTTAAAGTACATGTATATACCACAAAATAGCCAATAACACAATCTTCAACTCAATGGTAACTAATTTTATATTTTTTAATTGAGCTATTGGTGTAGGCAAACAACATTGACTTGTCTGCTCAATTTTAATCTTTGTTACAGACGAATGCATTTATATATAAATGTATAGGTATTAACATAATGGAGAAACAAAGAGCATGTCTACATCTGTACTAACTGCGAATCCTGACACAACACATATATAGGAAGATTCTCCCGTATGAATTTCCTTAACGAAAGGTCAAGCGGACAGGCCAATGTTGTTTGGCTATACTTATGTTACCATTATTGTAACAATACTGCTAACATATTCTGCACGCTGCTAAGAACTAACATATAGTCGACTCCCCGAATACGGCCGGCTGCAAATTAGGGTATGCAAGTCTAGTCATGTGACCAGCGGGTACAAAGTTTCGTCATGTGACTGCGGGTACAAAGTTTTGTTATTTGACCTTGCCCAAGTTTCACAATCATTCCTTAATTGAGATATTCCTGAACTTTAATTTGAGAATATTAATTTTTAAGATATTCAAGAATTTGAGATGTCATTTTGAAGATCATTTTAAGCTCATGGCATATGAATTTTACATGTAGTTGCCATCATCATCATCATCATCATCGTGGTCGTTGCTGTCTTCTTCTTCGCCATCGACTTCATCATCATCATTGTTGTCTTTTTCTTCATTATTATTTGTTGTTGTTGTTATTATTATTATTATTATTATTATTATTATTATTATTATTATTATTTTTATTTCATATGGGGTTGAGTGATGACATGATGTGTACTGTGTTAATTCAGTGCACATGGAAAATGCAAGAATAAAGCCGTATTTTCCAACAAACTCACAAAAAAATTGTCAAAACTTGATACAAAATATACTAACCTAATAGGAAAAAATATCTTTCATTCATCCAAAAGTGAATTTAATTCTGTACATACAGCAGTTTTTGAACTTTTTTTAACAAAACAAATAATGTCAAAATTATCCCTTCTGTACCTTCTTGCTATAATAACTATAAAAGTTATGCCATAATTGGAATAATTATGATGATCACAACTGGAAAAAAACCGAACAACAATGACCTTCCTGACCCTAAATACCCTGATGTAAATTTGAATGAGGCCTAATTGGTGTATAAACTTGGTTGAATTTCCAAAATTTTCGCAAAATTTCTCTATGTACAGGAGAACTGAACCATGATATTTTCATTTAAAAATACAATTGCATTTTAAATGCATTTTATTGCTAGTTTAATGAAAACATTTTCAATTAAAATCAAAAACAAACATACTAATCCGTTTCCGAATCACAATCCAGAAGCAAAGTAAAAACTTTGGAACTGACAAGTTAGGTTAGACACGTGAACTTTCTCTAGGGAAGTGAGGCCGGGTGCTCCGGAAGGGTAAGCACCTCCTGTTTAGCTAGCTACACCCGCCACGTGTGTAATCAAAATTGTGTGAATGGAACATGGAACTATGAGACGTAAAATACATCCAAGGCAATCCTGGACACAGAGACATCAAACTTACCAACAATACCGTGATGTGAGAAATAAATAATAAAAACCACGTGCATTCAATTTATGGAAATACAGCTAGTAGTCATGTGACAGCTGGTATTATTTGGACGTAAAACTCCATTTATCCAATCAATCTTTCGCCACTGTCTTCGCTGTTTGTAATTCAATTTTTCAATTTAGTTTATTTGCATTAAACATATTACAATCATGTTTATAGCCATATAACAACAATCATTATGCACAGGAAACAACTAAATACATTATTTTACAAAACATTTTAATTTAAATGCATTATATCTAAATTTTGCAAAGTTTGAATAATTTTTCCCTTTTATCCCCCATTAAACAATAAAACGTTTGTAGATTTGGCCAATGACAATAGTATTTCGGTAAATAACGATGTCTTATTATAATAATATGTATTTTGGGCAGACCAACAAAAAATGGTATTCGTTTTCAATAACTTTCATGTTGCAACATGTACAAAAACGCAAATTTTTATCAATGCCATTATATCTACCACGCTCAATAGCTAAGTCATGGTTACTTATTCTAAATTTTGTTAATAATACTCTTATTATTATTATTATTTCAGATGGCGTTGAGTGATGACATGATTATAGGCCTGTCGGCCGGGTTCGGATCAATATTTGGACTTATACTGTTGTGTTGTATTACCTGGAAGTGTTGTTGTTCTTCAAAATCAAAAATTGAAACTCCTAAACCATCTGGACCCTGGATGACAAAACAGACAGACCCAGCCAATAAGAATAAACAATATTCAAGCATTGGATCAAATGTGAATTCTCAAAAACAAAAGAATTTGAGTCCGGCGTGGGGACAAGATCCTTCTAACCATAGTCCTTATAAACGAAATATGGATGATTTTTATGGAAAATATTTGTTTTAGTATTTATTAACAAAAATGGAACATTGGCAGATTGTATCATTATCAAGCAGTATTAATCATGTGTTTATGTGTTAGGTATAGTGATGCTGAAAAGCTTAACAAGCTGTACAGTAACATTGGTTGTATGGGACTAAATGATACTTATAATTAATCAGACAAACACCCACGTTATACATTGTTTTTTGTTTTTCCTTTCTTTCTTAAAATTTATTTAAAGTCAAACCTGTCTATAAAGGCCACCCAAGGGAACCAGTAAAAATTACCTTTAAAGGAAGGTGGCCCTTATAAAATTACTTATAAATTATACAGGTTCAACAAATATGGATAAAGAGCAATTGGGATAACATGTTACTGGCTTTTATAAGCAGGTGCCTTTTATGTAGAGGTGGCATTTAACACAGATTTGAATTTATTTTTTTATTTACTTATTTATTTATTACATTCAATAATTTATGTATGAATTTTTTATGGTAACTTCATGTTATTGATTTATATATTGTAAAATGTTATATTCAAGGAGACTGGGTATATATAATATATATATTATATATATATATATATATATATATATATATATATTCACTTTTGTTCCGGTATCCTTTATTGTATGTTCTTGTCATTCTGCTATTACTGTACATTTATGAAATAAAATACTGTTTAAACTAGGGTCAAGTGAAATGTATTAATAATCCAAAAAAGCGAAAATCCATCACAAATCCTGGCTTCTAACTCAAGTAGTATATATAGTTTAAACTCAATTTCTGTCCGCCACTTTTCTTGGAAACCATATTTTAGCAGGAAACGGGTGCATTTTTTTAGATGGAGTAAATGCGTCATTGATCATGGTGATAATTCGACTAAAGCATTGTTTATGCAACAAAGACTGAATCAAAGAATATAAACTTAACTGACACGTTAAATTTTCAAACGCATATATCTTAAGGTTCCCTATATATTACATTTTAAGGCTAAATAACTCCTTGGACATATCATACCGTCTTATGTTTACAGGTCCTAGTTTCACAATTATACCTAAACTAACATTTTCCTAACTTAAAATTGTCAAATTGTCTTTTTTCGAACTTTCATGTGCCGATTTTTAATTTTTATTAGAATAATGTACTTAAATTCAGCAGTTGTCATGTCATTTCGAATGCATTATTTGAATAAAAATTCAAAATTAGCACATGACAGCACTATAAATAAAAATTATCGGCAAAATTAGAATATAAATGGGATCATCTTCAAAGTGGCATCTAAAAATTCACAAATATCTAGGAAATTGTCAAAATTAAACAGATTTAAGTTAAGAAATATCTTACTTAAGAAAAATTTGTGAAACTGAGGTCAGAAGTGATTTATTGCTGTCAACAAAGGATTGTCGATTTTAATGTAATCGATTTGTTCAAAGATGGCTTCCGAATATTGTCGGGTATCGTTTAATAAATTACATGGTGTATATATTATGGCTTAAATAAATTGTACATCTGAATAAAATTTCAAAGAAAATCTTAATAAATGTACCAAGCTTCAAACGATACAAATATAAATATTTAAGACGATTGTGGGCGAAATGTAGCAACAGTACAGTCCTGTCGAAAGTTTTAACACCAAGCTAACGAATCGGCAGCTCATCTCGGCTCCTGAGGCATGGCTCCTCGTTAGCTATATATCGAGCACTTTTTGGCAGATGGTATCATTTATCTCTCAGCAGCGTTTTTAGTCACTGGGTATCTACATCTCGGCCATTCGGATTCGACTCATTTTCGTTAACCTAGTGTTAAACTTTCGACATGTCTGTACTGATGATGTCAATTTTTCAAGAACGCCATATACCTGTACTTATGAATTCTATCAGATCTCACAAACGTATATATAAATATATTTATTTTCACTGAAAGTTTTACAACTTATGAGTGTATATACAATATAATACAATATTTGGCAATGTTCATGGAAATGGTACAGTAAATTGAAATGTTTACAACAAAATAATTATTCTATAATATACAAAATGGAAGTTATTATAACTTAGTTTTATTTACAATTTTTGCCTAAACTTTACAAGTAGAACTATGGAACATGGCTGTTTGACTGCTGAGTAAAAACCGTAAACAATGACACCGACTGACCCATCTCTGAACGACAAGCAAGGAAACAAGACAAGATGTACACCCAATATGCGACAGTGTTTGTCATTCAGAGGTGGGACGGTACACTAGATGGTTGCCGAGGCACGATAATAGGGATAATATACTCATTAAGACAGACAACCATGCGCCACTGACTACTTGTGACTATTTGTGATATATATTAAATAACAATATGCTATATACCGTTGTAAGTAGATGTATTGAATATTATTAACAATGTATTCGCGGCCTGTCCACATCTGAGCGACAAGCAAAGCGGCAATACAAGTGGTTGGGACCTATCCCCACCAACAAGATGTCGCATTGCCTATCACTCACAAATGAACAGTATATATACCGGTTGGATAATTAAGAAGCGTTATTCGCGACTTGCCCACATCTGAATAAGAAGCAAAGCAGCAATACAAGTGGTTGGGACCTGTCCCCACCAACAAGATGTCGCACTGCCTATCACTCACAAATGGACAGTATACATATACATATACGTATACGACAAACCCATCAACAGCGGAGTGTACAGTAGTGGTGATTGACATGCAAGTAAAGATTCTTGTAAGGATCAGCTCTATACTGCGGTAGCTCAGTTGAGAGTGGGAGGTCGTGGGTTCGAACCCTGGCCGGTCTGACCCAAGACTTGAAAGTGGGTAGTGAATGTTTTTTCGCCGAGCACTCGGCATTATAAAAGTAAAGTCACGGTTCTTTCGAATCGGAACTTAAAATAAACATGGTTCCGTGTCATTGCAGGCTTGGCAAGATAAAGAACCCTGCTGTATAATGCCATCAGCCAACGTACAGGTAAAATTTCTGCACCCCCGCCTATAGATGGCGACGTCTCGATATAAGTAAAATATTCTTGACTGGGACGTTAAACACCATCACTGAACTCAACTCTGGTGGAAGAAATCGGAGTACTAGGAGAAAACCAACAAACTGACAAACTTTCTCACACCAAAACACAGAATCTAAATTCAATATAATTTTTAAAAAATGCCCATGGTACTCTTGTTATATATATTACCATGCGTATTTTTAAAATTTATAATGAACTAACCCCTTTGCACTAAAATCAAACAGAATGGTTTCGAATCGTATAATAACTTTGCACTAAATAAATGTACGAAGTAAGTGGCAAAATTATCAATCCTTAGGGGTTAATGAAAAGCATGATGTTTATAATTTTTTCCAGTATTCGGAGATTTTTTTACTAGTATCAATGCAATTTAAGACGAAATGAATATTTTTGTCTGCGGTCGACTGTTTTAAAGTAGTAAAAACGTTGTTTGAAACAAACTGCAACATTATATACGTTGTATAATGGTATATGACCAGGCTCAAGTTTCAGAATGATTCCTTAACTAAGACTTTCCTTAACTTATATTTCACAAATTTTGGCAATTTCGGTTTGAAACATAGATGTGCATTTTGAGGAAATTAAATGCAGGTGTTATAAGCTTTCAAGAAGTGCGGATCTTCAAAATGACACCTTAATTAAATTCCCATTTATATCTAAACAATTCGCAAAATTAATAAAGATTTCAAATTTGCCATATTGAAGTTAAGGGGAATCTTGGTTAAGGAATGATTGTAAAACCATACCAGAATTCAAACTTGTACGTTACACTATGCTCCTAAAATTATATAGAATCTTTCTGTCTGTGTACAGTGCTCGGCTGGATACAAAATTGTGCATGTATACAGCGCGCTTTTAAAATCAGCTAACGCAATGTGTCTTTTGAAAGTATTTAAATATTGTAAAACATTTACCAAAAGGGTCGCCGAAATCCCTGCTCTCTCTCTATATATACATGTATGAAATAACTTCACCAATACATTAATTTTGGCTCTAAAACTTTGAGATAAAATTGCAATCAATCTTTTTATGTTTACACCTAATTATACCGGTTATGTAAAAAGAAACTCGATCTTGGAATAATTGTTGACTTTGTATTGAAATGCGGATCGGATTACAAGAATTACATGTGTAAATCTCACAATGTGACAAGAATTTATATTTTATAACAAGAATATCTCATTAAGATCTTCTGACAATTTTATTGATTTATTGGTAAAAATTAAGATACATTTATTTGTCTTCCGTAAGGTGGGCTCTGGGCTACGGTACAGACCTGTCGAAAGTTTAACACCCAGGAAACAAAAAAGTCGAACTGCTGTGTAGCCAGGATATATGGCTAGCTTGTGACCGGAAAGCTGCCGACGTACAGTACAGACCTGTCGAAAGTTTAACACCTAACAAACAAAAAAGTCGAACTGCTGTGTAGCCAGGATATATGGCTAGCTAGTTGCCGGAAAGCTGCCGACGTATCTAAAGAGCTGCATCTGCCGAAAAGCTCTCGTGGTATAGGTAGAAAAAAGGCAGAGATGACCCTTGATTCGGCACGCATTCGCCGTTTGATTTATTGACACAAATTAAGATCAACTTCGTCTTCTGTTTGCAAGATGGGCATTGGTAATGTGTATTACATAAACTAAAGTGACAGATCTGTCGAAAGTGCAACACTGAGCAAACTAAAAATAAAACTGGAAGCCTATCTGCTGCATGCCCCGGTTGTGTATAGCTTGTGTCCGGAAAGCTGTTGGGGTATTAATAGCAGCTGCAAAAAAATCGAGATAAGCTGTTTATTCGGCACCAATTCGTTAGCTCGGTGTTATTTAAAACTCTCGATGTGCCTGTACTGTTATAATACACAACTATCAAAAGTTCAACATTCAGCTAACGAATAAAATGTTGAAGCTCGGCTGCTACATTTGTAAGTGGCCGGGATATATGGAAAGCTACTGGCTAGCAGTTACCGAGGTATATAGCCAACGATAGAAGGGTCGAAATGAACTGCCGATTCGACAGTAGTTAATGCGTTTATTTATTGTTAAACTTTCAACAGGTCTAAATTGCATATAGATTAACAGGATATCGATCACGTTTGAAATTTAAATTCATCATGTGTTGTGTATGAGATTAAATACGGATTGATTTTGTTGTCCTCAAATCCTATTACACCTGTACTGTATATTTCCTGAATAATTTTTCCGTTAAATATAATCAAAGTACTGAAACCCAAAAATACTGAAAACATACTAAAACAGACCCATTAGCCTGTATCTGTCACTCGCACATATTGATACAAAGTGATTAAATTGATTGGTTGATTGATTGATTAATTGATTGATTGATAGATTGATTGATAGATTGGTTAATTGATTGATTGATTGATTGATTTAGTTTAGTTTACGTTCCTGTTAGGAAAATTTCAAACATATCCATTATTGAGATCTTACCAGTTGTAAGTGAAGTGAAAAATGTTTTGCAGTACCGTGAATGTGCAGGGAAGGTTCTTTTATGTTATGTGCCTAGCCTACCGTGACAAGGGCATTTGTTTTTAAGATCTATCCCAAAGGACTTTCATTTCTTACTGCCGAGTGCTCGGTGAAAGAACAGACTTAGTCATACCCTGGGGGATTTTAACCCATGACCTTTCACAAAGGGAGGGGGCACTTTACCAACTGAGCTAATTATGTAGTGGACAAAGTGATTAGAATGTTTTTTTAAACAGACAAAATGCATGTTATCTACTAAATCAAAAGGACATACATGTATAAATAGCCTTTTTCTAATTCTGATTTTTGATAGGTTCATTAATTTTTAGTAATCAAAAACAAACATACTAATCCATGTCCGAATCACAATCCAGAAGTTAGGTTAGACACGTGAACTTCCACTAGGAAAGTGAGGCCTGGTGCTCCGGAAGGGTAAGCACTTCCTGTTTAGCTAGCTACACTCGCCACGTGTGTAATCAAAATTGTGTGAAAGGAACATGGAACTATGAGACGTCAAATATACCCAGGGCAATCCTGGACACAGAGACAAACTTATCAATATTGTGATGACGGCCATAAAACTTTTTGAGGGCCTTAATAAACCCAGGCTTGCAATATCCCTGACTCAACAATTTATTTGCAAGCAGCCTACTTCGTTGTACAAAGTCCCCGTAGTGCAAACAAGCTCTACCATAGCGTATTAATTTGGAAACAAATACACCATAAGCAGGAGAAGCGGGTATATCGCTGCATAAGAAGGAAAGTTGACAATAGAAAAATGATACATGCTAACGGTTGTAACTTCACTAAAAATTTAATTTCAACTGCAAAAGCCTAAAAAACGTCTGAATTGGCCCGGCCATTTTGTCACTAAAATTTTAATTTTGAGTACAAAATGAACTCTTGCCACTGATACAAGCTCAAAGTTGTATAATGGAGACCTAACAAGAAGGTCATGAAGGCCGGGGTGCTCACCTGAGATGTATTTAAGGTAGTGTTTGCATACCACTAGGCTAGCATTGGTCCCTAAAATACAGAGTAGTCACTAGGCTAGCATTAGACCCTAGAAACACAGAATATTCACTAGGCTAGCATTGGTCCCTAGAAATACAGAGTAGTCACTAGGCTAGCATTGGTCCCTAGAAACACAGAATATTCACTAGGCTAGCATTAGTCCCTAGAAATACAGAGTAGTCACTAGGCTAGCATTGGTCCCTAAAATACAGAGTAGTCACTAGGCTAGCATTGGTTCCTAGAAATACAGAATAGTCACTTGGCTAGCATTGGTCACTAGAAATACAGAATAGTCACTAGGCTAGCATTGGTCCCTAGAAATACAGAGTAGTCACTAGGCTAGCATTGGTAGCTAAAATACAAAATATTCACTGGGCTAGCACTGGTCCCTAAAACACAGAGTAGACACTAGGCTAGCATTGGTCCTTAGAAATACAGAGTAGTCACTAGGCTAGCATTGGTCCCTAAAATACAGAGTAGTCACTAGGCTAGCATTGGTTCCTAAAATACAGAGCAGTCACTAGGCTAGCATTGGTCTCTAGAAACACAGAATATTCACTAGGCTACCATTGGTCCCTAAAAAAACCAGAGTAGTCACTAGGTTAGCATTGGTCCCTAGAAATACAGAGTAGTCACTATGCTAGCATTGGTCCCTAAAATACACAGTAGTCACTAGGCTAGCATTGGTACCTAAATTACGCAGTAGTCACTAGGCTAGCATTGGTCCCTAGAAATACAGAGTAGTCACTAGGCTAGCATTGGTCCCTAAAATCAAGGAGTAGTCACTAGGCTAGCATTGGTCCCTAAAATACAGAGTAGGCACTAGGCTAGCATTGGTCCCTAGAAACACAGAATAGTCACTATGCTAGCATTGGTCCCTAAATACAGAATAGTCACTAGGCTCAAGAGGCTAGCATTGGTCCCTAGAAATACAGAATAGTCACTAGGCTAGCATTGGTCCCTAAATTACACAATAGTCACTAGGCTAGCATTGGTCCCTAGAAATACAGAGTAGTCACTAGGCTAGCATTGGTCCCTAACATCAAGGAGTAGTCACTAGGCTAGCATTAGTCCCTAAAATACAGAGTAGTCACTAGGCTAGCATTGGTCCCTAGAAACACAGAATATTCACTAGGCTAGCATTGGTCCCTAGAAATACAGAGTAGTCACTAGGCTAGCATTGGTCCCTAAAATACAGAGCAGTCACTAGGCTAGCATCGGTCCCTTAAATACAGAGTAGTCACTAGGCTAGCATTGGTCCCTAGAAACACAGAATATTCACTAGGCTACCATTGGTCCCTAGAAATACAGAGTAGTCACTAGGCTAGCATTGGTCCCTAAAATACAGAGTAGTCACTAGGCTAGCATTGGTCCCTAAAATAGAGTAGTCACTAGGCTAGCATTGGTCCCTAGAAATACAGAGTAGTCACTATGCTAGCATTGATCACTAAAATACAGAGTAGTCACTAGGCTAGCATTGGTCCCTAAAATACAGAGTAGTCACTAGGCTACCATTGGTCCCTAAAATACAGAATAGTCACTAGACTAGCATTGGTCCCTAAAATTCAGAGTAGTCAGTCACTAGGCTAGCATTGGTCCCTAGAAATACAGAATAGTCACTAGGCTAGCATTAGTCCCTAAAATACGCAATATTCACTAGGCTAGCATTGGTCCCTAAAATACAGAGTAGTCACTAGGCTAGCATTGGTCCCTGGATATACAGAATAGTCACTAGGCTAGCATTGGTCCCTAGAAATACAGAGTAGTCACTAGGCTAGCATTGGTCCCTAAAATCAAGGAGTAGTCACTAGGCTAGCATTGGTCCCTAAAATACAGAGTAGGCACTAGGCTAGCATTGGTCCCTAGAAATACAGAATAGTCACTAGGCTAGCATTGGTCCCTAGAAATACAGAGTAGTCACTAGGGTAGCATTGGTCCCTAAAATACAGAGTAGTCACTAGGCTAGCATTGGTCACTAGAAATACAGAATAGTCACTAGGCTAGCATTGGTCCCTATAATACAGAGTAGTCACTAGGCTAGCATTGGTCCCTAGAAATACAGAGTAGTCACTAGGCTAGCATTGGTCCCTAGAAATACAGAATAGTCACTAGGCTAGCATTGGTCCCTAGAAATACAGAGTAGTCACTAGGGTAGCATTGGTCCCTAAAATACAGAGTAGTCACTAGGCTAGCATTGGTCACTAGAAATACAGAATAGTCACTAGGCTAGCATTGGTCCCTATAATACAGAGTAGTCACTAGGCTAGCATTGGTCCCTAGAAATACAGAGTAGTCACTAGGCTAGCATTGGTCCCTAAAAATACAGAGTAGTCACTAGGCTAGTATTGGTCCCTAGAAATACAGAGTAGTCACTAGGCTAGCATTGGTCCCTAGAAATACAGAGTAGTCACTAGGCTAGCATTGGTCCCTAAAATCAAGGAGTAGTCACTAGGCTAGCATTGGTCCCTAAAATACAGAGTAGGCACTAGGCTAGCATTGGTCCCTAGAAACACAGAATAGTCACTATGCTAGCATTGGTCCCTAAAATACAGAATAGTCACTAGGCTCAAGAGGCTAGCATTGGTCCCTAGAAATACAGAATAGTCACTAGGCTAGCATTGGTCCCTAAATTACACAATAGTCACTAGGCTAGCATTGGTCCCTAGAAATACAGAGTAGTCACTAGGCTAGCATTGGTCCCTAACATCAAGGAGTAGTCACTAGGCTAGCATTAGTCCCTAAAATACAGAGTAGTCACTAGGCTAGCATTGGTCCCTAGAAACACAGAATATTCACTAGGCTAGCATTGGTCCCTAGAAATACAGAGTAGTCACTAGGCTAGCATTGGTCCCTAAAATACAGAGCAGTCACTAGGCTAGCATTGGTCCCTTAAATACAGAGTAGTCACTAGGCTAGCATTGGTCCCTAGAAACACAGAATATTCACTAGGCTACCATTGGTCCCTAGAAATACAGAGTAGTCACTAGGCTAGCATTGGTCCCTAAAATACAGAGTAGTCACTAGGCTAGCATTGGTCCCTAAAATAGAGTAGTCACTAGGCTAGCATTGGTCCCTAGAAATACAGAGTAGTCACTATGCTAGCATTGATCACTAAAATACAGAGTAGTCACTAGGCTAGCATTGGTCCCTAAATACAGAGTAGTCACTAGGCTACCATTGGTCCCTAAAATACAGAATAGTCACTAGACTAGCATTGGTCCCTAAAATTCAGAGTAGTCAGTCACTAGGCTAGCATTGGTCCCTAGAAATACAGAATAGTCACTAGGCTAGCATTAGTCCCTAAAATACGCAATATTCACTAGGCTAGCATTGGTCCCTAAAATACAGAGTAGTCACTAGGCTAGCATTGGTCCCTGGATATACAGAATAGTCACTAGGCTAGTATTGGTCCCTAAAATACAGAGTAGTCACTAGGCTAGCTTTGGTCCCTAGAAATACAGAGTAGTCACTAGGCTAGCATTGGTCCCTAGAAATACAGAGTAGTCACTAGGGTAGCATTGGTCCCTAAAATACAGAGTAGTCACTAGGCTAGCATTGGTCACTAGAAATACAGAATAGTCACTAGGCTAGCATTGGTCCCTAAAATACAGAATAGTCACTAGGGTAGCATTGGTCCCTAAAATACAGAGTAGTCACTAGGCTAGCATTGGTCACTAGAAATACAGAATAGTCACTAGGCTATCACTGGTCCCTAAAATACAGAGTAGTCACTAGGCTAGAATTGGTCACTAGAAATACAGAGTAGTCACTAGGCTAGCATTGGTCCCTAGAAATACAGAGTAGTCACTAGGCTAGCATTGGTCACTAGAAACACAGAATAGTCACTAGGCTAGCATTGGTCCCTAGAAATACAGAGTAGTCACTAGGTTAGCATTGGTCACTAGAAATACAGAATAGTCACTAGGCTAGCATTGGTCCCTAAAATACAGAGTAGTCACTAGGCTAGCATTGGTCACTAGAAATACAGAGTAGTCACTAGGCTAGCATTGGTTACTAGAATACAGAATAGTCACTAGGCTAGCATTGGTCCCTATAATACAGAGTAGTCACTAGGCTAGCATTGGTCCCTAGAAATACAGAATAGTCACTAGGCTAGCATTGGTCCCTAGAAATACAGAGTAGTCACTAGGGTAGCATTGGTCCCTAAAATACAGAGTAGTCACTAGGCTAGCATTGGTCACTAGAAATACAGAATAGTCACTAGGCTAGCATTGGTCCCTATAATACAGAGTAGTCACTAGGCTAGCATTGGTCCCTAGAAATACAGAGTAGTCACTAGGCTAGCATTGGTCCCTAAAAATACAGAGTAGTCACTAGGCTAGCATTGGTCCCTAGAAATACAGAGTAGTCACTAGGCTAGCATTGGTCCCTAGAAATACAGAATAGTCACTAGGCTAGCAATGGTCCCTAAAAATACAGAGTAGTCACTAGACTAGCATTGGTCACTAGAAACACAGAATAGTCACTAGGCTAGCATTGGTCCCTAGAAATACAGAGTAGTCACTAGGCTAGCATTAGTCTCTAGAA
This sequence comes from Anadara kagoshimensis, assembly GCA_021292105.1. Lineage (NCBI taxonomy): Eukaryota > Metazoa > Mollusca > Bivalvia > Arcoida > Arcidae > Anadara > Anadara kagoshimensis. The sequence continues at coordinate 40,009,974 of CM037872.1, read as the reverse complement.
ATACAGAGTAGTCACTAGGCTAGCATTGGTCCCTAGAAATACAGAGTAGTCACTAGGCTAGCATTAATCCCTAAAATACAGAATAGTCACTAGGCTAGCATTGGTTCCTAGAAATACAGAATAGTCACTTGGCTAGCATTGGTCACTAGAAATACAGAATAGTCACTAGGCTAGCATTGGTCCCTAGAAATACAGAGTAGTCACTAGGCTAGCATTGGTAGCTAAAATACAAAATATTCACTAGGCTAGCACTGGTCCCTTAAACACAGAGTAGACACTAGGCTAGCATTGGTCCTTAGAAATACAGAGTAGTCACTAGGCTAGCATTGGTCCCTAAAATACAGAGTAGTCACTAGGCTAGCATTGGTTCCTAAAATACAGAGCAGTCACTAGGCTAGCATTGGTCTCTAGAAACACAGAATATTCACTAGGCTACCCTTGGTCCCTAAAAAAACCAGAGTAGTCACTAGGTTAGCATTGGTCCTAGAAATACAGAGTAGTCACTATGCTAGCATTGGTCCCTAAAATACAGAGTAGTCACTAGGCTAGCATTGGTCCCTAAATTACGCAGTAGTCACTAGGCTAGCATTGGTCCCTAGAAATACAGAGTAGTCACTAGGCTAGCATTGGTCCCTAAAATCAAGGAGTAGTCACTAGGCTAGCATTGGTCCCTAAAATACAGAGTAGGCACTAGGCTAGCATTGGTCCCTAGAAACACAGAATAGTCACTATGCTAGCATTGGTCCCTAAAATACAGAATAGTCACTAGGCTCAAGAAGCTAGCATTGGTCCCTAGAAATACAGAATAGTCACTAGGCTAGCATTGGTCCCTAAATTACACAATAGTCACTAGGCTAGCATTGGTCCCTAGAAATACAGAGTAGTCACTAGGCTAGCATTGGTCCCTAACATCAAGGAGTAGTCACTAGGCTAGCATTAGTCCCTAAAATACAGAGTAGTCACTAGGCTAGCATTGGTCCCTAGAAACACAGAATATCACTAGGCTAGCATTGGTCCCTAGAAATACAGAGTAGTCACTAGGCTAGCATGGTCCCTAAAATACAGAGCAGTCACTAGGCTAGCATTGGTCCCTTAAATACAGAGTAGTCACTAGGCTAGCATTGGTCCCTAGAAACACAGAATATTCACTAGGCTACCATGGTCCCTAGAAATACAGAGTAGTCACTAGGCTAGCATTGGTCCCTAAAATAGAGTAGTCACTAGGCTAGCATTGGTCTCTAGAAATACAGAGTAGTCACTATGCTAGCATTGATCACTAAAATACAGAGTAGTCACTAGGCTAGCATTGGTCCCTAAAATACAGAGTAGTCACTAGGCTACCATTGGTCCCTAAAATACAGAATAGTCACTAGACTAGCATTGGTCCCTAAAATTCAGAGTAGTCAGTCACTAGGCTAGCATTGGTCCCTAGAAATACAGAATAGTCACTAGGCTAGCATTAGTCCTAAAATACGCAATATTCACTAGGCTAGCATTGGTCCCTAAAATACAGAGTAGTCACTAGGCTAGCATTGGTCCCTGGATATACAGAATAGTCACTAGGCTAGTATTGGTCCCTAAAATACAGAGTAGTCACTAGGCTAGCATTGGTCCCTAGAAATACAGAGTAGTCACTAGGCTAGCATTGGTCCCTAGAAATACAGAGTAGTCACTAGGGTAGCATTGGTCCCTAAAATACAGAGTAGTCACTAGGCTAGCATTGGTCACTAGAAATACAGAATAGTCACTAGGCTAGCATTGGTCCCTAAAATACAGAATAGTCACTAGGGTAGCATTGGTCCCTAAAATACAGAGTAGTCACTAGGCTAGCATTGGTCACTAGAAATACAGAATAGTCACTAGGCTATCACTGGTCCCTAAAATAGAGAGTAGTCACTAGGCTAGAATTGGTCCCTAAAATCAAGGAGTAGTCACTAGGCTAGCATTGGTCCCTAAAATACAGAGTAGGCACTAGGCTAGCATTGGTCCCTAGAAATACAGAATAGTCACTAGGTAGCATTGGTCCCTAAAATACAGAGTAGTCACTAGGTAGCATTGGTCACTAGAAATACAGATAGTCACTAGGCTAGCATTGGTCCCTAAATACAGAGTAGTCACTAGGCTAGCATTGGTCCCTAGAAATACAGAGTAGTCACTAGGCTAGCATTGGTCCCTAGAAATACAGATAGTCACTAGGCTAGCATTGGTCCCTAGAAATACAGAGTAGTCACTAGGTAGCATTGGTCCCTAAAATACAGAGTAGTCACTAGGCTAGCATTGGTCACTAAATACAGAATAGTCACTAGGCTAGCATTGGTCCACTATAATACAGAGTAGTCACTAGGCTAGCATTGGTCCCTAAATACAGAGTAGTCACTAGGCTAGCATTGGTCCCTAAAAATACAGAGTAGTCACTAGGCTATTGGTCCCTAGAAATACAGAGTAGTCACTAGGCTAGTATTGGTCCCTAGAAATACAGAGTAGTCACTAGGCTAGCATTGGTCCCTAGAAATACAGAGTAGTCACTAGGCTAGCATTGGTCCCTAAAATCAAGGAGTAGTCACTAGGCTAGCATTGGTCCCTAAAATACAGAGTAGCACTAGGCTAGCATTGGTCCCTAGAAACACAGAATAGTCACTATGCTAGCATTGGTCCCTAAAATACAGAATAGTCACTAGGCTCAAGAGGCTAGCATTGGTCCCTAGAAATACAGAATAGGCACTAGGCTAGCATTGGTCCCTAAATACACAATAGTCACTAGGCTAGCATTGGTCCCTAGAAATACAGAGTAGTCACTAGGCTAGCATTGGTCCCTAACATCAAGGAGTAGCACTAGGCTAGCATTAGTCCTAAAATACAGAGTAGTCACTAGGCTAGCATTGGTCCCTAGAAACACAGAATATTCACTAGGCTAGCATTGGTCCCTAGAAATACAGAGTAGTCACTAGGCTAGCATTGGTCCCTAAAATACAGAGCAGTCACTAGGCTAGCATTGGTCCCTAAATACAGAGAGTCACTAGGCTAGCATTGGTCCCTAGAAACACAGAATATTCACTAGGCTACCATTGGTCCCTAGAAATACAGAGTAGTCACTAGGCTAGCATTGGTCCCTAAAATACAGAGTAGTCACTAGGCTAGCATTGGTCCCTAAAATAGAGTAGTCACTAGGCTAGCATTGGTCCCTAGAAATACAGAGTAGTCACTATGCTAGCATTGATCACTAAAATACAGAGTAGTCACTAGGCTAGCATTGGTCCCTAAAATACAGAGTAGTCACTAGGCTACCATTGGTCCCTAAAATACAGAATAGTCACTAGACTAGCATTGGTCCCTAAAATTCAGAGTAGTCAGTCACTAGGCTAGCATTGGTCCCTAGAAATACAGAATAGTCACTAGGCTAGCATTAGTCCCTAAAATACGCAATATTCACTAGGCTAGCATTGGTCCCTAAAATACAGAGTAGTCACTAGGCTAGCATTGGTCCCTGGATATACAGAATAGTCACTAGGCTAGTATTTGGTCCCTAAAATACAGAGTTCACTAGGCTAGCTTGGTCCCTAGAAATACAGAGTAGTCACTAGGCTAGCATTGGTCCCTAGAAATACAGAGTAGTCACTAGGGTAGCATTGGTCCCTAAAATACAGAGTAGTCACTAGGCTAGCATTGGTCACTAGAAATACAGAATAGTCACTAGGCTAGCATTGGTCCCTAAAATACAGAATAGTCACTAGGGTAGCATTGGTCCCTAAAATACAGAGTAGTCACTAGGCTAGCATTGGTCACTAGAAATACAGAATAGTCACTAGGCTATCACTGGTCCCAAATACAGAGTAGTCACTAGGCTAGAATTGGTCACTAAAATACAGAGTAGTCACTAGGCTAGCATTGGTCCCTAGAAATACAGAGTAGTCACTAGGCTAGCATTGGTCACTAGAAAACAGAATAGTCACTAGGCTAGCATTGGTCCCTAGAAATACAGAGTAGTCACTAGGTTAGCATTGGTCACTAGAAATACAGAATAGTCACTAGGCTAGCATTGGTCCCTAAAATACAGAGTAGTCACTAGGCTAGCATTGGTCACTAGAAATACAGAGTAGTCACTAGGCTAGCATTGGTTACTAGAAATACAGAATAGTCACTAGGCTAGCATTGGTCCCTATAATACAGAGTAGTCACTAGGCTAGCATTGGTCCCTAGAAATACAGAATAGTCACTAGGCTAGCATTGGTCCCTAGAAATACAGAGTAGTCACTAGGGTAGCATTGGTCCCTAAAATACAGAGTAGTCACTAGGCTAGCATTGGTCACTAGAAATACAGAATAGTCACTAGGCTAGCATTGGTCCCTATAATACAGAGTAGTCACTAGGCTAGCATTGGTCCCTAGAAATACAGAGTAGTCACTAGGCTAGCATGGTCCCTAAAAATACAGAGTAGTCACTAGGCTAGCATGGTCCTAGAAATACAGAGTAGTCACTAGGCTAGCATTGGTCCCTAGAAATACAGAATAGTCACTAGGCTAGCAATGGTCCCTAAAAATACAGAGTAGTCACTAGACTAGCATTGGTCACTAGAAACACAGAATAGTCACTAGGCTAGCATTGGTCCCTAGAAATACAGAGTAGTCACTAGGCTAGCATTAGTCTCTAGAAATACAGAGTAGTCACTAGGCTAGCATTGGTCCTAGAAATACAGAGTAGTCACTAGGCTAGCATTAATCCCTAAATACAGAATAGTCACTAGGCTAGCATTGGTTCCTAGAAATACAGAATAGTCACTTGGCTAGCATTGGTCACTAGAAATACAGAATAGTCACTAGGCTAGCATTGGTCCCTAGAAATACAGAGTAGTCACTAGGCTAGCATTGGTAGCTAAAATACAAAATATTCACTAGGCTAGCACTGGTCCCTTAAACACAGAGTAGACACTAGGCTAGCATTGGTCCTTAGAAATACAGAGTAGTCACTAGGCTAGCATTGGTCCCTAAAATACAGAGTAGTCACTAGGCTAGCATTGGTTCCTAAAATACAGAGCAGTCACTAGGCTAGCATTGGTCTCTAGAAACACAGAATATTCACTAGGCTACCTTGGTCCCTAAAAAACCAGAGTAGTCACTAGGTTAGCATTGGTCCTAGAAATACAGAGTAGTCACTATGCTAGCATTGGTCCCTAAAATACAGAGTAGTCACTAGGCTAGCATTGGTCCCTAAATTACGCAGTAGTCACTAGGCTAGCATTGGTCCCTAGAAATACAGAGTAGTCACTAGGCTAGCATTGGTCCCTAAAATCAAGAGTAGTCACTAGGCTAGCATTGGTCCCTAAAATACAGAGTAGGCACTAGGCTAGCATTGGTCCTAGAAACACAGAATAGTCACTATGCTAGCATTGGTCCCTAAAATACAGAATAGTCACTAGGCTCAAGAAGCTAGCATTGGTCCCTAGAAATACAGAATAGTCACTAGGCTAGCATTGGTCCCTAAATTACACAATAGTCACTAGGCTAGCATTGGTCCCTAGAAATACAGAGTAGTCACTAGGCTAGCATTGGTCCCTAACATCAAGGAGTAGTCACTAGGCTAGCATTAGTCCCTAAAATACAGAGTAGTCACTAGGCTAGCATTGGTCCCTAGAAACACAGAATATTCACTAGGCTAGCATTGGTCCCTAGAAATACAGAGTAGTCACTAGGCTAGCATTGGTCCCTAAAATACAGAGCAGTCACTAGGCTAGCATTGGTCCCTTAAATACAGAGTAGTCACTAGGCTAGCATTGGTCCCTAGAAACACAGAATATTCACTAGGCTACCATTGGTCCCTAGAAATACAGAGTAGTCACTAGGCTAGCATTGGTCCCTAAAATAGAGTAGTCACTAGGCTAGCATGGTCTCTAGAAATACAGAGTAGTCACTATGCTAGCATTGATCACTAAAATACAGAGTAGTCACTAGGCTAGCATTGGTCCCTAAAATACAGAGTAGTCACTAGGCTACCATTGGTCCCTAAAATACAGAATAGTCACTAGACTAGCATTGGTCCCTAAAATTCAGAGTAGTCAGTCACTAGGCTAGCATTGGTCCCTAGAAATACAGAATAGTCACTAGGCTAGCATTAGTCCCTAAAATACGCAATATTCACTAGGCTAGCATTGGTCCCTAAAATACAGAGTAGTCACTAGGCTAGCATTGGTCCCTGGATATACAGAATAGTCACTAGGCTAGTATTGGTCCCTAAAATACAGAGTAGTCACTAGGCTAGCATTGGTCCCTAGAAATACAGAGTAGTCACTAGGCTAGCATTGGTCACTAGAAATACAGAATAGTCACTAGGCTATCACTGGTCCCTAAAATAGAGAGTAGTCACTAGGCTAGAATTGGTCCCTAAAATCAAGGAGTAGTCACTAGGCTAGCATTGGTCCCTAAAATACAGAGTAGGCACTAGGCTAGCATTGGTCCCTAGAAATACAGAATAGTCACTAGGCTAGCATTGGTCCCTAGAAATACAGAGTAGTCACTAGGGTAGCATTGGTCCCTAAAATACAGAGTAGTCACTAGGCTAGCATTGGTCACTAGAAATACAGAATAGTCACTAGGCTAGCATTGGTCCCTATAATACAGAGTAGTCACTAGGCTAGCATTGGTCCCTAGAAATACAGAGTAGTCACTAGGCTAGCATTGGTCCCTAGAAATACAGAATAGTCACTAGGCTAGCATTGGTCCCTAGAAATACAGAGTAGTCACTAGGGTAGCATTGGTCCCTAAAATACAGAGTAGTCACTAGGCTAGCATTGGTCACTAGAAATACAGAATAGTCACTAGGCTAGCATTGGTCCCTATAATACAGAGTAGTCACTAGGCTAGCATTGGTCCCTAGAAATACAGAGTAGTCACTAGGCTAGCATTGGTCCCTAAAAATACAGAGTAGTCACTAGGCTAGTATTGGTCCCTAGAAATACAGAGTAGTCACTAGGCTAGCATTGGTCCCTAGAAATACAGAGTAGTCACTAGGCTAGCATTGGTCCCTAAAATCAAGGAGTAGTCACTAGGCTAGCATTGGTCCCTAAAATACAGAGTAGGCACTAGGCTAGCATTGGTCCCTAGAAACACAGAATAGTCACTATGCTAGCATTGGTCCTAAAATACAGAATAGTCACTAGGCTCAAGAGGCTAGCATTGGTCCCTAGAAATACAGAATAGTCACTAGGCTAGCATTGGTCCCTAAATTACACAATAGTCACTAGGCTAGCATTGGTCCCTAGAAATACAGAGTAGTCACTAGGCTAGCATTGGTCCCTAACATCAAGGAGTAGTCACTAGGCTAGCATTAGTCCCTAAAATACAGAGTAGTCACTAGGCTAGCATTGGTCCCTAGAAACACAGAATATTCACTAGGCTAGCATTGGTCCCTAGAAATACAGAGTAGTCACTAGGCTAGCATTGGTCCCTAAAATACAGAGCAGTCACTAGGCTAGCATTGGTCCCTTAAATACAGAGTAGTCACTAGGCTAGCATTGGTCCCTAGAAACACAGAATATTCACTAGGCTACCATTGGTCCCTAGAAATACAGAGTAGTCACTAGGCTAGCATTGGTCCCTAAAATACAGAGTAGTCACTAGGCTAGCATTGGTCCCTAAAATAGAGTAGTCACTAGGCTAGCATTGGTCCCTAGAAATACAGAGTAGTCACTATGCTAGCATTGATCACTAAAATACAGAGTAGTCACTAGGCTAGCATTGGTCCCTAAAATACAGAGTAGTCACTAGGCTACCATTGGTCCCTAAAATACAGAATAGTCACTAGACTAGCATTGGTCCCTAAAATTCAGAGTAGTCAGTCACTAGGCTAGCATTGGTCCCTAGAAATACAGAATAGTCACTAGGCTAGCATTAGTCCCTAAAATACGCAATATTCACTAGGCTAGCATTGGTCCCTAAAATACAGAGTAGTCACTAGGCTAGCATTGGTCCCTGGATATACAGAATAGTCACTAGGCTAGTATTGGTCCCTAAAATACAGAGTAGTCACTAGGCTAGCTTTGGTCCCTAGAAATACAGAGTAGTCACTAGGCTAGCATTGGTCCCTAGAAATACAGAGTAGTCACTAGGGTAGCATTGGTCCCTAAAATACAGAGTAGTCACTAGGCTAGCATTGGTCACTAGAAATACAGAATAGTCACTAGGCTAGCATTGGTCCCTAAAATACAGAATAGTCACTAGGGTAGCATTGGTCCCTAAAATACAGAGTAGTCACTAGGCTAGCATTGGTCACTAGAAATACAGAATAGTCACTAGGCTATCACTGGTCCCTAAAATACAGAGTAGTCACTAGGCTAGAATTGGTCACTAGAAATACAGAGTAGTCACTAGGCTAGCATTGGTCCCTAGAAATACAGAGTAGTCACTAGGCTAGCATTGGTCACTAGAAACACAGAATAGTCACTAGGCTAGCATTGGTCCCTAGAAATACAGAGTAGTCACTAGGTTAGCATTGGTCACTAGAAATACAGAATAGTCACTAGGCTAGCATTGGTCCCTAAAATACAGAGTAGTCACTAGGCTAGCATTGGTCACTAGAAATACAGAGTAGTCACTAGGCTAGCATTGGTTACTAGAAATACAGAATAGTCACTAGGCTAGCATTGGTCCCTATAATACAGAGTAGTCACTAGGCTAGCATTGGTCCTAGAAATACAGAATAGTCACTAGGCTAGCATTGGTCCCTAGAAATACAGAGTAGTCACTAGGGTAGCATTGGTCCCTAAAATACAGAGTAGTCACTAGGCTAGCATTGGTCACTAGAAATACAGAATAGTCACTAGGCTAGCATTGGTCCCTATAATACAGAGTAGTCACTAGGCTAGCATTGGTCCCTAGAAATACAGAGTAGTCACTAGGCTAGCATTGGTCCCTAAAAATACAGAGTAGTCACTAGGCTAGCATTGGTCCCTAGAAATACAGAGTAGTCACTAGGCTAGCATTGGTCCCTAGAAATACAGAATAGTCACTAGGCTAGCAATGGTCCCTAAAAATACAGAGTAGTCACTAGACTAGCATTGGTCACTAGAAACACAGAATAGTCACTAGGCTAGCATTGGTCCTAGAAATACAGAGTAGTCACTAGGCTAGCATTAGTCTCTAGAAATACAGAGTAGTCACTAGGCTAGCATTGGTCCCTAGAAATACAGAGTAGTCACTAGGCTAGCATTAATCCCTAAAATACAGAATAGTCACTAGGCTAGCATTGGTTCCTAGAAATACAGAATAGTCACTTGGCTAGCATTGGTCACTAGAAATACAGAATAGTCACTAGGCTAGCATTGGTCCCTAGAAATACAGAGTAGTCACTAGGCTAGCATTGGTAGCTAAAATACAAAATATTCACTAGGCTAGCACTGGTCCCTTAAACACAGAGTAGACACTAGGCTAGCATTGGTCCTTAGAAATACAGAGTAGTCACTAGGCTAGCATTGGTCCCTAAAATACAGAGTAGTCACTAGGCTAGCATTGGTTCCTAAAATACAGAGCAGTCACTAGGCTAGCATTGGTCTCTAGAAACACAGAATATTCACTAGGCTACCCTTGGTCCCTAAAAAAACCAGAGTAGTCACTAGGTTAGCATTGGTCCTAGAAATACAGAGTAGTCACTATGCTAGCATTGGTCCCTAAAATACAGAGTAGTCACTAGGCTAGCATTGGTCCCTAAATTACGCAGTAGTCACTAGGCTAGCATTGGTCCCTAGAAATACAGAGTAGTCACTAGGCTAGCATTGGTCCCTAAAATCAAGGAGTAGTCACTAGGCTAGCATTGGTCCCTAAAATACAGAGTAGGCACTAGGCTAGCATTGGTCCCTAGAAACACAGAATAGTCACTATGCTAGCATTGGTCCCTAAAATACAGAATAGTCACTAGGCTCAAGAAGCTAGCATTGGTCCCTAGAAATACAGAATAGTCACTAGGCTAGCATTGGTCCCTAAATTACACAATAGTCACTAGGCTAGCATTGGTCCCTAGAAATACAGAGTAGTCACTAGGCTAGCATTGGTCCCTAACATCAAGGAGTAGTCACTAGGCTAGCATTAGTCCCTAAAATACAGAGTAGTCACTAGGCTAGCATTGGTCCCTAGAAACACAGAATATTCACTAGGCTAGCATTGGTCCCTAGAAATACAGAGTAGTCACTAGGCTAGCATTGGTCCCTAAAATACAGAGCAGTCACTAGGCTAGCATTGGTCCCTTAAATACAGAGTAGTCACTAGGCTAGCATTGGTCCCTAGAAACACAGAATATTCACTAGGCTACCATTGGTCCCTAGAAATACAGAGTAGTCACTAGGCTAGCATTGGTCCCTAAAATAGAGTAGTCACTAGGCTAGCATTGTTCTCTAGAAATACAGAGTAGTCACTATGCTAGCATTGATCACTAAAATACAGAGTAGTCACTAGGCTAGCATTGGTCCCTAAAATACAGAGTAGTCACTAGGCTACCATTGGTCCCTAAAATACAGAATAGTCACTAGACTAGCATTGGTCCCTAAAATTCAGAGTAGTCAGTCACTAGGCTAGCATTGGTCCCTAGAAATACAGAATAGTCACTAGGCTAGCATTAGTCCCTAAAATACGCAATATTCACTAGGCTAGCATTGGTCCCTAAAATACAGAGTAGTCACTAGGCTAGCATTGGTCCCTGGATATACAGAATAGTCACTAGGCTAGTATTGGTCCCTAAAATACAGAGTAGTCACTAGGCTAGCATTGGTCCCTAGAAATACAGAGTAGTCACTAGGCTAGCATTGGTCCCTAGAAATACAGAGTAGTCACTAGGGTAGCATTGGTCCCTAAAATACAGAGTAGTCACTAGGCTAGCATTGGTCACTAGAAATACAGAATAGTCACTAGGCTAGCATTGGTCCCTAAAATACAGAATAGTCACTAGGGTAGCATTGGTCCCTAAAATACAGAGTAGTCACTAGGCTAGCATTGGTCACTAGAAATACAGAATAGTCACTAGGCTATCACTGGTCCCTAAATAGAGAGTAGTCACTAGGCTAGAATTGGTCACTAGAAATACAGAGTAGTCACTAGGCTAGCATTGGTCCCTAGAAATACAGAGTAGTCACTAGGCTAGCATTGGTCACTAGAAACACAGAATAGTCACTAGGCTAGCATTGGTCCCTAGAAATACAGAGTAGTCACTAGGTTAGCATTGGTCACTAGAAATACAGAATAGTCACTAGGCTAGCATTGGTCCCTAAAATACAGAGTAGTCACTAGGCTAGCATTGGTCACTAGAAATACAGAGTAGTCACTAGGCTAGCATTGGTTACTAGAAATACAGAATAGTCACTAGGCTAGCATTGGTCCCTATAATACAGAGTAGTCACTAGGCTAGCATTGGTCCTAGAAATACAGAATAGTCACTAGGCTAGCATTGGTCCCTAGAAATACAGAGTAGTCACTAGGGTAGCATTGGTCCCTAAAATACAGAGTAGTCACTAGGCTAGCATTGGTCACTAGAAATACAGAATAGTCACTAGGCTAGCATTGGTCCCTATAATACAGAGTAGTCACTAGGCTAGCATTGGTCCCTAGAAATACAGAGTAGTCACTAGGCTAGCATTGGTCCCTAAAAATACAGAGTAGTCACTAGGCTAGCATTGGTCCCTAGAAATACAGAGTAGTCACTAGGCTAGCATTGGTCCCTAGAAATACAGAATAGTCACTAGGCTAGCAATGGTCCCTAAAAATACAGAGTAGTCACTAGACTAGCATTGGTCACTAGAAACACAGAATAGTCACTAGGCTAGCATTGGTCCCTAGAAATACAGAGTAGTCACTAGGCTAGCATTAGTCCCTAGAAATACAGAGTAGTCACTAGGCTAGCATTGGTCCCTAGAAATACAGAGTAGTCACTAGGCTAGCATTAATCCCTAAAATACAGAATAGTCACTAGGCTAGCATTGGTTCCTAGAAATACAGAATAGTCACTTGGCTAGCATTGGTCACTAGAAATACAGAATAGTCACTAGGCTAGCATTGGTCCCTAGAAATACAGAATAGTCACTAGGCTAGCATTGGTCCCTAGAAATACAGAGTAGTCACTAGGGTAGCATTGGTCCCTAAAATACAGAGTAGTCACTAGGCTAGCATTGGTCACTAGAAATACAGAATAGTCACTAGGCTAGCATTGGTCCCTATAATAGAGAGTAGTCACTAGGCTAGCATTGGTCCCTAGAAATACAGAGTAGTCACTAGGCTAGCATTGGTCCCTAAAAATACAGAGTAGTCACTAGGCTAGCATTGGTCCCTAGAAATACAGAATAGTCACTAGGCTAGCATTGGTCACTAGAAATACAGAGTAGTCACTAGGCTAGCATTGGTCCCTAAAATACAGAGTAGTCACTAGGCTAGCATTGGTCACTAGAAATACAGAATAGTCACTAGGCTAGCATTGGTCCCTATAATACAGAGTAGTCACTAGGCTAGCATTGGTCCCTAGAAATACAGAGTAGTCACTAGGCTAGCATTGGTCCCTAAAAATACAGAGTAGTCACTAGGCTAGTATTGGTCCCTAGAAATACAGAGTAGTCACTAGGCTAGCATGGTCCCTAGAAATACAGAATAGTCACTAGGCTAGCAATGGTCCCTAAAAATACAGAGTAGTCACTAGACTAGCATTGGTCACTAGAAATACAGAGTAGTCACTAGGCTAGCATTGGTAGCTAAAATACAAAATATTCACTAGGCTAGCACTGGTCCCTTAAACACAGAGTAGACACTAGGCTAGCATTGGTCCTTAGAAATACAGAGTAGTCACTAGGCTAGCATTGGTCCCTAAAATACAGAGTAGTCACTAGGCTAGCATTGGTTCCTAAAATACAGAGCAGTCACTAGGCTAGCATTGGTCTCTAAAACACAGAATATTCACTAGGCTACCCTTGGTCCCTAAAAAAACCAGAGTAGTCACTAGGTTAGCATTGGTCCTAGAAATACAGAGTAGTCACTATGCTAGCATTGGTCCCTAAAATACAGAGTAGTCACTAGGCTAGCATTGGTCCCTAAATTACGCAGTAGTCACTAGGCTAGCATTGGTCCCTAGAAATACAGAGTAGTCACTAGGCTAGCATTGGTCCCTAAAATCAAGGAGTAGTCACTAGGCTAGCATTGGTCCCTAAAATACAGAGTAGGCACTAGGCTAGCATTGGTCCCTAGAAACACAGAATAGTCACTATGCTAGCATTGGTCCCTAAAATACAGAATAGTCACTAGGCTCAAGAAGCTAGCATTGGTCCCTAGAAATACAGAATAGTCACTAGGCTAGCATTGGTCCCTAAATTACACAATAGTCACTAGGCTAGCATTGGTCCCTAGAAATACAGAGTAGTCACTAGGCTAGCATTGGTCCCTAACATCAAGGAGTAGTCACTAGGCTAGCATTAGTCCCTAAAATACAGAGTAGTCACTAGGCTAGCATTGGTCCCTAGAAACACAGAATATTCACTAGGCTAGCATTGGTCCCTAGAAATACAGAGTAGTCACTAGGCTAGCATTGGTCCCTAAAATACAGAGCAGTCACTAGGCTAGCATTGGTCCCTTAAATACAGAGTAGTCACTAGGCTAGCATTGGTCCCTAGAAACACAGAATATTCACTAGGCTACCATTGGTCCCTAGAAATACAGAGTAGTCACTAGGCTAGCATTGGTCCCTAAAATAGAGTAGTCACTAGGCTAGCATTGGTCTCTAGAAATACAGAGTAGTCACTATGCTAGCATTGATCACTAAAATACAGAGTAGTCACTAGGCTAGCATTGGTCCCTAAAATACAGAGTAGTCACTAGGCTACCATTGGTCCCTAAAATACAGAATAGTCACTAGACTAGCATTGGTCCCTAAAATTCAGAGTAGTCAGTCACTAGGCTTGCATTGGTCCCTAGAAATACAGAATAGTCACTAGGCTAGCATTAGTCCCTAAAATACGCAATATTCACTAGGCTAGCATTGGTCCCTAAAATACAGAGTAGTCACTAGGCTAGCATTGGTCCCTGGATATACAGAATAGTCACTAGGCTAGTATTGGTCCCTAAAATACAGAGTAGTCACTAGGCTAGCATTGGTCCCTAGAAATACAGTGTAGTCACTAGGCTAGCATTGGTCCCTAGAAATACAGAGTAGTCACTAGGGTAGCATTGGTCCCTAAAATACAGAGTAGTCACTAGGCTAGCATTGGTCACTAGAAATACAGAATAGTCACTAGGCTAGCATTGGTCCCTAAAATACAGAATAGTCACTAGGGTAGCATTGGTCCCTAAAATACAGAGTAGTCACTAGGCTAGCATTGGTCAATAGAAATACAGAATAGTCACTAGGCTATCACTGGTCCCTAAAATACAGAGTAGTCACTAGGCTAGCATTGGTCACTAGAAATACAGAGTAGTCACTAGGCTAGCATTGGTCCCTAGAAATACAGAGTAGTCACTAGGCTAGCATTGGTCACTAGAAACACAGAATAGTCACTAGGCTAGCATTGGTCCCTAGAAATACAGAGTAGTCACTAGGTTAGCATTGGTCACTAGAAATACAGAATAGTCACTAGGCTAGCATTGGTCCCTAAAATACAGAGTAGTCACTAGGCTAGCATTGGTCACTAGAAATACAGAGTAGTCACTAGGCTAGCATTGGTTACTAGAAATACAGAATAGTCACTAGGCTAGCATTGGTCCCTATAATACAGAGTAGTCACTAGGCTAGCATTGGTCCCTAGAAATACAGAATAGTCACTAGGCTAGCATTGGTCACTAGAAATACAGAGTAGTCACTAGGCTAGCATTGGTCCCTAAAATACAGAGTAGTCACTAGGCTAGCATTGGTCACTAGAAATACAGAATAGTCACTAGGCTAGCATTGGTCCCTATAATACAGAGTAGTCACTAGGCTAGCATTGGTCCCTAGAAATACAGAGTAGTCACTAGGCTAGCATTGGTCCCTAAAAATACAGAGTAGTCACTAGGCTAGTATTGGTCCCTAGAAATACAGAGTAGTCACTAGGCTAGCATTGGTCCCTAGAAATACAGAATAGTCACTAGGCTAGCAATGGTCCCTAAAAATACAGAGTAGTCACTAGACTAGCATTGGTCACTAGAAACACAGAATAGTCACTAGGCTAGCATTGGTCCCTAGAAATACAGAGTAGTCACTAGGCTAGCATTAGTCCCTAGAAATACAGAGTAGTCACTAGGCTAGCATTGGTCCCTAGAAATACAGAGTAGTCACTAGGCTAGCATTGGTCCCTAAAATACAGAATAGTCACTAGGCTAGCATTGGTCCCTAGAAATACAGAATAGTCACTAGGCTAGCATTGGTCCCTTGAAATACAGAGTAGGATCATCATATAATTACCCAATCAGTGCTGTATCACCCCTTACATGTTGAAATTCAATTGTAACTTATTACCAGATTTTCAAAGCCCATTCCATAACGCCGGCCGGATCTGATATTTCTAGGGACCTTTGCAAGAATACTGCAGAGCAAACTCTATCATATCTTGAAAATAACATATCTTGAAAATAACAGTGGGTGGTGATACATTTTCCCTACATTTTTATACGTTTTCCTGAAATTTTAAAATTTTCAAGATACTGCTCTTCAAGTAAAACAACTATGTTGTATTCATTTAGATAATTAAGTTGAGATATCACATTCAAAAACTGAAAGACTTCAATATTTCAATTCCATAAATGCAATTTGACATGAATTATTATATAAACCTTTGACAAATATAAATTTGTATAGTTTTTTATGTATGGCATTATATATTAATAGACAATAAGGTTATATCCAACATTCTGAATTGACAGGCTATTGTCTTTTTCAACCCTTTTTTCAATAAAACTTGGGTTAAGTGCGTTATTCAAAACAGCCTTTTGAAAAATGAAAGATGGACAATCTACAATGATATACCACCAGTATATATGAACAATATATTATCAATAAAATAATAATGAACAAATCCTCGGTTTTTCAATATTTTATTTTTTTTATTTATTTTATAATTAGGAAAAAATTTCCAATTTTCAATATTTCATTTTTATTTATTTTATAATAAAACATTTTACAAATCAAAAAATTGCACTTAAAATTCCATCTATGCAATCATATAAATACCAGCATTATTTACATAATGGCATGTAAATAAAAACCCATTCAATCTGACACTATACACGAATTTCATTAAAATGAAATCTGCTATTGATCAATATTTCACTTTGTATTTACTCATACACAGTAGAGATCTGTCAAAAATTTCACACCAAGCTAACAAAAAGGAGTTGACACTCAGCTGTCGAGTGGCCGAGATATAAAAAGTTATTGACAGAAAAGCTGCAGAAAGACAGATATCAGCTGCCGAAATACTGGCATAGCTAAGGAGGAACAAATATGAACTGTAGATATACAGGTAGAACAAACTCTTTAAAATAGTGTTAAACTTTTGACAGGCCTGTACTGTACAATAAATATAAAGTCCATTAAAATCAACTATATGATGCTAATCAGGGTTAGCTCTGGCTCTCAAAAATTTTGAGCCAGTAAATTAGCCACTGTAAAAGACCCAGTACAACTTACAAAACTAAAAGTGACATCTTAATATAATTGTTCTGATCTGATGTATAGATTTTTGTTCTTGATTTACAGTTTACATGTAAAAAATAAATCAGTGATTTTCATCTGCCTCATAATGATGAAATTGATAAAAACTATAAGGTATAAGCTTTTTTTTTTGAGTCAGAAAAGATAAAATTTGCAATGGCTACATTTGCTGAGTGGTAGAGCTAACACTGCTGATGATGGTGGTGTAAGTGTTAATGGTCCCTTGACTAAAAATAATAATTTTTTTTTTTCGAAGTATGTCACCGAATCATACTTGTCCAACTTTTTCCAAACATTTTGTAGCATCTTTTAATTTTCCTACAAGATCCTACAATAAAATTAGTAATCTAAATTAGTATTATATTATGAATCATGGAACCATGTAGGCGAGTTGGTATGGATTTATGTAGTTCAGTTGGTTGAACATCAGACTCAAGAGTTCAGATCTAAATTAAGGTTGTGGGTTTGAATCTTGATGGGAACACGTGAACTTAAGAAAGTTACTTCATTCCACATTGCTGCTGACTTACCCTGTGTCAGTATAATGGACCAGAGGGACTGCAAACTCTACAACTGCTGTCTATGTAAGCTAGCACCTAAAAGTCACCCTGAGTGTGCGTTCTTACAAACCAGTCATACACATAATACACAATGTCAGTCATGTTCACATACGGAAAGCTTAAGTGTGATTCGGCTCAAACTAGCACCACAGTCCAAAAAATAAGGTGCATACACACAAGCCAAAGGCTTACAAAAGGTGTCTGATATAGTGTGAGAATATGATATTAAGCATGTGATAAACAAGTTATTCCAAAGTTATCATTTATTTAATTCAATCAAGGTAAGCATACCGGTACTACATACTGTCTAGTGAAATAGGGTCTTAGTTAACCAGTGTTCACAGTCTCACTTTTCACCAAGATTTGAAACTCACTCAGACAGATTCTAGTGTGACAAAGTTTGTCAGTTCTTTTGCTATTGGTCAGTTGGTTTTCAATAGGCACTCCTCCTGTAGATTTGTTTTTCCAAGAGATTTATTTTCCCATAATTTCGAGAGAACTCTCAGTTGCCAATTGATGTTTTACATAAATATTCCCATAATCGCGAAAATAAAAATGCAAAATTGCAAAACAGGGTGGCAATTGACTATGACCACGGAATTATATAAAACATGACAAAAAGTCTCTGGAAAGGGAGATAATTGCCTACTGATTGTGAATTTTAATATTTACATGGATTATGGTCGCGAATTTACATATTTACAAATGGGAGTTGACATGCGAAATGTCACACTCTTGAATTCTACAGTATTTCCTCTATTATTCCAGCACTGATTATGACTGCCTTGAATTAGGTCTGTGATTTAGGACTGTGATTTGGACATGGACTGGTACATTTGTGATTTGAGAATGTAATCGGGATATAAACTGATCGTCTGATTAAGGACCGGGACCTGTATGTGTTTGATCTCCTACTGCATACCTGTAACTGTTCCAATGAACAGGAAAACTGTACTTCTTGTAGTTCTGACTTCCCTGGTACCTGAAAAGTCAAACATGATTAGTTTGAGTTGGATCTTGTGTTACAGTGGATACTAGTAATATTTTACTGCAATCAGAGGTCAATCAAAGTTGTGTTGACATAATGTATGTATAGAAATGACATTTTGTCAGCTACTTAAATAGCCATGTCTACAGTACTGACCAACAGGGGACTTATATATATATATATATATATATATATATATGGTGGCATGTGTGTGTGACATTAGGCCAGTCATCTACCTTTGTTTTCAGTGGTGTGTGTGTATGCATGTCTGGGTGCCTGCATGTGTTTGTGTGTACATGCAGGTAGTTGTTGTGTGGTTGTGTGTGACATTAGGCCAGTCATCTACCTTTCTTTTCAGTTGTATGTATGTCTGCTTGCCTGCATGAGGTGTGTGTGTGTGTGTGTGTGTGACATTAGGCCAGTCACCTACCTCTGTTTTCAGTGATATCAAATATACAGCTTCATTTACTTTTTCTAAGTGGTTGTTCTGAAAGAAAGAATACAAACCACAACTTTAAATAACAAAAATGTGGGAAAACTAGAACTGTCTCCTGAGACCCAAACCCCCCCCCCCCCCCCAAATGTTCATATTTCCCTCGCTCAAAGGCAATAAATGTATAATAAAAAAGTTTATATAAGTCTCACTTGTAAATAAATACAATCATTTTATAAAATTGTACATTGTTAGATCATAAATATATATATCATAACCATTTACTTCCAGTCATAATTGATGGATAGCTGGCCACGCCCACAATGTTCCGTCAAAGGCCCAGCATTCTTGAATTACACACAAAAAAAATGAAAACTTGTCCTGAATTGCATCATTTAATGACGTCACTAATACTAGTATGTCATTAGTTGCCGTGACCAAGATGGTGGCCAGTGTCGGAACATAAAAGCCATGGCTGGCGATAGGTCAATTGGCCTATGAGACTCCATAAATATTTTTATATCACATTACCTTGATATAATAATCTAAACGCCAATCAACATCAACAATGTGTGGTGGGCTTGTACCAATACTAAAAAAAAAGATTTAAAATAAAATTAAAAAGGTTCTTCCATGACAAAGGTAGTGTAGTGTACTGTATATATACATCAAAATAAAACTTAATTCTCCTTTGTGTCAAGCATTTTGATTGGGCAGACCATTTCTGTTATTTTTGCATGAAAGAATTATATATTCATGTCATGTTGTCATGGGCAACACATAAAAACATTTAAATCCCTATGCCATAGCGATGTTAAATAACTTGTTGAAAAAAAGTTGAAAAGTATAATTGTATTATATTTATAATTATAAATATGGCATGCATTAATAAAGTTATGTGGATGTTTCAATATTGAATTGAATATATGCGAAAGTTTTATTTTTGCATCTGTTACTCTTGCAAATTTATGCGAAAATTAATGGCACACAAAAATTTCCTGTTATACAGAACCAAGCACAATACAAAACTAAAACAAAACAACAGACTTACTTTCCTAACAAAATCTGTATTAAAGATTTTCTATCCTGAAAGAAATATAATAATTAAAAATTAAATATAATAAATAAAATTAATATAATAATTAAGAAATAACATTCTATTTGAGTGTATTCATTCTGTATTATGAGAGCTTTGCAGTTCATTCAATATGCTATTCCTGACTGTACTTATTATTGTTTTATAATTTTATTTTTTGGAAACCTAGTGTATAACAAAGGTTGATCGATTGATTAAATGGAGTTTTACATCCCAGTCAGGAATATTTCACTTATATCAAGATGTCACCAGATATAGGTGAAGTTGGAGAATGTCCTCAGAACAATGTGCAGAAATGATTCTCTGCCATGTCATTGGCATAAATTTTTAAGAAAAACCTGTTACTTCCATTTCTCAATACTGAGTGCTTGGCAAAGTAACAATAACTATCTATTTTTAAGTCTTGGTAAGACTTGGCTAGGGTTCAAACCCATGACCTCCCGATATGAAGCAAGCACTCTACCACTGACTAAGTTTCCATTCCTGGTAGCCAAAATCGCCATTGACTACTAATTTCTAAGGAATTCTTTCAAAAAGTAACCTATTTTAGCAAATTTGTGGAAAAATACTTTAAAAAGGATTATATTTTCACAAATTTTGGAAATTTGACTGCTAATTATTTTAAATTTATGGAAACCTAGCACTGAGCCACAATATTGGTTGTTTAACCATGGTAAGTAAATAACTGTCTTGAGCCTATATGGTCATCAGGTCATTGCTTATCGTGGTGTCAGTATACAGTACAATAGTCCCTCTTGAATGTGGACACCACACTATACATGTTGGATAAAATTCACCTACCTGGAAAACTGTGTTAAATACATTAATTCTTTCACTTGTAAATTTACATTCCTCCAACAATGAGCTGAAAATTACAGATACAAAGTATATATTACAAAGTATATATTACAATGTTATAAAAATATGAGAAAGTATCAAAACAATAATTAAAGCAGTCTCTTGAGAGACAAAATAACCCCCCCCCCACCCCCTGCACATACACACACAACTGAGCTGTTATATCTACAATTTGATGGTGTGATCTTAATGTCAGCAGTTCGAATTATGAGGTCTGGGACCTATTGCTTTTACATTTGGACCTTTGATATTTAAACTGTGAAAGTCTGACATACCTGTCATTTTTACCAGGATAACACTGACTTTTCTATATACATGTAACACAATTCTATGTGAATCTCTTAATGATGATAATGGACTTTAAAAGTTTATGTAGGACCTGCTAAAATATAATTTTGAACCCCTGAACCCTTGACCAATACACCTTAATTTGGTATGTGACACATCTTCTCATGTTTGTTCACAATTGTGTCAAGTTTGATCAAAATTCATATTACATAAACATGGAAGATAGTGAGCAGACTTGATATTGGGATGGACTTGCTTATGACTTCAATCCTGGTAACCAAAACTGACATTACCAACTAATTTTGGAAAAATTGTTTCTAAAAAGAACTTTTTTTAGCAAATTTAACTTAACAAGGATTATATTTTCACAAATTTTGGAAATTTAGATACAATGTACATGATGTTTTAATAAATAATAATTCTAAATTTGTGAAAACATAGTATAACTCACTTAAACTTTGTTTTGGGGGATGTAATGCCACTGTCTAACATAGGAATCACTAATACACAATTCTCACATATTTAACCCGAATGCTGAGCCATTCTTGTCATTACAAAATCAATAATCAAATTTACTCTTTTCATATTGTTTTACCTCGTTTGCAAGTGTATGTTTAGTTAGTTAGTTTTATTCTGTTTTTACTAGAACAATAAGACTTTGACTAAAATATAGCACAATTTACACATCTCCTTCGACAAACTGAACCATTGAGACCATTGGTATATAAACTGTAAAAGTATAATGGACCTGCCATTTTACCAGGATAATTCTACTTTTCCATATGATAACATTATATAAATAGCACATGGACCTCTCAATGATGATACTGGACTTTCAAAACTTTATATGGGACCTGCCAAAATAAAGGCAAAAGTTCCTGAACTTTCCATTACAAAACATAATTTTAGAAAACATAATTTCAAATCCCTGAAGGGTTGTACACAGTGAACAAGACTCAGTACAATTGTTAAACAGACATACCTAAGTGAAGCAGGTTCTACATCTTGTTTAGCAGCTTCTATAATGGTGGATACAATGCTGGCATACACTTCTTTTAAGATTGCTTTATCAACTTTCTCAAACACAGGGTCATCTATAAATAAACAATTTTACAATGTATATTACATGTGTGCGTGTGTGTCTAACCTAACTTGTCAGTTCCAAAGTTTTAACTTTGCTTAGAACTGGATTGTGATTCGGACATGGATTAGTTTGTTTGATTCATCATGCACATACAGTGGACAAAACTGTGGAGAAATGGTGTTTTTATTCATTAATCAAGATCAAAATAAAACAAGATGAATAGTGAATGGAAGCCAGAGTGTTCAGAGAAGACCTCAAACCTTCAACACGCAAACTGACAAACTTTGTTGTTAAAATAGACTCATTATTTTTTAATTATTGATCAATTACACAAAAAGTACTTTATTGAACATCATGAAATTAATACATAATGTAGATGTATATAGAATTATAAATATATACAGTATATAAAATTTCAAGCTTGTATATAGAACACAGACTTGTGTGGTGCAGAGGAAAGCGCACAACATCTGTGTCACATCATTTACCCCTGTCACACTATTTAGTATGACAGAGTGGTGGGAGGCAATGAGCTATTCCATTTTATAAGTGTACACCCCTCCAAGAAGGCATGCCAATCTTCATTTGGACACCCCTCCATAGCTTTCACATAAAACCTCCAGAGAGAGTGCTTAACTACCTCCCGCTATATAGACTGCAACCCCATCACCTTTAGGTAAGGAAGGCATGCAACTCAAATTTTATACCCTCTCCATGGCACTTAAACACCCTCCTACACAACAAAATATAGTTGAACAGAAGGCTTATTGCCCTGTACATGGCAATTTCAAAGGTGTTATGTGTTTTCACCATTTGGTCGGATTGTTTTAGCAGTTCAATACGATCCAAAATCGATTATCCATCAGTTAGACAGCAATGTTTCAGAAGAATAGCAAAAAAATTTGGATTTAATTCTAAATATGACTATTTAATCCTATTTTTGGGTACTTTACAGAGGGATAAGGAAGGCACATGTTATGGAGGGGGGAAATTTCTATGTAGGCGGGCAGAAAATCTTAAAAACTTTATGTGGGGGTGGGGAGTCATTGGTGATAGATGGGTAATTTGCCGCTGCGAAGGTGTTAGGAAAGCATCCATTTTCGAAGGGGTGTTGCAGTGCCATGGAGGGGGGGGGGGGGTTAAAAAATTTCACACATGCCCTTATTAAGCTGCTTATGTAGAGGTATTTAAATTTCTTAGGGGTGGGATGGGGTATTCACTTAGTTTGTCATGGAAGGGTGTTTTGGTATAATGGAGGGTGAGGGTTTCTCACTGAATTTGTTATGGAGGTGGTGTTTCAGTGTCATGGGGTATAAAATTTGAGTAACATTACTTTCTTATAGTTGGTGTCGTGTAGTAAGCGGGGGTTAAGTAGTGTCTGGAGGTGTAGAGGCTGTAAAAGCTATGGATGTAAATGAGAATTGGCATATCTTCCTTAGGGGTGCACTTATACAAAAGAATAGGCCTTTTAGAGGTTGGAGCCGTCACTGTCTTTTTGGTTACATGACAACTCGTCCCTAAACCAAGTTGTCCCCAGGACAAGTCATCCCCATTTTTGGACCATTGTCCCCAGGACAAGTCGTCACCAAGACAAGTCGTCCCCGGGTGATTGGACAAGTCGTCCCCACCGTTTGGACAACTCGTCCCCATTGGAATTGTGTCCGTTTAACTTGTAATATCACGTAGTATAAACAATAATGGAACATATATAAACATAATGTGATAATTTCATCATGTTTAATAAAATACGTTTTGTGTAATTGATCAATAAATTTGAAAAAGCCGTTGAAGACCGTATGCAAATGTCATACTATTCTCTCTGCGCCACACAAGTCTGTGTTTAACATACAAGCTTGAAATTTGGTATAATTTGATTATGGAACGTGTATCTACATTATGTGTGAATTTCATCATGTTTAATAAACACACTTTTTGTGTAATTGATCAATAAATTTTTGAAAAAATAACAAGGCCACCATCGAAGCCAGTTTACAGGTAAGTGTATACGGTCAGTGAACCGTGTCTAATTATTAAAGGTGTTAATGAAGTCATCATGATCACCCCTCTCCCTCTCTGTCTCTCTCGTTTACACTTAAAGGTCACTGGTCACCAAAAACCGAATTTTTTTTAGTACTATTTTCCGAAAGATTACATCATAAAAAGTCGATTTAGCCACAAATAACATTTTTTAATCATTTCTGTCCTTTTCTACAGCGTAAATTAAAGTCCTGAAACTGTTGAAAAACTGTGTTATCTCCCTTTGGTAGTAAAAGGGTACAAAACCGAAAGTGATGCAGAAGGTGTTATCCCAGCTATTTAGTAACTGAAGCTTGTATGGTGAACTGCATTTATTACCCAGATTTATCGGAAATAACTTCTAGTGTTTTTAGATATTTATTTATTTTTTAGCATCGGGTATTTCAGTTTCCTTCAGCAGAAAAAAATAAATAAAAAATCAACATAATAATAAGAAATAAATAAAGAAAAAACTATGATTTGTGTTTGCTCTAAGTATGATATACTATTTACTAATACTTTTACAAAACATAATTTTACATTTCTTTTGAAATTTATTTATTTATTTATTTATTTATTTATTTATTTATTTATTTATTTATTTAATTTTATTTATTTATATCTATTTATTACAACAAATAATAAAAGAACCAAAATTTCCGTTTTTTATTTAAAATATTGTTCACATTAATTTTCATTCATATTTAATATCATTTTAATTATCTTTACATATCTCTTTGAGTTATTTATTTATTTATTTATTTATCAAAACAAATAATAAAAGAACCAAAATTTCTGTTTTTTATTTAAAATATTGTTCACATTAATTTTTATTAATATTTGATATAATTTTAATTATCTTTACATATTTCTGATTAATGAATGAATTAATTAATTAAGTTATTTTTTTTTCTATTTATCATAAGGAATAATAAAAAGAACCCAATTTTTTTATTTTTTTCTTCTTCTCTCTAGTACAGCTATATTATGACCTCAAATTGATTTTAATTCATATTTGTTTTAGAAATTGTCCCATTTTTAATTCCTTTTTAGATTAATATCAAAGATTTATTATTATTATCATTATTATTATTATTATTTACCCATGTAATGAATAAAAAAACGTTTTCGGGTAGAATCTGGGTCGAAGACCTATCAAAATAAAGGTTTAAAAAATAATTTCTTATTGTCTCTCAAATAAAATATTTCATCCCAGTATTACTTAGATATGAAAACAATTTCAATTCAATAGCTTCCTATTCCTTATTTGCATTAAGTTTAATAATAATAATAATAATTTTAATGGGTCATCAAAATGTGATACCCGACTAACTAAGGACTCAAAACTCGAGTGAAACTTTCTTTCATTTATTCACAATAAATTAATATTGTTCAAAGTGTGATTTAAATCCCCTCACATACCAGTAATTAAGAGATTATCAATATGCTACATTGGGAAACATCCTGTTTAGAAGTAGACATCTACCACTTGTAATTAACAGAGTTTACCTTACAATATGGAAGCGTGTGGCCTAGTGGTTAAGGCGTTGGACTCATAATTCGAAGGTCGTAGGTTCGATCCCTGGACCGGGCGATGTGTTGTGTCCTTGAGCAAGACACTTAATTTCATGTTGTTGCAGTTCACTCAGCTGAAAAATAAATGAGTACTAGCAAAATGCTGGGGGTTAACCCTGCGATGGACCGGCGTCCCATTCAGGGGAGAGTCTTGTACTCTCAGTCGCTTAACGCCACCAAAACTGGGATAAGCTCGGGCCTGATGGGCCTAATGGCTAGGGACAGACTTTAACTTAAACCTTACAATATGCAACATTAATTGAGACGTGTGTATATCTTTATGATATACCCGGTAAATGTTATATGTCATTTTTTATGGATTCTGAAAATCAAAAAAATTAAAGTTAAATTAGATTAGTTAATTTGAACAAGACATACGTTTCTGTTTGAACGTGTGAATTGGTGAACTGATTGAATAACGGAATTAAATTAATTTTGAAAATAAAATTGTTTAAAATCTATATATTTGACTGAATTCATACATAATAATTTGAATTGTCTTCAATGATTTTACCACTCTTATTTCCCTGACTTATCTCGAAATGTTTATTCTGAATACATTCAAAAACATTTAAAAGCTGCATGAAGGACTTGTGTAAATCTGGCTTTAATTTGTTCTGAATTTTGTGGAAAAAACATGTTCATCGGTCATTGTGATTTTATTATATCCAAACTTTACAAAACATATCATTTTGACTTGAAATCAAACTTTAAAAGCCTTCAAAACACCACATAAACCCACATGTAATATATGGATACATATATAAGTAATGTGTCTTTCCTCAGCAGCTTAACACCATGTACGTCATCAATTAGGTCGCCGGAAAGTTACGAGGGGTGTGGGAAACTACCGAGTATTAGCAGTTCGTTTAGGTAAGGTTATAGTGTATTACAGGTAAATGTAAGGCGTGGGAACCCGTCAGACTCATCAATATTGACTATTCTACCCATAGGAATGCAAAATACAAAATTGATAAATTTGGTGACCGGTGACCTTTAAGTTTCATAAAAATGGGATGATTTCTAAATATAGGAACTACTGTAACTACTGCAAAGTAAATTATTAACAAATATAACATATATAAATAAAATTTGAAACTACAGAATATAATTTCATATTAAAGCAATTATAGTATCTTATTAAATTAAAAAAAAATGAATTAAAAAACAAAAAATAGTCTTCTGCAAATTTGAAATTACATTTAAGTGTTAACTATTTTCTTCATCAGCAGAAGTATTATCGACGCATAATCTATTGAAGAGAACTAAGATCTTTCAAACTAGCACAATGTAAATAATTTATACAAATGGGTTGCCTAGCCACACAAGTTTTTTTTTTATTTCCATCTACGTGATGTCCTACATAACACCCCAATCACATCCATACCACTACAATTCAAATGAATTTTTGGTAAGCAGCTGGTAAGTTTTACTAATTGTTACGCCTCACATTAAACATCGTTCAAAATTTGAGCAGTTTCAAGTGCACAGGGCCTATGGTATACATTAAAAACGTGCCCTATGCAACACAAATTTTGCACCTAAAACACATTGGTTTAAAAAGTCAAAAACCACTACACTTGGTAGGAATTGGTGACTAGAGAAAGAAACTGGTGTGAGCAAGACACTTAATTTCATGTTGTTCCAGTTCACTCAGCTGAAAAATAAATGAGTACCAGCAAAATGCTGGGGGTTAACCCTGCGATGGACCGGCGTCCCATTCAGGGGAGAGTCTTGTACTCTCAGTCCCTTAACGCCACCAAAACTGGGATAAGCTCCGGCCTGATGGGCCTAATGGCTAGGGACAGACTTTAACTTTAACCTTACAATATGCAACATTAATTGAGACGTGTGTATATCTTTATGATATACCCGGTAAATTTTATGGATTCTGAAAATCGAATAAATTAAAGTTAAATTAGATTAGTTAATTTAAACAAGACATACGTTTCTGTTTGAACGTGTGAATTGGTGAACTGATCGAATAACGGAATTAAATTAATTTTGAAAATAAAAATTGTTTAAAATCTATATATTTGACTGAATTCATTCATAATAATTTGAATTGTCTTCAATGATTTTACCACTCTTATTTCCCTGACTTATCTCGTAATGTTTAATCTGAATACATTCAAAAACAATTAAAAAGCTGCATGAAGGACTTGTGTAAATCTGGCTTTAATTTGTTCTGAATATTGTGGAAAAAACATGTATTATATCCAAACTTTACAAAATATATCATTTTGACTTGAAATCAAACTTTAAAAGCCTTCAAAACACCACATAAACCCACATGTAATATATGGATACATATATAAGTAATATGTCTTTCCTCAGCAGCTTAACACCATGTACGTCATCAATTAGGTCTCCGGAAAGTTACGAGGGGTGTCGGAAACTACCGAGTATTAGCAGTTCGTTTAGGTAAGGTTTTAGTGTATTACAGGTAAATGTAAGGCGTGGGAACCCGTCAGACTCATCAATATTGACTATTCTACCCATAGGAATGCAAAATACAAAATTGATAAATTTGGTGACCGGTGACCTTTAAGTTTCATAAAAATGGGATGATTTCTAAATATAGGAACTACTGTAACTACTGCAAAGTAAATTATTAACAAATATAACATATATAAATAACATTTGAAACTACAGAATATAATTTCATATTAAAGCAATTGTAGTATCTTATTAAATTCTTTCAAACTAGCACAATGTAAATAATTTATACAAATGGGTTGCCTAGCCACACATTTTTTTTTTCTTATTTCCATCTATATGATGTCCTACATAACACCCCAATCACTTCCATACCACTACAATTCAAATGAATTTTTGGTAAGCAGCTGGTAAGTTTTACTAATTGTTACGCCTCACATTAAACATCGTTCAAAATTTGAGCAGTTTCAAGTGCACAGGGCCTATGGTATACATTAAAAACATGCCCTATGCAACACAAATTTTGCACCTAAAACACATTGGTTTAAAAAGTCGAAAACCACTACACTTGGTAGGAATTGGTGACTAGAGAAAGAAATTGGTGCTAAAAAGTGAGAAAACGAATCTATTTTTCTGACAGAGCCAAAAAAAGATGTAAAAACTGTCCTACGTAACACGGTACAGGGTCCTACTTAACAAAATTGACGTAATTTGTCTGAATGACGTCAAAATTTTATAGCGATCACAGGAACGAGCAGGCCGTTAAACAGTGAGATGGAAGGTATAATCAGAGACATAGTCTATAACATGTCACTGGTGTAATTATTTTTAACCCTTTTTAATGAAAGTAGTAAAACGTATGCATTTGATAACTTTATAATTTTTCACTTTATTTTTCGCATTTTTGACATATTTTGTAATTTTGAAAGAAAGTTGGATTTTTAAAAAACTTGTTGTATCTTCGTAACTGTCAGCTTGCTGTTTAAAAAATAGATTTACATTTTTCATCTCTATATTTCGTTTATATTCCGGTGGCCAAACGGTGGTCAGCTTGTGCCGTCAGCATATATATGCCTCCGATGTACCTGACATTTAGAATGGGGAGGGTTGTTTTGAGAGAAATAAAGAAATTAATTGATCATTAAATATAATAAAATGTTAAATCTATTTTTTCCGATGATATATTAGGATCATGATTTCAAAGATAGTAATGTATTTTAAAACTTTTTTATTTTTGTTTACATTAAATATAAAGCAGCGACAATATTAATACAAGATACAAGATATTTTATTAAATCAATTAAGGGCCCACAAAGGGGCAATACAATTACTGAGAGGCAACTCCTCTCTAAACTGAAACTAATTAAGACTGATTAGCAAATAAGGAAGTAAACATATATCGTATAATTAATCCACTGGGGACGAGTTGTCCTAATACCTGGGGACGACTCGTCTTGGGGATGACATGTCTCGGGGACGAGTCGTCTTAAAATCGGGGACGTGTTGGTTTGGGGACGAGTTGTCCTGATCCCGTCTTTTTGAACTTCGATCAGTTGAAATAAAATTCAAACTTTACTTTCTAGCGAATTTCTTTCAGCTGGCTCCAGAACACCGCTGCACGCCCTGTCAATCAAACGTTTAAACTGTTTATCCGCAATGTGCACAGCGTCTCCAGTCAAACTTAACCCATCTAGGACTGATTGCGGTAAGTCCATGATCTTGTCACATCCTCCCACTTCCCACTTCTATGATGCGTATTTGTGTAACTTCGCGATTGAAGAGCTGTTATTCCGTTTCTGTACATCCTACAACATTTGGAGCACCTCCTCAGTAGGACATTTGACGTGTACGTATTTGTATTTTATTGTTTTAGATATTTATTAATTCGTGATGGTTTCGTATGATTTTTCATTAACTTAAGTGCTATATCACATGAATCACAGAAGATAAAATACCAATTTCTCAATTTGGCTTCAAAGTCAATCACAGTCCGTCTTGACACACCCATCCCCATTTGGAACACCTTCCTGATAGACTGGTACCGGCTTCACAATAATTTCTTAAGAGAGATTTTCATTATTTAACTTAAATTTGACAAATTCAAACCATTTATAACTTTGGATTGTTAATTATTCAAATATTAAGGTGTCATTTCGAATTCCGAAGCTAATAATAACTGCATTTAGTTATATGTCAAAATATCTTTGTAGTTAAAAATGTAAAGATTTGCTAAATAGGCCCTATATTGTTTTCTGTAGAAGTTTTCAAGTAAATTTTTATAAATAGTCTATAGCTACTTAGTGGCATGAGCCAAACGAGGCTGGAAATCCCCAGAGAGAATAAGAACAGTATGGACTGTGTGCATTTAAGAGTAGGGAGATCTCTTCGGAAACAAGAATTATTAAAACGAAAGTAGATGGTCTATTTTCGGGGTTTTCCAGGTGGTAAATTACCCATTGAAAACCCAGCCCAGTTAATTATTTATAACAAGGCGGAATTGTAATGTTTATGTAACCTATCTCAACATAAACTTTGTAACTGCAAGGTCCCTGTCACAAACCATGCAAACTGACAGAGGAACCGGTTCGGACTTTATCGTGTGCCAGTCTGTGGTCAGATATGTTACGCAAAGTTGTTGAATTTGAGAGAGCAGTGTTGTTTATAAACTGTTGGAATTACTTTTGTGTTTGGATTCATCGTGTTTCATTTTACAATTTCCCGGTTTTCGCAGAGCATCTTTAAATCTACCACACAGTTCTAGGCGTCTTGAAGATTTATCTGAGTTTGCCACTTCGTAGATCGTTAGGCAGAACGGTTTTAATAGACATATTTACAATTTTTCAAAACATTTGAAGAACCTGTTTTATTTATAATGAAATTCGTTGGTTTATTGAACAGTAGCTGATACATTGCCACTGGATAGATTACTTTTATGAACTTATGAAATTCATTGGAGATAAACATGTCATTTCCAGATAGTAGCTTTAAATATTAAATTCACCATATTGTAAAAAAAAAAAGGAGAGAAAAAAGATATGACTGGAATTGTTATACCAGTAGATGCTATTCTAAGGAAATGGCACCCCACTATAAGGAGAAGGGTTAACCCTAAGGAAGTTTACCAGAACATAAGAGGTCTTAATGATTTTGACCGAAATATTATTGAGAGAGCCCTAGACAGAGAGGGACCCCAGATTGCTGCAGACAGAATGATTGAAGCAATAAGAAGACGTGACCAAAGATCTGGATTTTTAAGTTTTATTGCTGCATTGTATGAACATAATTATGAAGATCTGGCTAATGAAATTCTTGTTTCTTCACAGTTTCACAATGTACAAGCTATACAAAATGCTATAACAGAGGAAAGGGCTAGAATAGTGAATTCACCCTTATTTGCAGTGGCAACAGCTTCCATAGCACCAATGCCTGTCATAACACCAACACATAACCCACAGTTGCATAACCCACCTTTTACATATCATGATCCACATCAAGTCAGGATGCAAAATATGAATATGGACCAACACATGGCAAGTGGGCTCCAACATCAAACCAACCAACATGCACAATCAGGAAATGCTAGAAATTGGCAAAATAACTTTAATCCAGTTTCACAGAGCCAACACCTGGGTACTCAGGTGCCCCACCAAAATCCAGGCAACCATGGCAACCAATATTCAGGTCACCAGGTAACTTATAATTTTAATCAAGCACCACAAAATGGTGCAAATAGACAGGTTATGATGCCAGCATCATCACAGCAGTTAATGCCAGCACCATGTAATGTGCCAGCATCACAGCAGCAGTTAATGCCAGTGCCATGTAATGTGCCAGCATCACAGCAGCAGTTAATGCCAGTGCCATGTAATGTGCCAGCATCACCACATCAGTCATGTAATGACCCAAGTCTCAGTAATACACAGACAATACAACAATCCTATACATCAACTAGTGGCCAGCAACAGTTACCAGACGGTGGTAATGTATAGATCTAAATTAGTACAACAGAATAAACAATATTCTCATCTTCAATGATAAATTGGGATTTTTTTTATTAAGCTATTGAATCAAAGTGCCCAACTTAAATTTTTAGTTGATAATTCAAGTTAATATGAAAAGTTGGTTAAAATGAATAAATAACAAGTTTTGGATACAGATCATTCTAAAATGCTACAAAATAAATTCAGTATGAAAGATTTAATATGATATTCTGTTATCATATCCAGTTACCACATTAATTAAGCCAGTGTTCAATCCAGAATTGTATTTGGTGGTGTCATACTGACCCGGCTAGGCCTTAAAATTTTATTCTTTCTTGCCATATACAAGGTCTAGTAAAAGGACTCATTACCAATGCCAAAAACCATATATGTATCCCAATTTTGTAAGTAAAAATTACTAAATTGACTGCATAAAAATTGAAGGTGAAAACACAAAACTGATGACAAAAAGCAAAATGTTTACTGAAGTTGTACATGTATAGATATATAGGCATAGGTCAATGGTTCAAAAGTCAAGGTCACAGGGATATAGATATATAGACATAGGTAATTGGTTCAAAGGTCAAGGTCATAGAATCATAAGAATACTAAAATTGTTGCTTATCTTGAGAACTATTAAGTTTTTGTTAGTTATGAACATTAAAATATTTGATGTATTGGCATAATGACCATTTTGATATATAGATGAAGGTTATAAGTTCAAAGGTCAAGGTCTGACAGAGGCATATAAATGCTGAACTTGGCTAATCCTCCCATGTACTTTTTTTACTATTTTGCTGTTTATAATTATACTGTAGCTAGATCTTAAGATAGTTATTGCATTCTTAAGACAAGTTATAATTAAGTACCAAATATCATTGCATTTTGAACCTAACTGCTGTAAATATTTGTGTTCTCTTAATTAATGTAATTGACCATTGGAATTCTGTATGAAATATAGGACATACCCTCAGGTGAGCATTAAGATCCATGGGCTTCCCATTTGCAAAAGTTCTTGGATGAGCAATAAAATCAAATAAATGGCCTCTTGTTTATATTTTATGTAAATAATGTTTGTTTTTTCACTATAAAGTACATTTGTACATGTATATCAATATTATCTTAATTTAAAAAAAAATCATATTGCTTTACAGATAAAGACATTGATGAAATACCTAATGATGAGTTTGAAAAATTAGTTAAAAACCTGAATGAGCAACCAGAGCCTGGATGGAAAACATTAGCTTCAACATTCAAGATATCGAAAGTGAAAGAATTCAGTAAGATATAATTCTAAATGCATGTAATCTTAATTTCCTACATTAAATCTGGCTGAATTAAAAGGCCAAAAAGCCACATACATGTTATAATCGTCTGGACAATCGATTTGCTGCTTTAATACCACCTATAAACATTTGTATCAACAATTTCCATTTGATATGGAATTGTATCAGTTCAGATTTTCCCATAAAAACAACATTATTCCAGGAATTTGTGATGTAAATGTTTTATGAAATGTCCCACAGAAACATTAAGGGGTGTTGATCACATTGTACAATGGCAAATTCTTTCTATTTCTGTGTATATCCAATCGGTATGGAATCGTATGAGATGATATTTTGAACGATTTTTTCATGAAAACAATATTATTCCGGAAATTTACGACATAAAGATTTTCCAAAACGTTACATACAAATGTTCAGGAATATTGATCACGTGGTACAGCTGTGAACCCTATTTTATCTAACATTAGACTCGTTTTCTATCTGATTTGACGAAATACAAGTTTTAACGAACACATATGATACAGAATCATGTATCACCACAGTGTGGTGATACAACATTTACAGTAAAGTGCATGTGTACTTTGATGTCAATTGGGAATCTCCGATGTGTCAAATGTAAATAATCACACCATTACTACAGAACATATGTCATAACATAGTTCAGTGTTTTTCTGTGGTAAAATATAATTTTTTCACATAAAGTTTTTTTTATTAGTTTAAATAACATAAATGGAAATGTAAGATATAAATATTATATGCACAGTGTGTATGTACAACCCTTCGTATCAGGTCTTGTGTTTTTTTAGTAGCTTATCACTACTGGTCGCACAAGCTCGACTTGTAGTGATACACCTACTAAAAAAAGGACTCAACTGATGCAGAGGGATGTACAAACACACTGTGTATATAATATGTATGTATAATGTTTTTAACTTTATATTTCACTTATATCATTATTTTAAAGGTTATTCAAAAAATCCAGCAGAAGATTTATTAGATTATCTGCGTGATGAGAAGAAAATAGGTATTCGACAATTGAAAAGTCATCTACAGAAAGCAGGGTTATACAGTGCTTGTAGTTGTATACAGTGTGAAGATCTTCCAGAGAATAATGGTTAGTAGTGATTAGATCTGACTGGTTTTTTTTCATAATCGATTATTGGAACTGCTCAAGTAACTAGTAATCGGATATGAGTTTTCATAATCGATGATGAGAACTGCTCAAGTAGCTAGTAATCGCATGAGTTTTCATAATCGATGATGGGAACTGCTCAAGTAACTAGTAATCGGATATGAGTTTTCATAATTGATGATGGGAACTGCTCAAGTAACTAGTAATTGGATATGAGTTTTCATAATTGATGATGAGAACTGCTCAAGTAACTAGTAATCGGATATGAGTTTTCATAATCGATGATGAGAACTGCTCAAATAACTAGTAATCGGATATGAGTTTTCATAATCGATGATGGGAACTGCTCAAATAACTAGTAATCGGATATGAGTTTTCATAATCGATGATGAGAACTGCTCAAATAACTAGTAATCGGATATGAGTTTTCATAATTGATGATGAGAACTGCTCAAGTAACTAGTAATCGGATATGAGTTTTCATAATCGATGATGGGAACTGCTCAAGTAACTAGTAATCGGATACTGTTTTCATAATCGATGATGAGAACTGCTCAAGTAACTAGTAATCGGATATGAGTTTTTATAGCGATGATGAGACTGCTCAAATAACTAGTAATCGGATACGAGTTTTCATAATCGATGATGGGAACTGCTCAAGTAACTAGTAATCAGATGAGTTTTTATAATTGATGATGGGAACTGCTCAAGTAACTAGTAATCAGTTGAGTTTTCATAATTGATGATGAGAACTGCTCAAGTAACTAGTAATTGGATATGAGTTTTTATAATCGATAATGGGAACTGCTCAAGTAACTAGTAATCGGATATGAGTTTTCATAATTGATGATGGGGAACTGCTCAAGTAGCTAGTAATCGCATGAGTTTTCATAATCAATGATGAGAACTGCTCAAGTAACTAGTAATCAGATGAGTTTATAATCGATGATGGGAACTGCTCAAGTAACTAGTAATCTGATGAGTTTTCATAATCGATGATGAGAACTGCTCAAGTAACTAGTAATCAGATGAGTTTATAATCGATGATGGGAACTGCTCAAGTAACTAGTAATCTGATGAGTTTTCATAATCGATGATGAGAACTGCTCAAGTAACTAGTAATCAGATATGAGTTTTTATAGCGATGATGAGAACTGCTCAAGTAACTAGTAATTGGATATGAGTTTTCATAATTGATGATGAGAACTGCTCAAGTAACTAGTAATCGGATACGAGTTTTCATAATCGATGATGAGAACTGCTCAAGTAACTAGTAATCGGATATGAGTTTTTATAGCGATGATGAGACTGCTCAAATAACTAGTAATCGGATACGAGTTTTCATAATCGATGATGGGAACTGCTCAAGTAACTAGTAATCAGATGAGTTTTTATAATCGATGATGGGAACTGCTCAAGTAACTAGTAATCAGTTGAGTTTTCATAATCGATGATGAGAACTGCTCAAGTAACTAGTAATCGGATATGAGTTTTCATAATCGATGATGAGAACTGCTCAAGTAACTAGTAATCGGATATGAGTTTTCATAATCGATGATGAGAACTGCTCAAGTAACTAGTAATCGGATATGAGTTTTCATAATTGATGATGGGAACTGCTCAAGTAGCTAGTAATCGCATGAGTTTTCATAATGGATGATGGGAACTGCTCAAGTAACTAGTAATCTGATGAGTTTTCATAATCGATGATGAGAACTGCTCAAGTAACTAGTAATCAGATGAGTTTTTATAATCGATGATGGAAACTGCTCAAGTAACTAGTAATCTGATGAGTTTTCATAATCGATGATGAGAACTGCTCAAGTAACTAGTAATCAGATATGAGTTTTTATAGCGATGATGAGAACTGCTCAAATAACTAGTAATCGGATACGAGTTTTCATAATCGATGATGGGAACTGCTCAAGTAACTAGTAATCGGATATGAGTTTTTATAGCGATGATGAGAACTGCCCAAATAACTAGTAATCGGATACGAGTTTTCATAATCGATGATGAGAACTGCTCAAGTAACTAGTAATCGGATATGAGTTTTTATAGCGATGATGAGAACTGCTCAAATAACTAGTAATCGGATACGAGTTTTCATAATCGATGATGGGAACTGCTCAAGTAACTAGTAATCAGATGAGTTTTTATAATCGATGATGGGAACTGCTCAAGTAACTAGTAATCAGTTGAGTTTTCATAATCGATGATGAGAACTGCTCAAGTAACTAGTAATCGGATGAGTTTTCATAATCGATGATGGGAACTGCTCAAGTAACTAGTAATCGGATATGAGTTTTTATAATCGATGATGGGAACTGCTCAAGTAACTAGTAATCGGATATGAGTTTTTATAATCGATGATGGGAACTGCTCAAGTAACTAGTAATCGGATATGAGTTTTTAAAATCGATGATGAGAACTGCTCAAGTAACTAGTAATCGGATATGAGTTTTTATAATCGATGATGAGAACTGCTCAAGTAACTAGTAATCGGATATGAGTTTTCATAATCGATGATGAGAACTGCTCAAGTAACTAGTAATCGGATGAGTTTTCATAATCGATGATGGGAACTGCTCAAGTAACTAGTAATCCGATATGAGTTTTCATAATTGATGATGGGAACTGCTCAAGTAACTAGTAATCTGATGAGTTTTCATAATCGATGATGGTACCTGCTCAAGTAACTAGTAATTGGATATGAGTTTTTATAATCGATGATGGGAACTGCTCAAGTAACTAGTTATCGGATATGAGTTTTTAAAATCGATGATGAGAACTGCTCAAGTAACTAGTAATCGGATATGAGTTTTTATAATCGATGACGGGAACTGCTCAAGTAACTAGTAATCAGAAATAATAGGTTATGTAACAAATACATAAATTATAAAGGAAATAAACATTCCATAAAAATATGGAATTTTATTCATTAGATTAAGTGTTATTTTGAACTGGCATTTTCCATACAATTTATCTACCAATAATTTGAATTTTGTGAAATGTACTAGTATTCATTCTTTGAACAAAAATAAAAATAAAGTCATACCCTGCAACTAGTCTTAAATCCAGGGAACATGAATAGCAGGCAGAGGCTATAATTTTGGTATTGTTTTCTGTCTATAGTTTTTTACTACCAAAAAAGAAACTGATCATCAATTATTTTAATCATTTTTTTAATCGAGCTCTTAAAATTTGGTCATAATCAATCTATATAAGGACCACCTGCCCATCAAGGCCATTTTTACTGGTTCCCTTAAGTGTCATTTTAGACAAGTTTTATTGTAAATGTATATGTAACTCAGTTGGTAATTTTTGTATCACATATCCTTGTTAAAATTGATATGTTTCATTTATCAGGTCTTTAGTATTTCCATTGTGTTTGGGACTATGATAATTTGGACATGTACCAGTATGATTGTGTTTGATTTGGAAGTCATATATTATCAATATGGTTACTTTCTTTTCTAGGAAATCATGGGTCACAAATGGATGTGCCTCCTGATGGAACTCAGGTTTTATACCTTAGAGTACCAGTATATGGTGTCCCGTCTATGGACCAAGAAAGTTCAATGGATGGTCGGAGTCAAACCAATACAGATTTAGATACAAATAGTACTGGTTCAGAAAACACAAGCTTAGACAGAAACAATCCTGGTTCTGTTAACACAAGTGTAGATAGTTCAGAAAACTCAAGCTCGAACAGAAGCAGTCATGGTTCAGTCAACACAAGCTCGGATATAAACAGTTCTGGTTCAGCCAACACAAGCTCGGACATAAACAGTTCTGGTTCAGTCAACACAAGCTCGGATATAAACAGTTCTGGTTCAGTTAACACAAGCTCGGATATAAACAGTCCTGGTTCAGTCAATACAAGCTCTGACAGAAACAGTCCTGGTTCAGCTGGATCAGTCAACACAAGCTTGGACAGAAACAGTCCTGGTTTAGTCAACGCAAACAACATTCCAGTTGAATCAGCAGACAACAGATTTTCAAATCAGAATAGTGTGGAGAACAACAGTCTCTCTTTAGAAAATGATATGATTAACAATCTCGACAGACAGAAAAAAGAGGATGTTCCTGATAAAATGATCAAAATAGGAAATCAACCTGCTGCAAAGTCTGATTCTGTTTCCATGGAGAATACACAGGAAGTACTGGAAGCAGGAAAAAGTATGGGGAATGGTGACATACCTTCAGTAGATGATTTACAGCACCTGCAGACATATCAAGTCCCTCCTGAAACCAACAGCAACATGAAAGTAGAAGCTAAAACAACAGGTTTTTCAGAAGTGAAGGGAAACACAAATCAACCATCCACTCAGAGAGCAAACACTTCTAACAGCCTTGCTTCAGAACAAGTAAGTCCAGAATCCTGAAATCATTATTACCTCACTGAGGGTCTTGTGAGCTAATGGCATGGCAAAGTTTTTGTATGTGTGTGTGTGTGTTTCCACTTCTCTGAAAATAGAGATGAAAATAGATTTCAATGATACTAGGTCAGAAGCATGTGTTGGCTAGTGCAGTTAAGATTGATCTGTGGCATTGCCATTGATTCAAAAACTAGGTCAAGGTGACGTAGGGGTGCAAAAATATTAAAAAAATCTTTTCTCCAAAACTGGTAATGGGAGAAAATCTGAATAGATTTTTGGCTTCTCTAGCATCTTAAGCCTATATTTAGTCAAATGGTAAATGAGTTACATTTTTTTATCCCTACCTTTCAAAGAAAGGGGGGATATTAAATTCAAGTTTCCAGCCTTCCGTCCATCCAAAATTCTTGTCTTTGCTAGTTCTCCAAAAGTACGAAGCACTATTTTACGAAACTTGGTGCAAAGCATCATCATTGATAGGAGGTCAGGCTCACGGCACTATTAATGAAAAAGATTTAAATTTGGCTATGGTATATCTTTAAGGTTTTGATATGGGGGTTTCAGTGGCGCTGTGTCACATACAAAATTTAGGTTCATAGGTCAAGGGCATAAGGTCAAATTAAAAAACAATTTGGGGGACAGGGGGTATTTGTCTCTCAAGAGACTGCTGTAGTTGCTATTAAAATATACTTTACAAAGGTCTTCGCAAACCCAAATTCCTTTAACTTTTATTCTAACATGACCTGCATTTTCCTTCATATGAAACATAAAGAAAGCCATTCTTAGTAAAACAAACGGTATACCCATGGCTGTTCTGTTTTAATGACATACTCCCTTACTAACCTTGTGACCTTATGCTATGTGTTGTCAACAATAACTACGGTAGTTGCAACATCATTATATCGTAGAGTTTACTGAGTTTTTCAATGCTTTTTATTTATGTTACAATTGAAATTGAGTTTATATGCAGAAGAATATATCATGATATGGGGAAGCCACTGAGCGATATTTTTACCAATGTCAACTCCAGCCCTAGTGTTATTCTATGATATACATATATAGGGAAGCCACTGAGCGATATTTTTACCAATGTCAACTCCAGCCCAAGTGTTATTCTATAATATACATGTATAGGGAAGCCGCTGAGCGATATTTTTACCAATGTCAACTCCAGCCCAAGTGTTATTCTATGATATACATGTATCATGGGTATAGCTGTTGATTATTTCTTAAATAATATAATTTCTTATTACAGGCAGTAAGTTTTACATCTTTAATGGAAGATGCTGGACTAAAAAGCCCTAACAGGTCATTAGAACAGCAGAAATCTACTGGCATAGATGCTGATGAGAAAACTGATAGTACTGAGTTTGGAATACAAGTGACTTCATTTGGAGGTAACACTGATAATCCTAACATACCAGGCCCTTTAACCAGTGCTCTAACTGGATATAATACTGAAAAACAGGGTACAGAGAAACAGGGTACAGAGAAACAGGATACCAAGAAACAGGATGAAGCTTTATCAGGCGGGGACAATGGAGTCCAGAAAAAATCTGCTGACCAAGAAGTTATGGATGACCAGGTCAGAGGTCCTGTTCAAGCCACATCACTAGGTTTCAGAACTGATAATCCTAATATGCCAAATGCTTTAACTAAAGCCTTATCAGAAAATAACAAGGGAGACCAAAATGGAACAACATCATTAGAGCCTGGCATTGAAGCAAATACATCAAAAAAGAAAAAAAAGTGGACATTTAAACCTGATTGTGATGATGTAACCATTGCTACTACAGACCAGGAAAGACCTGATTACCCTGTGCCAGTAACTTCTCTTGGAGGTCAAACTGATAACCAACACAATGCAGCTGAATTAACCAAAGTTTTATCTGAAAATAGTGAGAGAGTACAATCTGGAACACCCTCATTGGACACTGATACAACAGAGGAGAAAAGCATTGCATCTGGCCTGAATGCTGCCAGCAGAAATGAAGTGGAATCGCGAACTGGAATAACACAGACACCAGAAACTGATCCAAACAATAAACAGTATGACAGAAACCTTACTCAAGAAACATCAGAAAATTATAGAGACATACATAATAGCATACCAGGTAGCAGACAATCGGAAGAACAGTCAGGAAGTGGAACAGTCAGTGATTTGCTTGCTGTGGATGCGAGACCTTCAGAAAATCGGTTGCTTGTAGCACTACCCTCTAGTATATCTGAAAATGTTGAATCGGGTGTTTTCAGAGACATACAAAATAGTATTCCTAGAGGAACTCAGTCAGCAGATCAAAGTAACAGTGGAGCTGTTAGTAATTTCTCTGCCCTGGACACGAGATCTTTAGAAAATCAGTTGATGCCATCACCACCCTGTAGTGTCTCTGAAAATGTTGAATCGGGTGTTTTCAGAGACATACAAAATAGTATTCCTAGAGGAACCACGTCAGCTGAACAAAGTATCAGTGGAGCTGTCAGTAGTTTGTCTGCCATTGAGCTTAGACAATCAGAGAGTGTATTACTGATGTCTGATCAGTCATCAGAAGATGAAACTATACCAAAAGAACTTTACTGCTGAAGAGTTATCATGTGGTGTTTTTACTATTAATGGTAGTGGATTTTAACCCTTCCTTTCAAAGAAAGAGCAGGATATTAAATTTGAAGTTTCGTCACTTATTGTTTGGAATATTTATTCCCCACAACTATGAAAACTGATCAGACGGTAGAACATCCCGTTTCAATTGAAATTGAACCCAAAGAACTAAACTGCTGATGAGTTATCATATAGACATTTAACCACTAATGGTAAAATCTATTTAGTTAATGTTTCTGACAGTCTGGTTTGGATTGGACATGTTGTTCTATAGATATATAGAACCGGCCTGTTGAAAGTTTAACACTTATCTAATGAATTAGTGCTCGATCGGTAGCTCATCTCGACACCTTATATTTAAACAGCTGTAATATCTATATCTTGGCAGTTTTTCAGTCTCTACCTATCTATATCTAACCCACACAGCAACCTAGCCTCCTAGCAATCTAGCAACCTTTTATAACCAAATGTTAGTGGTTCAAGAATATAACAAAAATTGAAAAATTTAAATTTTTGGTGTTTTTTTTGCATGTGGATCCATGGTTATATGTACATGGTATTTGACATTGACGGTCGTCAGTTAGGACAGTTTTTCCGAGAGATAGATGTAACCTAGCTTGGAATCTTTCTCGTTAACTCAGTGTTAAACTTTGGACAGATCTGGACCCTGTTGTTTGAAGCTTGAATAGTTTAATCAGTGATTAGCAGAAATTTAAAACAAGAATAAAAATAAAAAAATCATTATGGAATCGATAGTATTATTACAATTTTCTTTAGTGTTATGGATTTTTTATTCATTTTCGACATTAAGTTCAAAATATATCTGAAATTATGCAATATTCAAATTCAGACTTGGAACAACTGATCCCAGTATTGTACCCTCTGTATTGAGGGGTTAAGATTAGCAGGGGCCCAGCAGCCCATTACTCTTAAAAACAAGTCTGGGCCCCTAACTTTTACAAAATTTATTACTATTACCATTTTTTTTACAAAGTGAGCTTGACACCCAACTCAAATTAGTTAAGCTTCGTCCCTTTATTATATAGTTTAATAACTTAACACCTATCTTAGCAGACAGGTATACATATGGCTTTCTATAAGGCCCTTTTAAAAATTTAGTCACGATGCAGTAAACAGATTAGTAAGAAAACATAGCTTTGTGTTTTCTACAATCTCTCCACAACTATTGCGGTTATTTCACTTTTATTATGATGTTTGTATAGCCAAATGTTAGTGATTTGAAAATATAATAAAATTGAAAATTGAAGTTTTTGGTGCTTTCGGCATGTGGATGGTTATATGTACAATGTATTTCACCTAGAAGACAGATGTCAGTTTTCTTATATTGCATGTTTTATTAGCTGACATTAATTTATGTGAATTTCCTGAAAATGTATCGCATTGAACATTTTGTTTTATATATGTTTATTTGTCCTTGACATTGCCTTTTAATGGGTGACATTAATTTTACTTTAAACTTGTACTGCTGATGATGATGGAATCTGATAAAATCTTTAGAATGAAACCAGAATGATATAACGTTTTTTTAACATGATTTTAATCAACTTAGTTTTACTTTGGCTACTTTTCATTTGTCCCAACTGAAAACATTATTCTCATTTCATTTGCATGATCAGTAACACCGTCGCGAATAGCTGAAAAATTGCTGATGCGACGTTAAGCAACATTTAACCAACAAATCATTTGCACCTACAATTTCTTTTTTTTTCATTTCACATCATTTCAAAAATGTTTGCACCAAAATTTGTTCTAGAATTTTATTATTTATTAAGAATAAAAAGATTAAGTTGTTGAACTTCAGAATGAAGTTAAATTGAAAATTTTACAGCGTGCAGACTATTTGAAATAAAAATTTTAGCAGAGAGTGACATTGTATATTTGGTCACTTTTTAACAATATATGTTCTAATAAAATGATATCACTAGAAAAAAAACTTGTAAATTTCAACTGTGGTTACAATAATCTTTGAAAAACAGTGTTTAAGTAATAAATAACATGGGTTAAACAATGCAGTGCTTTAAATGCTAATATTTTTAATGAATTAAATCTTTGTCCTATTTAAAAAATCTTCTTTC
Source organism: Anadara kagoshimensis (assembly GCA_021292105.1). NCBI lineage: Eukaryota > Metazoa > Mollusca > Bivalvia > Arcoida > Arcidae > Anadara > Anadara kagoshimensis. The sequence continues at coordinate 39,966,533 of CM037872.1, read as the reverse complement.
CATTTCCCCATGGAAAAGGAGGTTACATGACATGGACAAGGCTAAATGTGGAAAAATTAGGTCTTAAATTTGTACTGTTTTCTGTCGCGTGATTGGTTGGTTGATTGATTTTGATGGTAATGAAGGATGTATTGTCACAAATGAAATTCCATGCATTGCAGTTATCACAAATGAAGAATGCATTTCATGCTAATCAGTGTCAATCATCATAAATATAGGCAAACAACATTGACCTGTCCGTTTGACCTTTCATTAGGAATTATTTATACAGAAGGATCCACCTTATACATAGGTAGTGTTAGTATTCACATTTAATACTTAAACAAGACATGTTTCCCATGATATAGACAAAAAAGTACCTGTGTTCCCTAAATATAAATGTCTTGGTCCATAATGAATATTCAGATTAAAGGTCAATTGGACAGGTCAATGTTGTTCGCCACGACCTGATGGCAGAGTGTTTATATAAGTAACATATTGCCAAATGTAAATATATATATATATAAAATCATATTTGTTACAATAACCCTTATGTTAAAATAGACTTGCTGTTTACTTCGTCCTCAGATCATGGACGACCTTTATCAGTCCAGGGACTTACTAAAAACTGTAATATTACTTGAATCTGTAAGATTACAGGAAAGTGTAATCTTACAGAATACTGTAATCTAACCACTATATTACACAAATCAGTAATATAGTATATTATTGATTTATGTAATTTAAGATTCTGTATTACAGAAAACTGTAATATAAGTGTTTATTTACACTAAAATACTATATAACTTAAGTTTATGATATCAAGTTGCAATGGATATAAATACTGGTGTGTCACTTCAATCATCACTTGCATCAGTGAACATGAATGGACATGGAAACACCTACAGGAATGGTAAAAATCAATTAAATCTGACCTCATGAAAAGGCTAGTCCATCTATTTTCTTAAAATTAACAGGTAAAGAAAATTTTTTGGTCATTATACATAATTTTCTGTTGAAATTCAAAGTTTGCAATACATGGTCCCATATCCCTGTTATTGGTGAAATGTCTAGTTTTTGAGTGAAATGTGCTCTGAAAAAATGACCCCCTGATTTCAAAAGCATTTTGTCAAGGGAAACAACTCATGTGTGCCTCATGGTATCTTCTGAAATCAAGTAAATCAGCGGTTTGTACTTTATATGGGTGTGTGTTTATTTTTCGTGATATCAGGGTTTATAAGTTTTTATCTATATTAGAGTATGGAATTCAACATTATCTATATAGACAAAGGTTTATAACAAAATTGAGTGGGTGATTTCTAATTTTGCAATAAATCAAGCTACCAATAGTCATGATGAATTGTGAAATTAATAAGAAATAAATTATTCTAATCTTAAGACCACACTTCATCATTTATCTGAAATACATGAAAGGATGAAGTTGATTAATTCTGAAAATCATGGTTTGACCATTGCATCTTTTTTCTTGTCTACATGCAAATTGATGTAACTCTTGAATATTTGTTTTCATTTTGATTTATTTTTTTTTTATTTAAAAAATAAATAATTCACATTTTCACTCATAAGGGAAAAATTGTCACCCTTCTGGCATTCTTTTAATTACTTTACAATTTCATAACAAAGAATACTATGTTATGAGAGGTAATAGACAGAGACATTTTTATTGGGATATGTAAGTGGTGACAGCTAAGGAATATTGATGTATCCTCATTTTAAAGTCAGTAGGACCAAACTAAGTAATCACTGATGCCTGAAAAAAGTCTTTTTGTTAATACAAAGTTAAATTAACGATACAGTGATTCAATTTAGAGGTCTGATGTTCTACAGATTCTATACTCTCTATGTACAAGCTCCTAAGGATGGGAAATGACATTTCATGCTACATTAAATTAATAGCTTTCACCAACCATCAAGGCAATTTAAAAAAAGGTCACCCCCTGTAGTGTAGGTAAACATTAAAACTGACCAGTTTAATATCAATGACAATTTCTACAAACTTGGACAAGTTTTGTCTTAAATAACTTTACACATGTATAGTCAACAATATAAAAACTGATGCCCACAGAAGAGATCTTAAAAACTGATGCCCACAGAAGAGACCTTAAAAACTGATCCCACAGAAGAGACCTTAAAAACTGATCCCCACAGAAGAGACCTTAAAACTGATGCCCATTCAGGACAAGCATGGCACATTACAATACCCTCCCTGCACATTGATCTTATTGCACTGCAAAGGTAAAACTTTCAGCCACATATACCTGGTGATGTCTTGATATAAGTGAAATGTTCTTGACTAGGACATAAAACCCCACTCAATCAGTCAACCTGTAATATGCACATCACACAGCTTGTATGTGATATATGTAGTTCTCTCAGCAGTTGCCGTTTCCACTTGTATCCTGGCACGGATAAATTTATCAACAGAATGTGTGAATGAAGCGACTACCTAAGGTTACATCTTATGTACTTAACAAGAATCAAACCCCTCACTTTGTATTGCTGATTGGTTCTTAACTTGATCACCTATCTTAAGCATATTCTGACACATTCCTCCCTATTTTTAGTTGAGTTGAACAAAGTTAAACTTGACCATTAATTTGGTGATGTGGTTGGGCATGTGTGTTAGCAGGCTGGCAGGATACCACTGCGGTAGCTCATTGAGAGGTTGTGGGATCAAAGTCCAACAGGGTCTGATTAAAGACTTTAAAGTGGGTAGTGAATGTTCTTTTGCAAGGCACTGGGCATTACAAAATGAAAGTCACAGTTCTTTTGGATAGGAACTTAAAGTAAACAGGGCCCGTGTCATGGAAAGTGTGGCACAATAAAGAATCCTACTGTATATATTATGTCATCAGCCTAATGCAAAGGCAGAATTTCTGCACCATCACTTATAGCTGGTGATGTTTCGATATAATTGAAATATTTTTGACTAGGACATTTAACAACATTACTCAACTCAACTCTAAACACCTGCAGATAATAAACTAATATTTGGTATGTGAGTCTACCATAATAAATCACCATCAAATCATGATGCATGGTCCTCGGCATTACAAAATGAAAGTCAGTTTTTTCGGATAGGAACTTAAAGTAAACAGGGCCTGTGTCATGGAAGGTGTGGCACGATAAAGAATCCTAAAGTATATATAATGTCATCAGCCTAATGCATAGGAAAAATTTCTGCACCATCACTGCAACCCCACCCCACCCCCGATACAACATATTATGTCCACCTAAGGCCAAGCAATACACGGTGAAATCAAGTAACAGTTTCATACAAGTATTTTATGTTTCATAATATTTTTATGTACATCTCATATAGACAGTATGTACTCATCATATTTTACCCTTAAATTGTCAAAAGTTAGAAAATCAAATGTACAAAAAGCACCATTATGTATTCATTAAAATAAGCAAGTCAATAATTTGGGTGGGATGGGGTGAGGTTGTACATGGTACAGTTATTTTATAGTAAGCTTTGCAGTTTGATATTTTTTTCAAAATTCTCTAGTGGGCTGTACTCAATGTTTTAGACAGGTAGAGCTGCCTTCTAGTATAAGATGGTCCCACATTGGGGTCCTAGTTTGGCTTCTGCATTCTAATGCATATTCAACAAAAAGCGGGTTTGGGGGTAAATGTATTGATTTGGATGTGTCTGTCCATTCATCTGTCTGGGTTGAATTTTCATGGCTTGCAAAGCTCTCTTCTACTTCAGTTTGAAAGCTACAGCATTTATATTTGATAGGATGTTTGAATACATGATAGGCTAAATACAATCAAACTTCAATATCTTGATTAACACAGATATCTTCAAGTCAATATTGTATCTGTTTTCTGTATAAACTAAAAAGAGAGTTATACCTGTGGTCAATGTTATTATTTACAGTCAAAAGACTGTTTTCACTACCATCATGTGCAATACATTGTAACTACTCACAATGTTAATGAAAACAATTGTGTCAATTGCATTAGTGCACAGAGTACTGGTTTATCATGCAAGATTAACTGTCAAGAATATAAAAGTCATTTCTTTCTGGCAAGGTGACTCTTCAACTACAAAACCTCAAACACCCGAATAATTCAAAAGTACCAACAAATCCCTATGCACTCCGAGTTATCAAAGTTCTGCTTTATCCTAAAAATGTATATAAGAGCAGTGTTATCTCTGATCATTTGTGAATTTAGCTAATTGCTTGTTTTTATAATTTCTGGCTCCAAAAATAGCCTTTGACATATTTTTGTTCCAAATTTTTATCAATTTCATAATGAGGCAGACAAAAATCACTGATTTTTTCTATTCTTTTATACAAAAGTATGAAAACCTAAAACATAAGTTACAAACTATCAACTGAAAACAATCTATACTGCAGAATAGAACTATATTTGATACATTTTTTGTTGCTCTTAGTTCCTCAGTATTTCTAACTCTTTAATGTATAAATTGGCTCCTACATTTTAAAATTGGCTCCTAATTTCTAAGATTGACTTATGTTTTGGCTCAAACGAGCTAACCCTGTTAGAGGCAGTTAGACACAGTCAGTGCATAAGCCAGATAGGGCTATATGGCTTCTATGACAAAAATATTTTTTCAAATTTCAAGCATTAAAATTGAAAATTTGATTGATAAGAACATGTAAAAGGTTGAGACTAAACAAACATTTGTGCATTTCTAACTGTATGGACTGACTCGATTTTTAAATGTTAATTTTTACATTGTTTTTAACTTTTATTCATAGCAGAGGATAACATACACATATTTTAAATGGGTAATTTACTTGTTTTTATGGTTTTTCTCTAAAATATATATTAAGATTCAAATGGACCATCAACATAGTCCCCATACATCTGGGAAGTATCAGGAATTTTTCTAAGGTCAGAGAATTGGCAGGGAATTTTAAATAAAGTCAAGTGTGGGAAACCATGACCAGCTCTCCATGAAGCAGCATCATATGTTTTTACTACAATGCATGATGTATGTTTCAATCAGCAATTCCGTAGAATAATAAAATGGCAAATGCAAAATATACTTTTTGAATATGAATGTTGATAAAAAGTTGCATATATGAGGGATGCCAAGCCAGTCTATGACATAAATATGAGGACAATGATCTGGAAAGATCTTGTATTTTCCCTGCTGTAATGTTGATGCGTCGTTAACCTCTATTTTCATTTTCTCCTCTAAAACTACCAGAAAAATTTCAATGGATCTTGGTCAGAAATTCATATGATTAATTGGGATATTGCCATGGCTACAAAGATTAGGTCAAGGTTAACTTGGCTGCAAAACTCTGGAAAAAAAATTCTCCGAAACTGATATCTGAAGAAAAAATCTGATGTGAATTGGCTTCTCTAGAATCTAATGCCTGTAGTTTATTCATTTTGTGAAATTGAGAAAAAAAGGGTTTTTTTTTTTTTTTTTTTTTGCATTTAATGTTGAAAAAACTGTAAAATAGCTTCAAATTGTAGTAACTTGACTATTTGAACAGATAAGGTCATGGAGTATTCAGTTTTTACATACATGTATTCTTGTAATAATCTTGAAAATGGTGCAAGGTCAAAGGTCAGGCTTATGCTTTCATTAATTATCTTAAAAACTATTAACTTTTTATAAAGGTACATACATGTATTAGAATATTGTTGCTGTTGATGTAATGATCATTTTGAAATATAAGTACAGCTAGGTCATGGATTCAAAGGTGAAGGTAACAGATGTGAAAAAATACTGAAATAATTATAATTATCTGGAAAAGCTTTAAAATTTCACTATAGGTGAAGATTTTGACATTGGAGTTTCAGATTTTATTTTTTTTAAAAACGTTTTAGCTAGTCATTTATCAGGTGAGTGTATCGGGCCCAATTGAGCTTCTTAATAAAATGTGAAGCTATAGAAAATAAAAGTAAAGCAAAAACCACAATACCGGTTTTTGGGATTTCCAAAAGTCATTACCCACTAGAACAGTTAGAAAAATATATTCAACCTGCCTAGTCTATATGTCAGAGAGAGAGAGAGAGAGAGAGAGAGATATCAAGAGAAATGAAACTTCTTTGAGAGAGAGAGGGAGGGAGAGAGAGAGAAGAATATTAAGACTGGTAACTTCAGCACACTGTCATGTGTTACTTTTGAATTTTTATAAAATAATATATGTAATTCAAAAGTAGCACATTGCAATTTGTGCTACTTTTGAATTATATTATTTTATAAAAATTCAAAAGTAGCACATGACACATATATTTTAAATAGAGAGAAAGAGAGAGAGAGAGAGAGAGGATATCAAGAAAAATGAAACTTCAACACACTTATATTTTAGTAAATTTAGAGACAAAGAGAGAGAGAGCTAAGACTAAACCTTGTTATATTTGATCACGTGCCTACGTTCAAACCCTACTTGGAACACATCCTAATGTGAAAATGTGAGAATGTTTGTCACGTCCCTTGCCGAAGGTTTTTTTTTCAAAACAATCCGGTGGCCTCCACCATTCTTATCTGACGGCCTCGTTATAATAAATGACAGAATTTTGACCGGGTAAAACATGCTTGACAACATACAATGTAACCAAAAACAGGACACAACCGACAACACAACAAAAGGTGATTGAATCAATATAGGAAAAGACATAAATATATTAAGACCACTGATTATAAAACTCTTAACTGTACAACCACTGCGGTAGCACAGTTGATAGAGTGCTCACTCTGTAAATGGGAGGTCGTGGGTTTGAATCACGACTGGGTCCGACCGAAGACTAAAAAGTGGATATTGACTTTTTTTCACCAAACACTCGGCATTAGGAAATTAAAGTAACGATTCTTTTGGATAGGAACTTAAAATAGACAAGGTCCCGTGTCACGACAGGCTCGCTACGATAAAGAACCCTGCTGTATAATGCCATCAGCACCTTCACTTATATAGCTGGTGACATCTCAATATAAGTGAAATATTCTTGACTGGGACGTTAACATCATTACTCTGTGTTGAGTTGGTCACACTATATATGATGTAAGTGATGGTTTTCTCTACCCCGACATTGAGAATATGTAGTGACCGTTTGAACTACACTAGTTGTGATCAGTTTTCTGTTTTGGTTGCTAATTTTTAAAAAAATGTTTAACTGATCAGTCCATTTGTATGGTTAAAGTTTCGGAATCAAAGTTACGGTTTCAGTTTTTAAAACTTAAGATATATCAAAATAAAAGCATTTTCGTGGGCTTTATTTTGTATAATTGATCGAAAATCTATTATTTTCAGAGTTCCTATTTTGGGTGAAACATGCAAATTTGGATTTTTTCCGCCCATCTATTTATCTTCTTCTAATATTCAAGTCAACACAAATAACATATTTGAGTTTTATATCAACCCAAGCTCAAGGAATTATGAGAAAAAAGTCAAATTACACAAATTAATTCATCACTTGTGTAACGCAGTTATCTCACTTTTGGTTACTATGGTAACGGATTTCTTTGTTTCAAAGTACCATTTTAGTGAAAGCAGACTATGAGATTCCCTATTATACACAATTTAGTATTTATCCAACCATTGATATCATTGGAGTTTGGACTCAAATTTATCGACCAAACTGTTTCAAAAATTGGTTTTGCAATGTTGTTATTAAATGATTGGCCGAAAATACTACAAAATTCAGAATTCATAGTTTTTGGTGAAAACAGAAATTGTAAAAGCATCAAAAGTCATATATTTTACACTTGCCAACATGTAAAAATATCAAAATATATTGAAATTAAAAAGCAATTTACTCTTAATCTTCGTTTTTGCATGGTTTTTATTGCCATGGCAACCATAATTTTATTGAAAATATTTTTAAATAAAAATTTTGGAAAAACAGTTTATTTATGTGTGGTTTAGTAATGGTAAAATTTCAGTGAAAACTTAAATATTTATGTCAAAATAATGATCAGCTTTAACAATATAAAACACATTTTTCTCATCAATGGTATGCCAATTTTTATATTTTAGACCTAATAACTACTAAATTTGTTCTTTTTATCTTTTGTAAAAACATGCAAAATTTTTTAATTATCTTTTTGCGGCATCTTTCATTGATACTTAACTTTGATTTCCTGCAAAACCATATTTTTCTAGGGTACAAGTCTCCAGATACACCCTGTACTGCTTCGCATTAGGGGACATGATTATGTCATATCGGGGGACATGATTTGAAGCGGGGAATTCAGACAGGTGGGTTCAAAATGCTTTCGTTTTGTACCAAAATAACATATTTCGGTCATAATTATTGCCTCACGGAACAGTACGATATGTCTGTGAGGCAATGCATCTACGATTTGGTATAAGACAAGGCCATAAATACTACTTTACCCCTGCAATGTTTTGCTGGTGCGGACTACGAAGCATTTTTCAATGCAAAACGTGGTAATGTGAACACTTGAAGATCTACACAATGCAGATTTTGCATTCGGTATGTAAAATATCATCTATACTTTCATCTGTACCAAAACCTATACCACAAAACCCCCTATTTCTTTCACAATTAGTGTTTTAAATATGTATCAACCGGGGGGGATGACTTTGGAATCGCCCGGGGGACATGATCAGAGTTAAATTACAGACAGTGCTGTTGATTTTTACAAATAATTTAAGAAAACACACTGCCAAATGCCATGAATGCTTGATCACATCATAAGTTAACTGTTTGGGCAATGTGCACCTATGTCTGCATAGATACGCATTCATATTGCTTTGGGAAAGGTTAGTCAAAACTTTTATATGCGTTTGAGGATACCAATAAAGTACACTATACATAATAATTGATGTTTTTGAATAAATATATTTATATTTTACAAAATTGTGACTGAAATAGATTGGTTTATTTTTCAATAAAGATAACATCACAATCAAGAATATCCACCTGTGTATTGGCATACATATGCTCTCTGCATGGTGCTGTTTTACTGACAGCTTCCAGATTAGGAATCTATGGAGTTAAACTAAATAATGATGATTAGTATTGCATGTATTATCATTATTATCATTTCAGTTCGGGTGCGAATGCAGTGCCTTTTTATCAATCCCATGCAAAGCATTTTCTAGTGAATAAAAATGACATTTCGAGTGCCGAGGATATGTTATTTTTTCTTAGAATACTGAGGTTTCTCTATTATTTTTAAGCTAATCGCCTCAACATAAGCGAAATAATGTTTAACAGCAGTCAACGTGAATATAGCATGTTTGCAATTCAGCTCTTTGTATATGCCTTGTTAGAAGTATTTCGCGATCATATTTGAAAATAAGTTAATTTTATTATTGATTTTTCTAATATCAGGTATATCACTGTATATGGTTCGAAAAGAAAACTTTTGTGTTTTAGACAATATGCCAAACAACGTTTTTTTCAACGTTGAAAATTGAGACCAGTTGTGTTGAATTAAGACCCTATCCAGTTGAAAATTGAACCGTATCGTGGAATTTTGATCAGAAGACCGAGCTAAATTTCAACTGGTTAAAACAGATAACAATAATAATAATAATAAATTGATGCTTGTTTTTTCTAGTTGTTTGGGTTTTTTGTGGTTTGTAATGTTAATGATATAAGTTTCAGTCAATCTGTCTGTCTGTCATTATGTCTGTCTACCTGTACTTTCTTGTCAGTTACTTTTTTGTTGCATGCTGTATTACACTGTGTTCCTGATTGTGTTGGCTATTGCCAAGTTCATGTTTTCATCTGCAAATCTTTTTTTTATATGAATGACTACCAAAACTTACAAAGTGAATCTTAAACGACAACAGCATACAGTGTGATATATATGGGTAACTTGGTAGCCAAGTGGTTAGAGACGGATTGCCTCACAGCCAAGGTTCGAATCCCAATCGGGACAGATTCTAGTGTGAGAAGTTTGTAGCTTGCAGAAGGTCAGTGGTTTTCTTTGCGCACTCTGGTCTTTCTCTACCATGTCTTGACTGACCGCCTTGATATAAATTAAAGAATCTTGACTGGGATGTTAAACTCCAATATATAGTGTTCCTAGAAAATATTGAGGAATTCTGATGGAAACCGATTTTGTTAAACTATTCATTAATCACAATGAATACATAAAAAGTAATATTTTGTTAGTCCACTATTTCCAGAAATACCAATGTGTTCGAAATATTTTCATAAAAATTCTCAATAATTTCTGGGAATTATGTAAGTAAGTTTGATTTTTTTCTCAAAAGTAGAATAACTGAAAAAGTAACAAATAACTTTTTCCTGTCATTTTTTCAATTAGTGACCCATTGACATTAAATATAAATTGAAAAAAAGTTAGATAACAAAAAGCACCGTTACATGCATTGTAAAGATGAATGAGGTAAATTTAAACTAACGAGAGAGAAATGACGGCTGAAACTGGTGAAGTTAAATAGAACCAGTAGAAGCAATAATTCACTACACTTGCATGCCCGAGACCAATAGATAAACGACACGACATAGATAGGACATGCATAAATAATAATAATGGTGTGGTTAACTGTACAAGAAGCGATTTTGGGACTTGAACATTTAAACATTGTCCTTTTTGTACAGAACATTTCCCCTCTGCACAATTAAAATGCATATAGTGTTCATAAAAAATAAAATAAAAAACATTTTATGAAATTATGGTTCCGTAACCATTTTAAGATAGTGGTTGTCAATTACAATTGGTTTTTAATAAACTAACCAAACAGCAACTTCAACATACTCAAAATTTTAAAATAGACAACTTTCAGTAAACAGGTGTGAAAAATAGCATAAATATTTAGAGAAAACAGGACCACTGTAAAATACTTTGATATATCCGAACTTAAACCCGTGTGTTTTACAATTAGATAATTGTATAATTACTAAATGCATACAGTTGTACGAAAGTTTGAAAAAAGCATAATAACACACAACACGAATGGCGAGCTACAACAAACTAATGAAATGGACATTAAGAACACATATCCCATGAATAGAATACATTACAAAAACTTATAGAACAGATGTATATTGAAACTAGTAATTACACAACTAATAAGCTTAACTTATGCTATGTCGATATTTTTCAGTTTGTTCAAAAGTTTGTATATTCTGATGTCAGTAAGATAATTTAGTAACCATTAGCTCAATGATACATTGGATCAATATACTGGTTAATAGTGTCATATACCACTTTTTAAATTTGAGCATAAAATACATTCAAAAAGTGGTATATGGCAATAGTAAGCAACATAGTTAACAATTTTTAAATAACATGGCACGTGCATTGCATTTTTTAACAATTTTCGCTACGTAACCTTGGCAAAAAGTACACGTTTTTATGAGAAAGAAATGTGTTATTTCGCAAAAAATAAGCGTTATTGTGCGAATGCTTTTTGTTCTACCAAATTGAACCCAATAGACTTTCGTAAAGTTGAATTTTGTCATTGTTGTAAATTTTACTGTCCTATTATGTATTACGTATAGCTGCAAAATCGACGGTGTGTCATATCGTTAATGGCTACAGTGTACATTCGAGTCCGGAAGACAGACCAAAACTCTGTGTTTGTGGGAAGGGGCAATATTAAACAGGGTAAATTTTCAACAAATTGAGATAATATTTATAGAAAAAAATAATTATCAACCTGTTGAAAAATGACCCCGGGTATAAATTTTAAGAATTTTTGTCAAAAAAGCACCCCTGGCTAAATATTCAACGTTGAAAAATGAACCCCAGATCAAAATTCTTCATTACACTGGTTACTACCTCCTAATGCCCAGTACCAACTAGAACTGTCAGTGAAGCTGACTTGTAATCCCCCCTTGCATACAAGTAAGGTTTTTTCATTTAATTTGGTCACGACTCTTGACCTACAGCCGTACATACCTGTCGAAAGTTTAACAAAGCTAATGAATGGGTTAAATATCTCATCGAATGATATCAATATCTCGCTTGCTTTTCGACCAAGGGCTATGAATTTCTCAGCCAGACGGCAGGCCAACTTCTGTTTCTTTTCGTTACTCATTGGTAAACTTTCAAAAGGTCCAACTATATGCACCTACCATTGGTATATGAACCATATACGACCATATACCTGATATTAGAAAATCATTAGGATTGCAATACAGGTGTTTAGTTGGTTTAATGCTGTTAAACATTATTTCACTTCTATTGGGGCGATCAGCTCAGGAATGATGGGGAAAACCGTAGTACTCTCAGAGAAAACCACATATCCTCGGCAAGCGAATGTCATTAAAGCTTTGAGTGGGACTGTATTCGCACCCAAACTGACGGCAAATACATGTATAATGATAATAATCACCATCATCATCATCACCTAGTTAATTTTAAGTGAAATATTCTTGATTGTTATGTTAATCATCTTTATTTCAGTCACAGTTTTTTAATGTGTACATATATTTATTCAAAAACATCAATTATTATATACGTGTACCCTATTGGTATCCTCAAACGCATATAAAAGATTTGACTAACCTTTCACAAAGCAATATGAATGCGTATCTGTGTAAAAATTGGTGCACATTGCCCAAACAGTTAACTTATGATGTGATCAAGCGTTCGTGGCATTTGGTGGTGTGTCAGCATTGTCTGTAATTTACCTCTGATCATGTCCCCCGGGCAATTCTAAAGTCATGTCCCCCGGTTGATACATATTTAAAACACTAATTGTGAAAGAAATAGTGGGTTTTGTGGTATAGGTTTGGTACAGATGAAAGTATAGATGATATTTTACATACCGAATGCAAAATCTGCATTGTGTAGACCTTCAAGTGTGCATACTACCACGTTTTGCATTGAAAAATGCTTCGTAGTCCGCACCAGCAAAACATTGCAGGGGTAAAGTAGTATTTATGGCCTTATCTTATACCAAATCGTGGATGCATTAAAGGGTTAATATGCAAACATAAAGTGATGTTTCAACAATTTAATAAACACATTTTTATAATACATGTAAGTATATTTATCTCAGAACAGATCATGTTTACCATGATCCTGGTTTTTCCTTGATGCACTTTATGTATTAATATTATTATCCCCCCACCCCCCACCCCCGCCATCAGTGGTGAGGGGGGATATAGTAATACTGCTTTGTGTGTGTGTGTGTGTCGGGGGTCCGTCCAAGTTGGTTTCCGTGCATTTAAAAGAAAACCCTACATCAGATTGAGCTGAAACTTGGTCAGTTGATTCGTTATGATAGTGATTGGTGTGGGATTGCTCGACAGCCTTATAGCATATCCAAGATGGCCACCATTATTATAAATAACAAAAACATATAAATGGCTGTTGCAGCCTTATTTATGTACCGATTTCATCGATATTTTCAATATATATAGAAAATAGAACTCGGGTATTAAACATATTTAACTGGATTTTCTGAAAAAATTTTAGTTTGCAAAATATATATGACCATTACAGCCATATTTATGAACCAATTTCATCAGAATTTTAAACATAGGAAATAAAACTGTGGGAATTAATCATATGTAATAGGATTTTCCATTAAATTTTAGTTTGCGTAATATTTATAAAATATGCAAATAAGGTGTACTTTAATTTGTTGTGGTTTTCAATCTAATAAATGGGCAAACTAGCCCACTTATTTAACAACCAGTGTTCCATAAAACATATTTCACCTTGTATGGAATTCACTGATGTTCGCCTTTGCAGAGGTGGGGTGGGGGTAGTGTTCTCTGAACACCTTGTTTAATATAAAATTATCATGTCTCCAACCTAGCTATAGTACTAGAAAGGATGATGTCTGAATCAAGATAAAATTTCATCAACACTGTAATGTCACAATATAGCTTCTCTAAACAGGTATTTTAAAATTTAAAAGATAAGGAAAGTAGCAGATGTTGTTTTGTTCTTTGTTAAGATAAATGCCTTTCCTCTGGTTTAAATGGGAATCCCTGTTCCAAAGTCATTTGTATTTAGAATCATTGGGGCGGAGAGCTCAATTCTGTGTTGGACATTATTGACCACCTCCTGTAGTTTTATTCTAGTGTCACCAGTTTTAACAAGAGTATAACAATAACCAAACTTTTTATATTATTCTAAATGTTGAGAAGGGAGATTGAACTTATTTTGATATCAAGCAAACAATAAACAAGAAACTTCACAAAAAATCTGATGTGCTAAAAAGTAGAAAGTCTTTATAAGTTAGTAGTAATCAGATGGGGCATACAGAGTCAAAATTAAAATGGATTTTTTTATAAATGCTTGTTTAGCATGCAAGAAAAATAAAAATAGTCTTTTTATAATATCAAAAATATGTACAAATGCAAATATATATAATAAATTTTCCGAGAGAATCTTGCCATCATGGTTCACTGCATTGGTGTGACTTTATGGTTAGAGAATATGATGTCATGGATATTATCTTTAAACAGATCATTCATAAGACTTTAAAGTTTGAGATGCTGCTTCCTCCTCTTGCACTTGGTATAGAGAGGACAGAGTTTCTGGTTCACAAAGTAACCAGAAAAAAATTTAAAAAGTGAAAATTTGAAAAGGTCCACATGGCTGTCAAATTTAATCAAAATTGAGTCAGTATGACATAGTACATCACCAATATAAAAGTTCATACCAAATATGAATCCAACATCTCAACAAATAAAGAATAAACTGTTTAGGGACAGACAAGTGGACAACCAGAGAGAAAACCTATAATCCCCTTCCAGTTTCAATGGACTAATTAATATCTAATAAAAGTTTGACACTACGTATCTTTAAAACTGTTTTTTTTTAAATTGTCCAACTTTTGAAAGACATTCAAGTATATCTGGGACTAAATGTGCCTCCTATGATAATACAATATGTTATACCTTTTAGATCACCCCCCTTCCAATCATTTCTATTGTATTGGGAGAAAGTTAATAGCCATTTAGGTATTTAAAAACCCATGCATCATTGACACCCTGAATAAATCTTTAAATAGGTGGGAAGAATAACCAAAATGATTATGAGTTTAGAATAAACCAACTTTCATTTGGTGGGTTGAATATCAATTTAAGTAACACAAATGGCACAATAGCAAACCTATAAAACCAAAAAATAATGGCCACACAATAAAGGTTTAACCCTCATGTCAGTACAATGAATGTACACTTTCAAGTGTCCATCAATTTAAAACTCATTACTTCTACTGATCAGATCAAAAGGTTAATTTTTCCATATACACCTATTGTGATAGTGCTCCTGAATCTGTGATAATTTCTATTATGGAAATGTGTCTCTAATAATCCTTACAATTTAAATTTCTAATGTAATGTAATGAATTTTAACTTTATAAAGTTGCTTTAATTATATTACTAAGAAAAATAAATTTATTTTGATTTTACACATGTGTGTATTTATTATGAGTGTAGAGATTAATCATCACAAATTAAAATTTTGGAGCACATAAGGATTCCTTATCATGAATACCCCTTTGACAAATTGAATCTTCCCAGTAAATTAATCCTAGACAAACTAAAAACAATATCTTGAACAAAATTGTTTTCTGCTATAAACATAATTTCTTTGTTAATTATAATACATGTCGATTTTCAACTACAAATAAAACATTTTTCTTTTTCATTCGCCAATATTGAAAAATCATTGTCCGTTGATTCAACAATTTTACATAATGTAATATAAGGCTCAATCAGAAATGACCATTTCAATATGTAGCATTGTGTGATCAAATTGGTTGATTCATCAATATTACATATTTCTGTAATATAAGATTGAATCAAACATGACCAGTTCAATGTGTGGCATTGTATCATCAGAATTAGCAAATTCATCAATATTACATATTCCTGTAATATAAGATTCAATCGAACAAGGCCATTTCAATATGTAGCATTGTATGATCAGAATTGGCTAATTCAATATTACATATTCTGTAATATAAGATTCAATCAACATGGCCATTTCAATATGTAGCATTGTATGATCAGAATTGGTTGATTCATCAATATTACATATTCTGTAATATAAGATTAATCAACATGGCCATTTCAAGATGTAGCATTGTATGATCAGAATTGGCTAATTCATCAATATTACATATTCCTGTAATATAAGATTCAATCGAACAAGGCCATTTCAATGTGTGGCATTGTATGATCAGAATTGCTCATCAATATTACATATTCTGTAATATAAGATTCAAAAAACATGGCCATTTCAATATGTAGCATTGTATGATCAGAATTGGTTGATTCATCAATATTACATATTCCTGTAATATAAGATTCAATCAACAAGGCCATTTCAATATGTAGCATTGTATGATCAGAATTTGATTCATCAATATTACATATTCCTGTAATATAAGATTCAATCAACATGGCCATTTCAATATGTAGCATTGTATGATCAGAATTAGTTGATTCATCAATATTACATATTCCTGTAATATAAGATTCAATCAACAGGCCATTTCAATATGTAGCATTGTATGATCAGAATTAGATTCATCAATATTACATATTCCTGTAATATAAGATTCAATCAAACATGGCCATTTCAATATGTAGCATTGTATGATCAGAATTGGTTGATTCATCAATATTACATATTCTGTAATATAAGTTCAATCAAACATGGCCATTTCAATATGTAGCATTGTATGATCAGAATTGGTTGATTCATCAATATTACATATTCCTGTAATATAAGATTCAATCAACATGGCCATTTCAATATGTAGCATTGTATGATCAGAATTGGTTGATTCATCAATATTACATATTCCTGTAATATAAGATTCAATCAACAGGCCATTTCAATGTGTGGCATTGTATGATCAGAATTGGTTGATTCATCAATATTACATATTCTGTATATATAAATTCAATCAACATGACCATTTCAATATGTAGCATTGTATGATCAGAATTAGTTGATTCATCAATATTACATATTCCTGTAATATAAGATTCAATCAAACATGACCATTTCAATACGTAGCATTGTGTGATCAGAATTGGTTGATTCATCAATATTACATATTCCTGTAATATAAGATTGAATCAAACATGACCATTTCAATATGTAGCATTGTATGATCAGAATTAGTTGATTCATCAATATTACATATTCCTGTAATATAAGATTCAATCAACTATGGCCATTTCAATATGTAGCATTGTATGATCAGAATTAGTTGATTCATCAATATTACATATTCCTGTAATATAAGATTCAATCGAACAGGCCATTTCAATGTGGCATTGTATGATCAGAATTGGTTGATTCATCAATATTACATATTTCTGTAATATAAATTCAAGCAAACATGACCATTTCAATATGTAGCATTGTATGATCAGAATTGGTTGATTCATCAATATTACATATTCCTGTAATATAAGATTCAATCAAACATGACCATTTCAATACGTAGCATTGTGTGATCAGAATTGGTTGATTCATCAATATTACATATTCCTGTAATATAAGATTGAATCAAACATGACCATTTCAATATGTAGCATTGTATGATCAAATTAGTTGATTCATCAATATTACATATTCCTGTAAATAAGATTCAATCAAACATGGCCATTTCAATATGTAGCATTGTATGATCAGAAGTTGATTCATCAATATTACATATTCTGTAATAAAATTCAATCAAACATGACCATTTCAATATGTAGCATGTATGATCAGAATTGGCTAATTCATCAATATTACATATTCCTGTAATATAAGATTCAATCGAACAATGCCATTTCAATGTGTGGCATTGTATGATCAGAATTGGTTGATTATCAATATTACATATTCCTGTAATATAAGATTGAATCAAACATGACCATTTCAATGTGTGGCATTGTACATCAGAATTAGCAAATTCATCAATATTACATAATCAAACATGACCATTTCAATATGTAGCATTGTGTGATCAGAATTGGTTGATTCATCAATATTACATATTCCTGTAATATAAGATTCAATCAAACATAACCAGTTCAATGTGTGGCATTGTATCATCAGAATTAGCAAATTCATCAATATTACATATTTCTGTAATATAAGATTCAATCAACTATGGCCATTTCAATATGTAGCATTGTATGATCAGAATTGGTTGATTCATCAATATTACATATTTTGTCATATAAGATTCAATTAAACTTGACCATTTCAATATGTAGCATTGTGTGATCAGAATTGGTTGATTCATCAATATTACATATTTCTGTAATATAAGATTCAATCAACTATGGCCATTTCAATATGTAGCATTGTATCATCAGAATTAGCGGATGTATTAATATTACATATTTCTATTATATTTCTGTAATGTAAGATTCAAATTTGTCTAGTCACATGTGAATGTAAATAAAATCTATACTGTGTTTTATTACATGGTAATGAATGTTTTTTCTATTGTATCATTTTGCTACAAATGACGCCATTGTATATCTTAAAACCATTTTCCACTTCCTCGTCAGTCAACATGTGACTGTATTCTGACTTTGTTTCCATATATTAATTAAAACATAACATTTTTTTCATGGGTATTAAAGTCAGTTGAAAGATTTGTTACTCTGAAAAAAAAATTATAATTGAAATGACCAAGACCAGCCTATATTTCATTTAAGAATTGACTGTCATTTTTTCCTGGTTTACTCAAGTAATGAACCAGATTTTAAAACTAGCAAATCTGATGAACTGCGAATGTGTCCAGTAATATATTAATTTGCCCTCATGCCCATATGACAGATTGGCTTACTCCAACCTCATGCAGTCATTCAAGAAATAATCATATTGCTTATATTCCTTTAAACGGTCAAAAATGAAATTTTGAAATCAGACTCTTTTATGTCTCTTAAAAACAAAGATGTATATGTACAGAATTAAAAAATAAATTATTACACACACCAAATTTGAAATAAAAAAATTATGATAACAGCTGGATAATTTCATACTTTCAACAATAAAGTCATATAAAACTGTTCTAAGTGACTATTATTTTGCTGGTTTTAGCATTAATTACAGAAAAAGCAAATGTTGTTTGTAAGAACTTGTCCGGTTGAGTGATAATATATCCTGGATAAATGCTTATATGCAATCTGAAATCGTGGAACTTTATCCATGTTAGGAGGTAAGGCATTATGGAGGTTAGAAATTAACAACTGTGCGCTATTAACACTGAATAAATCCGAACAGAATTTTACATCATTTTAATACTAAGAAGACATATGCCACTGTTTTTCTAAAATCAAATACAATTTTATCATATCAACATAGTTTTTCAGAAAATGGTGTAATGGGGGTTAGTTCTTTATATGAGACTTTGAAAAATTCTATCTCAATAATATTGGATTTAAAGACATGATTTAAAAATTCCTATCTAATATAAAGTTTCCCCCTGTACTCTTAGGCCATCATTGTAATCTGAAATAAGTTTCATATCTTTATTGCTTTTAGTTATGAATTCCGCATGTAATGAAATATCTGTTACAGGTTAGGAATTTTTTCCGACACATGTAAAATAACCGGTTAAAATTATGAATAATCACTTTTAGAAAATCTACTTGGTTCAAGACCCTATCTGATGTTAAGAAATAAATCTGATCCAATTTGTATAATGGTTCCATTTAAAAACTATATCAGCTCTGAAAGTTTACATATTGCTATTGCAACATGCTCAAACGTCACATTTTCCTTCCAGAATCTGTCTCCACGGACAAGAAAAACCATTGTCAACGTTAAATGTTACAATATTATTTTGGAATGACTGCATGGTATATTCTGCTGCATAGACTTTTGAAATTAAAATGTAGATTTCGTTTTATATACATGTACTGTATGACCCATATTTGTCAATTAAACAATAAAAAAATTTCTGTAATATAAATGGCATTATTCATATGATACTGTGTTATATTTGATGTTTTAATTGCTGTATATACTAATATTCTACTGTAGAAATTTTAGAAATCTTTTTTTTTTTTTTAAATAACCTTTTTCAACTTATAATTGATTTATTCATGTTAATTTAAAAAAAATCAAGGGAAATAACCACTACAGAGAATTGTTACAAATGTATTAAATTATAGGTTTTTTGTATTTGAAAGGGAGATAACCATTATAGAAAATTGTTAAATTACAGTTTTTTGTAATACAAACATTACAAAGTAAAGAGAGATAACTCTAAATACTTTGTTATATTACAGATAACTGTAATATTACAATATTTAGTAAGTCCCTGGACTGTTAAAGTGCTACACCTACTGTGGCATAAGTTTTAAAGGGTTCTTCATCTTTTGTTCAGGACTTGGTGACTTCAATGTCTAAATGCTGGGTACTTGGCAAAAGAACAGCAATTAACCTTTTTCAAATCTTGTTCAGAACTGACCAGGGTTCCAACCCTGAACTTTCACACACAAAGCATGCATACTATCTTCAGTGAACTTGCACCTATAGGTTGCCCTGGATGATTGTTAGTATGAAATGTGCAATATGCCAGCTGCCAGTCATCATATGGGGACACAGCATGATCAAAGTTTCATAATTTACAGCACCAGAGTGCAATAACAACCAAAAATGATACTAGAAACAGAGATTTGGGCAATTTTGCAACCCCACAAGAATATACTTAATGCTGTCAGAGTAATGATAAACAATGTAGAAGTACAAACAACTTCAACTAAATAATTTATTTTTATGGTGATAACAGAGAAACCGGTGGTGGTTTTTTTTTTGTCTTGGTTGACGTACCTAACACGTCTGAGATACTCGTTCCCTGTTGTCGGTGGGATATCTAGGTCAAAATTGTCCTCATTTCGATCATCTACTATCAAAGCCTGAGACTGAAGACAATCATCATCGTCAAAACTATCGTCTCCATCCATTTCAAGGCCGAGAGCGAGACAAATCCAACATGCACCTGTGTTATTGCCTCCTATGTCATTAACAATAAAATCTAACCCGAGGCAATAAGTCGTTAATAAATGTTCCTTACATCAATGCAAACATGAGTAAATTACCAAAAAATCAAAGACGTTGTTTGTTTGCGTTGAATAACATTATAAAGATTATATATTTATTTTACTTTTACACTGATACATAGCACATTCGTGGGTAAATGACTCACTTACCTAAATGGGGCCTTTATAGAGCTCACCTGTTCAGAACACACATCCTACTTTCAATTTATATTAGAGGCTTTAACTTAGATTTTTAGCTGCTTACTATGAAATGAACGAATTCAGCTTTAGGGATTACATGATTTTTTTGATGTGGATTGGCAATAAATGTACAGTCAAACTTGTCTACTAAGTTTAAAGCGGAGCTGCCAACTGTCACACTGTGTATTTGAGTTATTACATGGGTAGACTAAGGGTCTCAGGATTAATTTTGTGCCAGCGGCGAGAGAAAAATCACAAAATTGTGACATGCATGTATACTGTATCCATCTCTCTGTGAAATTACACAACAGCGCACCATTTTTAATCTTCTTTTCATTTTTTCCAAGTGGTGCAGCCAGCTTAGCAGTGTGTGACGCACCAGTTGGATGGATCTTGGACGACCCGCAATTGCACAAAATAGGGTTAGCAGCTCTGATTAAGGCCACCCAAGGGAACAAGTAAAAGTGGTCTTTAAGGACAGGTAGTCCTTGTAATCAGGTTCAAATAACATGAATAAAGAGCAATGGGGATAACATTTTACTGGCCTTTAAAAACAGGTGACCCTTATATAGAGATGACCTTTAAAGTAGGTTCAACTGTACAGTAAACAATCCAAGATAGCAGAGCTGCCAACCCTATTTTGTGTAATTGCGGGTCCGACAGAAATCCATCGAAAAAGGGGGATCTGGGTGCATCCCTGTCAAAAGAATTGAAACATAGATTAAAAAAATATGGTGCATTGTCATGTGATGTCTTAGAGAAATGGATACAGTACACACGTAGTGATTTTTCATTTGATCCCGCAACAAAATGAATTCACTACATTCTAAGTCCACCCATATAAATCATTCAAATTTGATGTGATTACAGGTGGATTAAGTGGTAATGAATGAACAATGCAAATCTTCTAAATCTATAGTTATTTGTGGATCAGTCCCCCTTCTTAACGGGTCAGCGGGAATTCATGTTCAAATGAGGGTCAGACCTGCGGGCTGCAGGTCAGTTGGCAGCTCTGAGATAGATTTTTGTAGTCAAACATGAATGATGTTTATGACATCAAGTGTTTTCAATCAGAAAAAAATATATGCACAATTCATCTGACATCATTTTTTCAAATGCCACAATCAATTAAATACCAGGTTTTCCCTTGAAGCATAACATTTTGATAATCTAGCTCATGTTCCTTTGTCTCGTGTGTTACATTTTGATGAAAGTATACTTATATTCATTTGCAACTTTTATATTTCATTTAATATAATGCAGAGTAATGATGCATTACAACTCATTCAGACAGTTATGGGATATTTGGAGGAAACCAGAGTGTCCATAGCAAACCACCAACAGGACCCAGAGAGCACTGATCATCTTCAGCAAGCAACTGAAAATGAAATTAATTTTTCTTTGTGGAAAATGAATTTCAAGTCTACATAAAATTGCAATGATCAATTAATAACTTCCAAGATATCCATGATATTCACTAGTAGAGAAGTGGAGTTGAATTATAGTGTCTTTTACCACAGTCTAGATTATTTTAATAACATTGACTGATTGAGGCAGTCAGTTCTGAATATAAGATGGTTGAGGAAACAGGAATACTAAGAGAAAACCACAGACCTTTTGGCAAAGAAAACTGACCTATCCTAAGTGGAATTTGAACCTAGTCATCGAGAAGTGTGTGCAGTAAATTGCTTGGCCACCAATGTCCCCACAGTATTCATGATAACAATGTTAAAGCTTTTGTAATGCCACTGTATGTGGCAGTTTTAATTGTATTGGTGGACTGAAGCAATAGCAGTTACGGAAGTTGATTTACTGGTTCATGGGAGAAATATTCAATCTTGGACTTCAGTTCAGTGGAATTTTTCTAGTCCTCAAACACACTACTAACTTGCAAATGTCAAATGGTAGAGAACTGTAAAAAGAACAGTACGCTGTCTTTAATACCAATTTTTATGACCTTAATACATCATGTGAAACAATAACTGTGCTACAGAGGTGGTTGGCTGGATTGGAAGGAAACTACAAAAGAACAATTAACTGTCTTTAATACCAACTGATTTCTTTATGAACTTATACCAATACATCATGTGAAACACATGAACTCTGCTACAGAGGTGGTTGTCTGGATTATGGGAGGAAACTACAAAAAGAACAAAAACCTGTCTTTAATACCAACTAATTCATGATGGTATTTAATGCATCATGTACCGGTAAAACAAAATAACTACCAAGGTGTGTGTGTGTGTGTGTGTGTGTGTGTGGGGGGGGGGGGGTTGTTGTTGTCTGGATTATTGGAGGAAACTACTAAAAGAACAATAAGCTGTCCTTATAATACCAATTTATGACGGGCATCATGCAAAACAATAAATTTCTCCGTTAAGTTCTGATAGGAGAAAAATCAATGAAGGACTGATGTTTTAACCTGTCCTAATTATGGGAGGAAACTACAAAAAGAACAATAAACCCTGTGTAATACTGATTTATACTGATTTATTTATGGCATTACTACATCATGCATTAACATAACAGAATACATATAAAATGTATCCCATAATTTATACAATATCATGTTCTTAAAATAAAGTATAAAATTTTACATGCTACAAGGACGACTATATGCTGAAAATGTATTCCATATTAAATAGCTTGGTGACATTATTATATATAGTTATATATGATGTCAACTCAAAACAAACTTATAAATAAGAATATTGACCTGACAACAGGAGAACACTGATAATCTGATTATCGACCATGAAACAGTGCAACAGTATGCTTTTCTGAATATTGACCACAAAACATTATATCATTCTAGATACCAGTATCAACCTGAATATTGACCATAAGGAGGGCACTATCTGAATAATGATTTTCAAAATGTGATATTCTCAATATTGACCAAATAATACAGATACCAGTATCAACCTGAATATTGACCATAAAACAGGGCACTATCTGAATAATGAACTTCAAAATGTGATATTCTCAATATTTACCAAAGAATATCCGGACCATATTCAGAATATCAACCGTGTAGCTGAAAATGTTGTTTCAAATGCTGATGACACAGAAGATTTCATCTGAATATTGACCACTAAACAAAATGTGATATTCTCAATATTGACCAAAGAATATAGGACAGTATTCAGAATATCAACCATGTATCTGAGAACACTATTTCAAAAGCTGATGGTAAAGGAAATATTTCATCTGAATATTGACCACCTATCAAAATGTGATATTCTGAATATTGACAAAAGAATACAGGACAGTACATGTATTCAGAATATCAACCGTGTATCTGAAAACGCCATTTCAAATGCTGATGACACAGGAAGATATTTCATCCGAATACTCACCACTAGACAAAATGAATGCATATTAGAATCATATAATCACAGGGACAGTTATACAAAGATTCATAAAGAACAACATACAGGTATATAATCAATTAAGGTCACGCGATACATATTGACTTTTTATATCAACAAGACATAAGATTTATAAAGAGCAACACAGACATATATAATCAATTAAGGTCAGTAGATACATTCTAATGTTTTTTACCAACTAGACTTAAACATTTGTCTAAATATAGTTTTTATCCGGCTCTGATATTCCTCCACTTCAGTGAAGTTTAACTATTATTAAACACATATAAGTGTGTAAGTGGTTCAAGGTTTCAAGATTGTGGAACCATTTTGTGATATAAATATAAAAGTCAAGACAGCTATGTTTACCGACTGACCTTAAATTTAAAGTAAATGTACGTGTGAATTACAGTACATGTATATAGTATAATTTGTTTTGCATGATGTTATTTCCACAAACTTCATGGCATTTAAATGCCTTTTCTTTTTCCATGTAACCATTTATTTATAAATTCTCCCATGACAAATAAACATGTTTTATGTATAAAAATTATTTTTAAATAAAATAAAAATTTAAGTCACTTTTCATTGCAATTGATAAAATCTGACTAGTGTAGTAAGTAATACAATCCTGTCATCCCTAAACATACAATGGTATGATCTAATAATTTTACCTTCTACATAATTCCATTGTTTAAAGGGATGACAGGATTGAAATGCACAGTTATGAGTGAAAGAAATTCAGCAAGAGCAATTTTTTGAGCCAATTATCAATTTACAGCTAAGGTAATCTACAAGCAACGTGGACATTAATGTTATTTAAAATAAATTAATTTTTGTCTTTAACTAAACAAAACCGATTGATTAATTATAATGGGTTTCAGGTCAAAGTCAAGCATATTTCACTTATATTGAGATGTCACTAACTGTGGGTGAAGCAAAACTTTTAACTAAACAAGAGCTGTCAGAAGATTGCATACAGTTTAGTCTTAAAAACAAAATCTATTTTCAAGGTATACTTGTGCATTTCTAGTGACACTGTTTTTTTCAGAATATGAGTTGACTGGAGCAAGGTGTAATTACTTGTAAGAACATATCATAAAGTCCACCTTGACCCCTGAACCATGTCTGTAACCTTTAACCCTCAGTCATAGATATTTTTAAACTTGAATTTTGCAGAGATCAAAATGGGTGTATTACCGGTATTTCTAATATTGAATATTAGCTATATTTATAATAAATAAATTAACATGGGACTTTTTGTATTTAGTTAATTAAATAATTACCCTCTATCATATGTATGGAATTAAATAACTTTCTACCGCTATAAGTGTTGCTATGCAGTTACATTGTATTTACAAAAGAGGAAAATATAACATAATTGTACTTTATTTAAAAAAATCCTGAAAAGGATAAAAAAGAATAAAATTGAATACTAGTTTATTAATTTTATACTTAGTTGGAGCACATATACATTATCAGAAAAAGGTTTTACAAGTCTGCCAATTTGTCTATCAATTAGAGTTATTTCCCTTGCATTTGCCATTTTAAGAAGTAAATGTTTTGCACCTTTTTGGGTGACCATTTTGACCTTTTTTATAAGTTAAGATCTGGTGAGTAAATATTGATGACTAATAAATACATATTATAAAATGCCAAGTGTTTTTATCATATTTATACATTGCAAGTTTGCATATTTTCTGGTGTGCCGTGTGGGTAAAATTCTACTGGCTATGTTAGTAAATTGTAATACTAGATTATGCAATGAAAATAAAACTAGTCATTCACATTGATAAAAGGAGATAATAAGTGAGTGAATGTGGTTTACCTCCCAATGATTGTATCAGTTATATTGAGTCATCACCACTTATACCTGAAGTGGCAAAAATCTTTGCAGTGTACTTGACTATGTGCAGTGAGGTTTCACTACAAATATATTTTGTTTTACATTACAAATTTTTTTTTGTCTCATCCAAAGAATCCAGTGACTTTCATTTTTTAATTATGAGAGTCTGGCATGAGACTGACCACTACAGATTTTCAATTTGTGGGTGTCAGTATAGGAAAGGGAAATAACTTGTCAGGCTTTTATCACATTAAATTGTTACAAGTTTGAATAGTAAAATAGTGTAATTTGAGCAAACTGATACTTATATATGATTACATAAGAATCACAGAATCATATAAGACTTCAACTACTGTAACATCAGTACTTCCACTGCTCAGAAAAAAGAAAGAAAATAATAAATAAAAGAAACCAGAAAAAAATATTGCAACATGACAAAAACTGACATTGTATTTGATGGAAAAAAACACCAAAAAACACAAGTGACTTATGTTTATGTGTCTTGATACATCATGATACAGTAGTAAAGTAACAAACTTTTACTGATGTGTTACTAACTTTCCTGTATTTTGCAAGAACAGTTGCAACAAGAAAATAATTAATCATGAATATGTTTGGCCATAACAAATTTATATTTAGTATTCATGTTTCTAGCCAAACAGTAAAATTTATATCGCAGATTGTTTTTCATACTGCAAATTGTTTTTTATTTAGAAATCATGAAAGTTTTCATTTAGAAATCATGAATGTTAACAGCTGTGGATAAAAGTTTGTTAACAGTGTACCGGTATATCAAAAATCTGACAAACATGTTGCTGTTGAGGTTGCCATGACAATAAACCAGAAAAAAATAAACACATATTGATGTGCTCACCTCTACCCCTTCTTCAGGATAAGACAAAAAGTGGTAACGGAAATAATTTATAACATTTACTTTATTTTGCTACAGTATACAGGTACACGGTTATAGTTTTTGGGCCGACTTTGAGCACAATTTACTAGTATTTTTAATAAGACAATTTTCTTTTAATCCTTTTTTTTTTACCATTTACTGTATACCTAGTTAGAAATGTTTTGTTGGTATAACTTTTCAATCAAAAATAAATAAATCAATAAATAAATAAATAAAAAATAAAAAAAATCAGTAAGCAAACTGATCAACTTTTTATCAGCTTAACAAGTGGGGGGTAAATAGTGATAGAGGTGTCCGTCCTTCCGTTACACCTTAGGGTACCTATCTTTTATCCGCAACTCCTCCTAAACCCTTCAATGGATTTTCATGAAACTTTCACACAATCTTTGTGATATAATGTAGATGTTATCTGTAAGCTGATACCACTGAGGCCCAGTTGTCAAGAGGTAGTATGATACAAATAGTCATAATTAATGCTCAAAGTCAGCCCCATTAAATAAACACAAAAACGTTTTAATTATATTATATTAATTTTTTATAAATGATGTTCACTCATGTACATGTTCTACTTGACTGACATCCAGTTGAACATTTCAGCTGGATTAGTGGATTTCCATGCCAACGGAAAAACTCTCGTTTTAAAACATGTCGGCTGTTTTGACAACTATTTTACTGATATCAACAAAAAATTTCAGTTTTGCAAAAACGTCATGAGTAATTACACAGAACATTAATCAAACTTAAATAAAATTACAAAACACAAAATATAAGTAGATAGTATTAATATCTAAATTATATTCATTATTACCACAACCCCGTTTTTCAGAGATCATAGCCACATTTTACAAAAAAAAAACCAAAAAAACTACAATTAATGATGTCACAAGAAAAAAAATGTAAATTTTCATAAAATTTACAATAATTTACAATTCTTGATGCCACTAGCAAAAAATGTAAATTTTCAAAAAATTTACAATAATTTATAATTAATGATGTCACTAGAAACAAGAGGCCCATGGGCCTGATACGCTCACCTGATAACTAATGGCTAGCTGATAGATTTAAAGAAAACATAAATATTAAACCCCAACAACTTTTTTTACATCATGATAACCGTTGTATCAATACCTACAACATTCTAGTATACATGCCTATAAAAAAAGTTTATAGTTTTCGAGATAATTAACCATTTCAGTATTGTTTCATATCTGTGACCTTGACCTCTGAACCCATGACCTTTTTCTATACATCAAAATGATCATTGTATCAATACCTACAACATTCTAATATACATGCCTATACAAAAAGTTTATAGTTTTCAAGATAATTAACCATTTCGGTATTGTTTTGCATCTGTGACCTTGACCTTTGAACCCATGACCTTTTTCTATACATCAAAATGATTGTTGTATCAATACCTACAACATTCTAATATACATGCCTATACAAAAAGTTTATAGTTTTCGAGATAATTAACCATTTTGGTATTGTTTCGCATCTGTGACCTTGACCTTTGAACCCATGATCTTTTTCTATACATCAAAATGATTGTTGTATCAATACCTACAACATTCTAATATACTTGCCTATACAAAAAGTTTATAGTTTTCAAGATAATTAAAAATTTCTGTATTGTTTTGCATCTGTGACCTTGACCTTTGAACCCATGACCTTTTTCTATACATCAAAATGATTGTTGTATCAATACCTACAACATTCTAATATACATGCCTATACAAAAAGCTTATAGTTTTCGAGATAATTAACCATTTCGGTATTGTTTCGCATCTGTGACCTTGACCTTTGAACCCATGATCTTTTTTTATACATCAAAATGATTGTTGTATCAATACCTACAACATTCTAATATACATGACTATACAAAAAGTTTATAGTTTTCAAGATAATTAAAAATTTCGGTATTGTTTCGCATCTGTGACCTTGACCTTTGAACCCATGAACTTTTTCTATACATCAAAATGATCGTTGTATCAATACCTACAACATTCTAATATACATGCCTATACAAAAAGTTTATAGTTTTCGAGATAATTAACCATTTCGGTATTGTTTCGCATCTGTGACCTTGACCTTTGAACCCATGACCTTTTTCTATACATCAAAATGATCGTTGTATCAATACCTACAACATTCTAATATACATGCCTATACAAAAAGTTTATAGTTTTCAAGATAATTAACCATTTCGGTATTGTTTTGCATCTGTGACCTTGACCTTTGAACCCATGACCTTTTTCTATACATCAAAATGATCATTGTATCAATACCTACAACATTCTAATATACATGCCTATACAAAAAGTTCATAGTTTTCAAGATAATAAACCATTTAAGTATTCTTTCGCATCTGTAACCTTGACCTTTGAACCAATGACCTTAATCTATATATCAAAATGATCTTTACATCAATACTAATAATATTCCAATATACATGCCTATACAAAAAGTTTATAGTTTTCAAGATAATTAACCATTTCGGTATTGTTTCGCATCTGTGACCTTGACCTTTGAACCCATGACCTTTTTCTATACATCAAAATGATCGTTGTATCAATACCTACAACATTCTAATATACATGCTTATACAAAAAGTTTATAGTTTTCGAGATAATTAACCATTTCAGTATTGTTTCGCATCTGTGACCTTGACCTTTGAACCCATGACCTTTTTCTATACATCAAAATGATCGTTGTATCAATACCTACAACATTCTAATATACATGCCTATACAAAATGTTTATAGTTTTCGAGATAATTAACCATTTCGGTATTGTTTCGCATCTGTGACCTTGACCTTTGAACCCATGACCTTTTTCTATACATCAAAATGATCGTTGTATCAATACCTACAACATTCTAATTTACATGACTATACAAAAAGTTTATAGTTTTCGAGATAATAATTAGAATCAGAGGTAAAAAAAAATAGGTCACGACCTTCACAATTGACCTTGACCTCATTTTGAAGATACTAACAAGAAGATGTCAAACCTGCAAACCCCATATCATTATCTGGTCAAATAGTCAAGTTATAACAATTTGAAGCTATTTTAGCTATGAACAAACTATAGGCTTAAGACCCTAGAGAAGCCAAATATCACATCAGTTTTTTTCTCCAATCAGTACTTTTGGAGAAGAAGATTTTTTAAGATTTTTGCACCCCTAGGTCACCTTGACCTAGTTATGGTAGCCATGACAACGCCACGAACAAATCTGAATTGCACCGGCCCATATATACTTCTGACAAAGTTTCATTAAAAACTGTCCAGTAGTTTCAGAGGAGAAGTCGAAAATAGGTGTTAACGACGCACGCACGCACACACGCACGCACGCACATACACACGCTGCGCTATGCCATAAGCTCACATGACCTTCGGTCAGGTGAGCTAAAAATTGCAAATTATTGTAAAATGTGGCTACAATCTTTGATAAATTGGGTTTTAGTAATAATGAATATAGTTTATTACATCATATGCATATATCTGATGATGAAACAAGGGTTTTGATTAACAAAAAAGAGGCCCTACAAGATATGTTGCTCACCTGGCCACTAATTTTATATTGTAGCATTATTAACAAAAGAATATGATAACCGATTACTGCATATGTGTATGGGAAACTATCAAATAAGGATTATGGCCAGAAGTACACCAATTTTGCAATTTATCCATCTTGCAAATCAAGTCCATTGCAGAAACTAAAAAGGGAAGCAATTTTAAAACTGCCCTACAAACAAATCTTATCTGGGAAATCCATGTTTTCCCAACCATGTGATTGATAAAAATACTGATATCCAATGATACATCTACTCCACCCAAATATTGTACCTGTGAAGTTTCATAAAGATCTGTTAAACAGTGGCAGACAAAATAATGGTTAAAGAAATGGAGTAAATATTGTATCCCCCCCCCCTTTAATTGTGGGGTGGGGGTGGATGGGCAAAATTACTATAGCAGATTTACTGATAAATTATGAATAAATTGCGATATGACGGAAGACAATGAATACAATCAAAGTGATTGCAATCATACTAACATGTGATAACCATAAGGGCCTTTAAGGCCAGGTGAGCTACTATACAGACAAATTCTAGTTTAAATTATGAGCATTTTAAACAAAAAAAGCACATATTTGAAATATTGCACTTATTGGTGTTGATTAAAAGTTTAATAATTATTAACAGCACATATTAACTAACATAAAAACCAAAATAGTTGAGATGCGATTAATGTACATAAGCAAGTCTGATAATGATGATGACCATGTCCTAATATCTATAACGACATTCGCTTCTGTACCATGTAACCTCACTTAACATTTAAGTCTAATCATTATTTCCAGTGGCAGGGCTCTCCCTCACCCTTTTGTGAATGGGATCAGGCCCCTTGCAATTGTGAAAATATGCATCATATTGGCCACAATTGTGAAAAAGAAACTTGGCAAATAATGAAAAAGAAACTATGTTACGGTAAAGTGATAGAAAACTCCAAAATATTGTTTCTTAAGCTGAAATTTCCAAAACTGCGGAAAATGGTAAAATGATTGTGAAAATACTATCTGATTATGAATTGTGAATGGGGCAGAGCATCATCCCCAAAAATAATCAAGCGAATGCCCTGCTGGAAGTTAAATTATATTATAGAACATTGCTTTATTCTGAAAATATGCAGCATTATATTAGAAATTTTGCAAAATGTAAGCAGGTGTCACATGGTACATAAGAGAACACTAAACACCAAATTGAGCCAATCCTGTTTAAAAGGCCAAGTATATGCTATGACCTCAAGGGTCACCTCTACATAAAAGCGATCTACTGTCTAAAACCATCTAAGACTGATACATTTACAAATAAAAGTTACATCTTTGTTTGTTTCTATTAACAGATTCATCCATTCTTATTTTGTTACACTAAGTATTTTCCGAGGAGACCAACTCGACCACTTAAACAGCACTGAATATATGATGTGTAAGTTCTGAAGATAATTATTATCAAACACAAAACTCAAAATATATTGAAAAAAGATCTCCAAGGAATTAGATACTGTAAACATGGTTATTTTTGTAAGTAGAATTTTTCGCAAAATCGTGTTGTTGACATTTTGTGAGGGGGTTCTTTTTCGCCATTTTGCCTATTCTTATGGTACAAAGCATATGAAAATTGACTTGCCGTAAATTTCAGGAGGGGGTAATTTTTGCAAATGTTTTCAATTTGCAAAAGTAGTGATAAATTCTACCACATGAAAATAACCAAGTTTACAGTATTTTTGCTTCTGTAAAAATAGTCTTGACATGCCATTACCATTGATGCTAAATGAACAAAAACAATGTCAACTGATCAAAGCTATTACAGTGTCTATTCAGAAGACTACGGGGAGATCGTTTAAATTCAACTCTTTTAGAGTTTCTACATTGTCATTTATTTCTCAAATATCCTGCAGGTTCTTGGAATCAGATCTGAGCTTCCGACAAAATGTGGTGACGAAGACGAAGTTAAAAACAAAAACATCATATCAGGCCATGAACATACATGTATATGGACATGACTACATTATGAGAAAAAAAATCAGAGTTAAAAGCAACAGTGTAAAAAATATTTACAATTAATTAATAATAATTAAATATATAAACAAGTCTTGTCATGTAATTTTAAAAAAGGCATTCTAAGTCTTTGGTGTGGTCTATAATATTATACATTTTCTCTTTTTCTCTCCTTTGTTTTGGCTTTTTTGCCGTTATTTTGTCGACTGGCTTCCATTTTCCGTGATCTGATTTCTCTCATTAAATCGTAAAATACCTGAAACGATAAAAATAAGAACATTAAGTCTTAATTTTAATTTTAATTAAGTTTAGACCTTTTTCTTAACCCAGACATCACAAAATAGTAATTTGTGTGAAGGAAACCATAGATATGGTCCAGAAATCAATTGATTTATCTTTTTATGGATGGACATGGCTAAGTGGGACTGCCAATGGGTATCTAAGACAAGGGTTGTAGGTTCAAACCTCACTTTGGAAATTTTCTGAGATGATTTTTATATCCTGTCCATACTAGAGCTGTAAAAAGCTTAAAGTACTAAAAGTCTTTCGGATGAAACTCAAAACCAAGATCCAGTGAGTGCATGCTAAAGACACCTCTGTAGAGTTCGAAAAAGAGTACCAGTGGGCCTTCTGAGGGTGCTACAGATGGCACTCACGACTAGAAGCGATTAAAACCGACCGAGCAACATAAGATAAGACAAGAAGTTAAAATTATCAATTAGTATATAACAAATAAGTACAGCAAACTGAAATAAGAAATGCTATGTTTCCATTCCTGGTAGCCAAAATCGCCATTTGCTACTAATTTCTGAGGAATTCTTTCAAAAAGTAACCTATTTTAGCAAATTTATGGAAAAATACTTCAAAAAGGACTATTTTTTCACAAATTTTGGAAATCTGGCTACTAATTATTTTAAATTTATGGAAACCTAGAAATAAACAAATTCAACCTGCAAATCAAGCAGTAGCCTACAAATAGAGGTAAAACTCGAGTGATCCACAATATACATGTACAGTAGTTAAAACAAAACAGGTGGTAAAATAAAATCTACCTTGATGAAGAAAGTACAAAATGTTGTTTTATAATCACTGCAATACTTAATTATAAATAAATTAATCAGGAAATCCCGATCTCCACATGTTTACTTACAAACAGACAAGATGGTCTTGATATCGTTAAAAATATAGCAATTTAATGCAAGCAATATGTGATGTAATGCCAAGATTATTTTTTTATTTTCCTCAGATGAATTATTTTAAGACACAAGCTGGACTAAATATCCGTTGATTTAATCACTGTTACTTGTAAACAAATTCACTACAAATCCTTTTTGTTTTAAATGATTCAAATCAAGAACCAAATACTTTACTTTACAACTTGTAAATAAAATAAATAAAAACTGAACAAAAACATTCTTTTGATTCAGAAGTGTTTCCTCATGGGTGCTCTCTATCAAATAATAAATTCCTGGAAAAAATTATCAAATGAATCTCAACAACAAAAATATAATGTACTTTTGCAATCTTTGTAAGCAGGAACTTTTAAAATTGGTAGGGAGCATGATGCATAAAACTGTACTGATTTTAATCAAGTACCATTGAATATCAAATGGAAATGAACAAAAAAACATTCTTTGATCAGAAGTGTTTCCACATGGAGGCCTATCAATCAGCATGCCGTTAACCAAATTATGGTGTTGGCCACACTAAATTCTGTGGGTTTTTTCAGGTACTTAGTTTCCTCAACCATTCCAAAACTCACTGTCTTGATATGAGTGAAATTATCTTAAAAGGGGCATAAAACACCATAACTCTATTCCATCCACATAATTTTTACTACTGAAACAGAATGATTTTAATAAATTCCTGAAAATAAAATTTTGCACAAAAAATGTAATGTCAACAACTAAAGCATAATATAACAAATATGTTTTTTTGCAATCTTTGCAAGCAGGAACATTCAATAATGACAGGTGGCAAGATGCATGGAATTTTACAGCTAACCGGTTAAGAAATGTGGAATGCATTCAAC
This sequence comes from Anadara kagoshimensis, assembly GCA_021292105.1. Lineage (NCBI taxonomy): Eukaryota > Metazoa > Mollusca > Bivalvia > Arcoida > Arcidae > Anadara > Anadara kagoshimensis. The sequence goes on along the minus strand of CM037872.1, from coordinate 39,931,700 downwards.
ATATTTTCCTTATTTTCATATAAATGCACAAATACACAGTTTTTATAGTAAATTTCATTCACATGTAAAATGCAGTCTGTATATTTAGTCTGAAATATTTCAAGGTGGAGAACAGGGAAAGCTTTTATACCAGTGCATAAACTTACAAATTGAGGACTGGTGTCAGTACCAGTTTTATACAGCATACTGGTTTTGTTTTCTTGCTTTGAATAATATTTTAGCTGTAGGAATGGGGTGGGTGGATTGGTGGGTGGGATGTTGTTGTTAAAGCTATAGACGATTTGGAATAGGATTTATTGCTTTTTGTGATGTATATAAATTTTCTGAGGTGTTGTAAATGTAGGAATGAGCTAGATAACAGAGTTTACTGGCATGTCACATGAAATATCCCAAAACGTCTGTGTGGAACGTCTTGGAAAACACTACAACAAAGTCGCGAAACAACATTGTTTTGATATAAATAATGACAGCTTATACTACCAGTGCATATGTAGCATCAAACAAAAAGCATACTTTGTTTTGATGACATTCTGAGAAAATGGCGCCTAAAAATTATGGATGGTTTAGCGAGTGAAATATGTTGTAATAATAATGTACAGCATTTAGTTCAGTATTGCTGCAAATATTTTATCTGAAATCCACATATTAATTTCATAATCATGTAAATTTAAGGTAAATTGTAAAAAAAAAAATTTCTTTATTTTCATACATATGATTCTGTACATAATGCTTATATTCTGTGTACATTATGTATATCATCGTATTTAGAAAAAGATATAGTTTTGAGTTAGAACAAAAAATGTTAAAATCCATTAAATAGCTTATAAATATCGTTTTTGCCCGACATCAAACGTAAACTTCTGCAAAAAATAGATTATCATCATGTGGTATGCCTTAAAACCCCATTATGTGCCTCCAGGTAAGTTTTTTTTTTTTTTTTACATGTTCCTAGAGTAAAACACAACATTTCTTGGTTTCTTATTTCTTTGCTTTCTCTAGCTTTATTATGTTCCTGCTTAGGTCGTGGGGTTGTCATTCGTCTTCCCATGGTCCCAGAAGGCCTTGTAAGCTTAAACGTTTTCATAATGCGCATAAGATCATAAAATCCCTGAAAACACAAAATAACGTAAAAAAGAAAAAACTTAAATAATAATTCAAACAAAAGAATGGAAAACACACACAAATAATAAAAGGTTATCAAAAGCAAAATAAAAACATAGAATAAGGTACTGGTGAGGTGAAATAAAGAAACACTGTTAATATGCAAAAGAATATACAAGTAAGAATCATGTGAAAAAGATGTTATTGTTAATATGCCAAAGCAAAGAAAGGCATAAAAATACAGCCGTTGCAGGAAAGACATACATTCCCTCCACTGAAATTTATTAATGAATGAAATAGCCAACAGATTAATCAAAGTACTGAAAGTACTAAAATTCGCGAAAGATTAGAAAGACAGGGAGTTCAGTGTCTCCATCAATGTAGTGTCAGGTATATGAAGTTGTCAGGTAACTGAAAGGAGGTTGTTATGTTCACCTTGCATTGCTCCCAACACAACATAGCGGGTTCATGTAGTGTGCAATGTGCAGACTATGAGCATGGGGCTGTTTTAATATTCACACATTGGACCAATATTAAGGATTCATGTAGGAAATAGTTCAATCCGAATAAATGCATGTATGGAACCATCAAGGATGGTCAAAGTTACTTCCATCGTCATGGAGACCCTAATATTAAACAAGAGGTCCATGAGCCTTAATGCTCACATGCAGCTGAGTACATATCTCATGCAGAGGTTCAATGGTCATTGACATTAATTAAAGAGAATGTCCAAATAAATTTTAAGCAGTAAGGGCCAATTATATGTAAGGATTTTTGCAAATGTATTATAACATAACTAGTCATAAGAGTGCTTCATATAATATATCTGAAATCTAGCTACAAATATTGTTTATAAACAACTAAAAAGGTAAAGAAAATTTGAACCCATGACCTTAATCTAAATATCGCAATGAAATTAGGTCAATACCTACAATTTAGAAGCCTATACAAAAAGTTTATAGTTTTTGAGATAATTAACCATGTCAGTATTTGTTTGCATCAGTGACCTGACTTTTAAACTCATGTCCTTCATTCATATATCAAAATGATCGTTAGGCCAATACCTACAATATTTTAACATATATGCCTATACAAAAAGTTTATAGTTTTTAAGACAATTAATCATTTCAGTATTCATTTGCATCTATAACCTTGACCATTAGACCTATGACCTACATTCATATATCAAAATGAACATTGTGTAAATGCCTATAACATTCTGATATACATGCCTATAGAGAAAGTTTATCATTTTGAGATAATTCACCATTCAGTATTGT